>JAVKLA010000014.1:1340547-1363834 GCA_034782735.1 Sagittarius serpentarius
GGCCCCCCCCCCCCCCCCCCCGCCCCCAGCACCCTCCCAGTGTCTGTGGGCACAAGCCAACATTTGCTGTCTGAGGCAGCCTGGAAGATTTACTGCCTCATCCACGAAAGAGGAATCCTCGCTCTTCCAGAAAAGCCAGTCACAGCTTTATCACTCCTTGCTGCTGAGCATACGCTACAGCTGATCCAAAAAAAGCCTTGGAAGGTGCTTGAGAACTGGAGCTGCTGGCAAGGCAAAGAGGTGGCAGTCGCTCCCTGCCCCCTCCAAGAATTCACATTCTGCAAGGGGGATTTTCCTCTCATTTAAGCCTGAAAACATTCCTGAGAGGAACAGTTTGTCCTCCAGTTGGCATAATGTTGCACTAAACGTTTGCCACTTACTGTTCTGCAAGCTGTTAAGCTTCCTGTAAAAGCAGTAAGATACCACAGAAGCACTCTTTTGTAAACACTGTCCTACATCATTTTAATAAAGTACTGTGGCAATACTGATCTGGGTACAAAACAAGGGGAAGTTGCATCAGTATGTGGGCTGCAAATGGGGCAAGGGCAACTATTATCCTAAATTAACGCAGAAAAACAAATTATATTCAACCAGGAAGCTTTTTACAAGGAACAGCATGAAGAAAGAAAAAAGTACAACTCTAATGCTGAAGTGCAGGATATACAGACAGAAAGAGAGGAAGGGTGTAATTTGAGAGTAGTCCTGACATGCAATTACAATGGAAAACAAAGAGAAAAAGAAAAACAATGAGAAGTTTCAATAGGCTCTGGAAAAGGCACAGAAATAAAGGAGAAATGCACTTCTTTTTCTTACAAAGGTTCTGGACAAGATTCCAAGTGAGCGAGAAGTCCCTTCTCTCCTCTCCGTACTCGGGCACCGGGACCACACTGGGCAACAGGGACCCCTGGCTTGGCTGAGGTCATTGCTGTTTCCTTACTTACTGAACTGTAGAGCTTATTTGCAGTCTTGAACCGTAACTCTGTTTGCTATGCACTTCACAAGCCCCCTACTGCTAACAATCTAATTACAGCACAAGAATTAACAGACAAACACAGATGAACATCTCTCAATGGATCTAGGTGGTCCTTTCTAGTCTCGCAGCCCCACAGAAATGGGAAAGCGCCCTGAAACGTTATTGTTCACCATAAGAGACGCCCGTTGAAGAACATCTGCACCCTAACTGCCGACATCTGCACCCTAACTGGTGGCATAGTTCTTGCAAGTTTCTGGTTTTCTGAACGGATCTCAGGAAACGGAGCAGAATGAGAGTCACGCACTCGTCTGTACCTCTGCAAAAAGTGATCAGGCTGAACCTGCCCCAGAGGTGGCAAGTAAGCAGCTTGCTGCAATAAACCAGTTAAAGCACTACACTACTTTGCAGAAGAAGAAACACACCCAGAACTTCTCTCTGACGCTGAAACCGGCCACACCAGGACGTCCTGTGTCTGCACTCCTGACCACTCTTTCTCTCCAAAGCATGCTAGCTGCTTCCCACCTGCCTAGCGCGAACAGCCTCTGTCCCCTGCGAGCTCCCACCTAGTGCCCACGAACTGCCGGGAGAAGCCCGAGCCGATCCAGCCCGAACCGGGGACCAGTTAATGATCTAGCACTACAGGTGACTGAGTTTATTACTCCGGAAGATTTAGCATTAGAGACACCACCTGTGGCACTAACTTCAAGGAAGTCGTGAGCAAGAATTAACTGAAGGAGAACAACGGTGCTTGCAAGACCTTACTGCAAAAGCATATTAACTGGGCTGCCGGTCTGTATGTACCAGAGGCCGAAAACAGATCAATACTCCAGAAAGGAAGCTCCTAAAGGAGCTGTACTTCAGCAGAACACTGCTTGGAAGGGCAAACTCAGGACCGTAGGCACAGAAACTGTTTTCTTTTGTCTGTTCCTGCTGCAAGGCAGTGGGCTTGTTGAGTGCAGCTGAGGAGGAAGACAAGGGCATCCCTACGTACAGACAGACAGGGCTGCACCAACAGTGCCTGACTTACATACGCAATTCGTCCTCCCGTTTGTGTAAGCAATCCCGCTAGCCCACAAATACCTTCCCCAGCGCTCAGGTGAAAAGCGGTTGCAAGTCATTGTTCTGAGAAAACGCTCTGAAACGCAGAGCCCAAGGCTGTGACACCAACCAAAGACCTCTGCCTACCGAGACTGGATGCTGGCGAGTCATGGCATGCATGCAACAGCAGCATTTGAGAGGCCCTTCATAACCAAGTCCGGCAAAATTTATTGTTCTGAATTTGCAATTAACTCAGATTAAATTGACATAATTGGAAGCATCTGACCTTTTGCAAGGGTGATCTTAAATCTTATTTATAAAATAAATGCATTTTCTGCTTCTGAAATGACATAAGTGAGCATTACATGAAATAATGCTGCATTTCACCCAGTAAAGGAGCCAGACCCTAGTTTGTTAGCACTTGTTCTGTGTCTGGGCTGAGAAACTAATCGATACCCTTAAATCCTGCCCCAAATGAACTTTTGTGCAAACTTGTGTCTTACAGCACGACCGCGGATTTACACCAACACACTGAGTCAGATCCTGCCTTAAGTCACAACTGGGTTTATGTTGCCGTAAGAGAGACCAGAGTTTGGCCCCCTCCCTCTTTCTTTTTTTTCCAGGTAAAGACACCAACTCCAATTCTAATCTCCTGGGCTGCAGGATAAACCCAAACCAACTTGTCCTGTGTCAAGGCAGCCGCTCTGGGGCGGCAGGTGGATGGGGCTGTGCTGCGTGGCAGGGACGGGGCAGGGGCAGGGACAGGGGCAGGGACAGGGACAGGGGCAGGGACAGGGACAGGGGCAGCTCAGCAGCCGGAGGCAGGCGTCGCTCGGCAACCGCAGTATCCATGGTTACCGGCATCCCAAGCGGTTCCCGAGACCAGTCCTTCATCTGGAAAAACACTTGAAAAAAAAACCCAACCGAACAAACAGAGGCGGACGGGTCAGAGGACAGCACTGTCCCTGCAGCACAGCTGCTGCTGTCACGACGGGTGCAGTTACGCAGGTGCCGCTTTACTGGGACCTGTTGCCTCCGCCTCAGGCTGGGAGAGCTCGGGCCGCGGGCTTTCCAGCCCTGGGGGCTGCAGGGCCAGTGACACAACCAGCCCCCTGGCCAGGGGTCAGACCGTTTTTGAACTCTTCCTTAGGGAAACACCCTGGAGGAGCTTTAGGTGCGCCAGGAAAAGCAGTGGCGTTCCTCTGCATATAAACGCACGTAGAAATCGACTGTTCCTTCCCCAGAAAGGCAGCGTTGGGGTTCCGTCGGTACGCATGACTGCTGGTTGATTAATATCAAAGTTGCCACTAATCACGCGCCCGCACTAAGGCTCTCAGGCTTGTCATCTTATATGTGCTGGAGATTTCCAAGAAGCAAAGGCAGCTCAGAGAGCAGCGTCCCCGAATCAAGCCACGGCAGCAGGGACAAAGAGCGGCCAGGGTCACCAGCACCTTCCCTCCAGCACTTGCAGGAATGTGACGGTGTGGAATACGCTCGCATGATTTTAACAAAGGCAGAAAACCTCCAAATTCCTGTGCAGTCCACGGCCACTACACCCCTGAGCAAAATTCCCTCCCAGTTCCAAGCCGGGGAGTCCGTTCAACCCCGCACTTACGTGTCTGGTTGCACGCAGCGCCCGAGATACTAGTACTGCCAGTCCCCTTCCTACCGCCTCTCTCACCTAACGCTGAATCGTCGAGTCAATTAAATACTCAAAGTGATTAGCTCAGTCATTCCTTACAGGGGCTTGTAAACAAATTATTGATGCCTGGGCGTTTGGGGGATGCTAATTAGAATTAAGAGTTTACAGCAACAGATCTCCTTACTTCATCAGAAGAAATTGTAAAAACATACCAAGGAGCTCAGCTGGTAATTAAAAAGTAATCTTTCTTATCATCTGTGGTATGCTGGCTACTTTAAATACGAGTGCAACGCAATAAGCAAATGAAGTAATGATAATACGCATGCTAGATATAACCTATCTTGCCTTGATTAAACTAGTTTACTTTGTTTACCATTGGAATGAGGCAGTCCCTGCAACTTACCTTAATCTACTTATTCACCTTCCTTATTAAAATCATGCTTTTCAGCTGTGATTACTAAGCCAAATAATACACGGTGTGAGCAAAAAGCTTATGAAAATCTGTATAAACTATTTTGATCAGTCTTAACCAAAAGACGAATTGGGCTTCAAACAATGAGCCTTTTTTTCTATGAAGCCCTTTAGGAAATCCCACTGCAAATATTCTTAAGCTTAAACAGTAGTTCCTGAGGCTGCCATTTGCATGCTAGAAACATCAAACTTGATTTAGTGTGCCTTGCAGAAAAAGAGAGGAGAAAGGAGAAAAAAAATTGTCTGTGTCGTACATTTGCAATACTGGCACAGTCATAAACTACACTTTGGTCAAGCTCGTGGTTGGGCTTCAGTGATGTCGGCTTCCTCGGACATAAGCATTTGGAAAGAGCTCCATAATTTCACAGATTTTGCTTTATGAAGCCTAAATGTATGCGCACACCTGTACCGTTTCCTTGCAGACACTCTCACACACAGCTGTACAGTTAGCAGAGATTCTGACGCGGCAATCGGGAACAAGCTGCTTCTCAATCGGAGCTGTGAAGAAGGAACAAAGCGGTTTAAGCTCTAGCAATGAGGGGCTCCTTTGTAAATGATGTATCACAGAAAAAAAAAAAGTCTTAGACTAGATAATTAGGATTAATACATCTTACACTGAGGTGGCAGCCATCTAGAAACAAGCCAAAGAAAGTCTGGAACAAGACACACTATAATGGATGCTTATTATCAAAACCTATTTGATTTAGAAGCTGGGCTGCAAATCTCATAACAAATTTGTTTTCAAATGACTGCCCAGACTTTCTGCTTTAGACTGGCTCAGAAATGCCTTGGCCTTTCTCACAGTGATACTGCATTTCTGCTCCCAAGCCCGGCCAAAAGCAGAGGCACATCAGACTGCAAAAAATGAAGGAATAAATTACTTACTAAGCAAAACAATTATCTTCCTGAACACTGAAGCTAATAAAGCTTGGTTTCCTATAAATTTGTGCCTTGTACTTGATCGCCTTTGGCCGGAGGTGAGCACTGGAAGCACTGCTTTTCACAAACTGTGCTGTCCCAATGAAGTTTTTCATTCCAGGCTCCAGGCTTCTTTTTCAAGCACATTCTAACGGAGTATAAATTTCTACTGCAGGCTTTAATTAACAGGCTTCCCCTCCTCTAACTGTTCGCTTATTTGCATAAAACTTGGAGCTTAATTATTTTTGAGATCTCTACCATTTTGCCAAAAGTAATAGAAATCAGGCAGGACTTCCTGGTTATTAGGGAGGATTCAGAAAATCACCGTCTATGCAGAGTAACCTCAGCACATACAAATGTCTAAACCTCATTTCTCTTTGACAAAAAAACCCCCAACTTTTTCAAAAGTGTGGATTCCAAGATTGGTTTGACTGAAGGTTGCTGCATTAGCCTGGGTCTGCAGCGTAGAAGATTCAGATCTGGATTTAAAATGTGAGGGTTCTTGGATCTTTGGACCTGGAGCTGCCCGTAGGACTCTACAACATTTTTATTTAAATCTGGCTTTGACTTCTTTGTGCCATTAACATCTGGGAAGTTTCCAAAGAGAGAGTCTTGGTTCAGATCCCCCCGTGACTGCTATTAATCTCTTCATATCTAAACAATCTCTTAAAGGACGGAAAGCTGCCTTCTCCCATTTTCTCTTCATTATTACTCTGTTCACTGAAGTGCTGGAGTTGGTTCTGAACGCTAAGGAGGAGCACCTCTTCGCTTACTAATGAGGACAAACACAACATCAGTATTTTTGCAAAATCCTGACAACAGTGACTAGCTTTAGAAGAATTTTCTGAGGTGATAAAATCAGTTCTTTATACAAAGACATGCTGAACTTTCCCAGAGGAGAACAGTTTGTGTATGTGGTTCTCGTACAACTGCAGTATTTATTTCTGAATGCAGTGTTAGAGCATACAGTTCATACAATGTGATCTAGTACGAGTGCTTTTACATTTCAAACAGCATTAAATGGATCATACCTCACCATTATTGAGCTTGTGGCTGAGCAGAAAATAGATTTCTCCCCAAAAGAATGCCTGCAATTGTCTGCTAGTTTTGATTTTTCTTAATAATTTATGTCACCACTTAATGTCCTTCAGTTTAATAGTCCCGTATCTGTAACAAACTGCAATTTTAACATCTGTCTTCACATTTTCCCCATGGGCTTCGATGAAGTCCAACAATATTACACGTGGTTTGTGAAATATGACAGTTCACGGACAAATTCAAGTGGACTAGAGTCACAGTGGCCGAAATCCACCCCACTTAACTACAATCTGGATTTAGGGGCTGGATGCGCCTGGACCAGAAGTGACCTCTCACGCTGCTGACATTCCTTCACCTGCAACCCCTGTTACAGCTGCTGGGCTGGAACGGGACCCTCGGGCCCTTGTCTGTTCTCAGTTTTTCCTCATTCGATGCCTTACAGTGTGCACTAGCCCAAGAGGGCAAACAAGAGGGCACGTCGGTCCACAGCCTTCTTGAGACAGTGTTTCCCACTCCGGTTCCTGATCTGAGCTCTGCCCGTGCAATACCCATTTAAGAGACACGGGATGAGAAGCACAAACAGTGTGGGGAGTAGACATTTCCCCATTCCCCATGAGATTTTCTCTTCCTGGCTCCATGAATTTTTTGCAGTCTTTTCTGCACTGCGGTCCACCCTCGTCCGCCCTGTAGATTATCCAGCAGCCAGGTGCTCCCCGGACTCTGAGACAGGGAAGGTGTGGTTTCAGCATCTCCCAGAACAAGGGTGATGGCCAAGGTCTTGCATTTCCTGGGCACGTGCTCCAATTTCCAGGCTGCTGAGCAAAGGTAGGTATTCCTTCAAAGGGAGCTCAGGACTGGGAAACCCCAGGGGGATGTACTTGCCTGCTGCGAGTCCCTCCATGCCAGAGTTTCAGCCACTGAACAAAGCACAGAGCTGGTGACCAGGCTGTGGCCAGCGTCCATCTTGCTGAAAATACTTTTCTAAATTTTTCGAAACCTCTACCTTTTCTTCAGAGGTCAAAAGCATCTCTGGCTCACTTCACACAATGGAAAATTGCCAGAGATTGGCTCCTCGGTGACAGGCCTGCTACAGTCGCAAAGTAACAACCACCCATCTAAGCTATTTAGAAACAGTAAGATGTGGTAACAAATCAATAGAGTGGTTTTTTCGGTCCATCGGAAAATATTCCATAACACAAATCAATCCTCAATTAGACTACAGAAAAAAAAAACTTACAAAAAGTGTGTCTGCTTTGTTAGGCTCATTTGACATTGATTAGAGTGCTGTAGCTTGGTCTGGGGGGCTGAATGTGTGTAGGTTGCTGACCTCGGCAGGAGTGTGTATGGCATCTTGTAAGAGTGCCATCTGACTGGCTTAGCTCTGATGGGATCTTTTCTCTCAAGGTGAAATGCCAAACAAACCCAACAACAGAGTCAAAGATAGACCCTTACGCTTGGTATTTTTGCTAATTCACTGCATTCAGCTAAATTTCTGAAATTCTTTTTCTCTGTGTAATTCTCACGGAGCTTCCAAAGTCAGTAAAAATAATACAACCACATCGTCACAAATAACCGTCTACCCATGGCAGCGGTAGGACCACACACTAAATTGTTGTGTGGTATCCTCTGTGAGCAGAAAGTGGTAACGCAACTTAACTGAAGGAAGAATTTTTAAGAGATGATAGATCAGATTAAATTTTCATTGGTAATTCAGTGAAATGTATGGAAGATTTGATATCTGTCCTGATATTTTATTCTTTATAAACCTGAGTAGCACACAACAGAGACAAGCAAATAGTCCACTTCTGTGTACAAAAGTGTGTATCTGATACGTATTTACACCTATCAAATATTCGGATACACATAAGGAAAAAGGAGGTAAAAAAATGCCAGTTCTCCCAGTCTAGCCACCTTCAATTAGAAGACAGGCTCATAGATTTCACCTCAGAGGTGATATTGAGAAATCTAGAGGACAAGCAATTGGCAGTTGGAATTTATTTTAATCAAATTGCAAGTTTATTATTGTTTGATATTCCACTTTGATATGGCTTATTTTCTGCTTGACGCATTTCTTAAGCTGTTAAGTGTTACAGAACCGTTCTCGGGCAGGATCTGAAAGCACAGATTACTCATCACCACCTAATTTGCTAATGCCCTCAATCAAGTACATTTGTGTTCCACTATATTTGCACGTCTGAAACAAACAAAATGTGGCTCAGGTCACAAAGCACACGAAAGCGGAAAGGTAGCATTGCAAAGCTAACAAATTGGGCAACGGTGATCTTTCCTTTAGGTGGTTGAAAACACGAGCAGGCCCAGGTTGGTTGTTCCCGTCTGCCTGTTGGGGGCTGCTGAGCCCCCAGCCCTGCTGCAGAGGGAAGCCTGTGAGCGATCCCAAATTTACTGCAGGAAAAGATGTCTGGGCTGGCACACACTCTTGTATCACCACTGCCTATCTACCTTGTTGTCGTGGTTTAACCCCCGCCAGCAACTCAGCCCCACGCAGCCGCTCACTCACTGCCCCCCCACCCAGTGGGATGGGGGAGAGAATCGGAAAAAAAAGTAAAGCTCGTGGGTTGAGATAAGAACAGCTGAATAGAACAGAAAGGAAGAAACTAACAGTGACACTAATGACAACAATAGAGTGGCAAAAATAATAATAGGATTGGAACACACAAGACAAGTGCTGCACAGTGCAATTGCTCACCACCCGCCGACCGATGCCTGAGCAGCGCTCCTCGCCCCCCACCAAGTTGGCCATGACGTCCCAGGTTATGGAATACCCCTGTGGCCAGTTTGGGGCAGCTGTCCCGGCTGTGTCCCCTCCCAACTTCCCTGTGCCCCTCCAGCCTCCTTGCTGGCTGGGCAGGAGAAGCTGGTAAGGCCTTGACTGAGTCTAAACCCGACTGAGCAACAACTGAAACCATCCGGGTGTTACCAGCGTTCTTCTCATCCTAAACCCAAAACGCAGCGCTGTGCCAGCTGCTGGGAAGACCATTAACTCTGTCCCAGCTGAAACCAGGACACTCGTCCATCTTGCCTGAAAGTAGATTAGAAAAGGAATGCACAAGCCTTTTGGCAGCCAAGTCATAAACAACCAGATGGGACGTTTGGGGCCATTAATGGCTTCGGCTGAGACGGGTACATTCAGAAGGGATGTCTGCCCACAGCCTGATTGATGCCTTTTATTTAATTTACATTCCTCACCCAGAGAGTCTGAGTTTTCCGCAAGGCAAAAGATTTGTATTGGAATGTGTTTTGCTTACCTTTCTGAGGTCAGTAAAGAAAATATTTTTTTGCCAAACAACCACCTCCCTTTGCTGTAAGCTTTCTAAAGATTTTTTTTCTTGTTTTATTAAGGCAAATAGGAGCACGCATGGTCGTATACGTGAGCTGTGACAGGACTTGGTACAAGAAGCTTCCCTTCCAGGAATTAAAGGGTGGTGCAACGCTGGGGTATCATTTTCTAAGTCACCTGCACGCACGTGCCCACGTCCAGGCCCGAAGACAGAGCGCGCTCCAGAAACTCCAGGGTTTGCAGTAGAACAAAGCAGCCAGCGTTATTGATGCAGAAACCGATTAGCGAAACGCAAAACAAAATGCTAAAGAAACAGCACTGGTTCTGGAGGTCAAAGAAATTACTTTAGAGCAGCTTTCCCCATCGGCCAGACCTGAATATTGGATTGCTCATAAATGCTTCTTGCCATAGCCACATCCTTGGACGGCATATACTGAACACTGCAGCGAACACTGCTCTTAGCTTATTTTATTACTATTTCTATTACTATTTCCTTTCAGCTGGAAACATGTTTTTTTCATCTAGTGTTTCAACATGACAGCATTAAAAAGTTGTGCTTAAGCATTCTGTCAGTAAAAAAAATGACCTTTTTTTTTTTTTTTTTTTTGCTAGCCCCCTCTTTTTTCCTTTTTTTTTTAAACCAGCAGAAGACCGTTATCTCTCTGCAAAGCCACTTTTGGCTTTTGCAGTTCTGGCAAAAACTTCCCCTTGAAATTACCAGTTCTAGCTACAAAGCGAGAGACGAAAGCCAGGCCCAGGCCCAGGCCCCGGCCCAGCGGGCGGCAGCCGGGGCGGGAAGGCGAAGCAGGAGCCAGGGGTGACCCCAGGGCGGGCAGGAGCGGGCGAGCAGGGCGCAGCCCCGGCAGCAGGGTCCCGCCACAGCCGCGGCCACGGGCGCTGAGGCGGGTCCCCCCAGGCAGCCCCGCCAGGAGCGGAGGGGAGAGGGCCGGAGGCAGGCCCAGCCCTACACCCGAGAGGGGCCCGGCCAGGAGAGCGGCCACCTGCGGCACCGGTCGCAGGCCGGCCCCGCGGAGGGGCCCACCTGCACCACAGCTCAGGCTTCGGGACAGAGCCGAAGGAGGGGGAGCCGCAGGGCAGAGGGTGGGGGGGTCCCAGGGGAGGCTGGTCAAGGCCACTCAGGCCACCTGGGGCTCTCAGGGCCCCGACGCCTCTCGCCATGACGCAGCTGTAATGCAGTTGACAAGTCCTTCTTTATTGCGGCTTTCCTACAAGAAAAAAAAAAAGGTTCAGTCCAAGGGTTACACCAGTGTCAGTGGTATCACAAACATTTTGTACAAGTCTGACAGCAGGAAGTTTTATCTGATGCTGCATTTCTTTTATCTGTCTTGAAAACCTCCTAAAAGATGATGTCTTCGTAGTAGATAGATATATTCCAACACTGGGCAACATTTCTTATCTTGCCACGTATTAAATTATTACTATTTATCCCTTTCAGTTGAGTGTTTCAGTTGAGCTCTATGTTGCGGGTGCTGTGCAAGTATAAAATAGAAAGCCAGTTTCTACCTCAGCGGAAGTTTGTTTTTGCCCACAGTAAGCTTAGCTCAGGGTGCTACACTGAATGTACTAAGTAGGAGGAAGAAAATGGAAAAGGAAAGACAAAGGCAGTTAGACTGTACGTTAACAAAAGGTAGCAAAATGCATCTGCATCATTTTGGTTAAATTCTTCAGTTGGAAATCACACCTAATTATCAGAAATCCCCTTTGGCTGTTTATCTCCAGTAATATTTCTGGAATACTGTTTCAGCTCAGTGTAAAATTCAGCCCACATAATTAGTTTTATTTCTTTGCCATCAAACACTTTCTAGTAATAA
Organism: Sagittarius serpentarius; assembly: GCA_034782735.1. Lineage (NCBI taxonomy): Eukaryota > Metazoa > Chordata > Aves > Accipitriformes > Sagittariidae > Sagittarius > Sagittarius serpentarius. Next base: position 1,351,758 of record JAVKLA010000014.1, read on the forward strand.
GAATCCCTGGCACTGCGTTTAAAGCAAAAATGTTTTTTCTTTAATTGCCCTGGGATCTGACCTAGCATTACCCAACATCCCCTCTGCTTACTGGCTAAGGCAGTGCCTTGCGGTAAGGGGAAATGTATACGGATCTGCTGTGTCTGAAGAGAAGCAGCCAAGGAATGCGAGATGCACAGCAGATGTTCTGCTCTTCTGAGACAAGCTGGGAACACAGGTATCTCGGAGATACTCTCAAATTCTACAGACTTGTGAATTTGGGGGATGAAATATATATTAGTCTCAAAGCGTTAACATGTACAGAAATTATTGAATAAACTAAATGCTGCAATGTCTAGCTTAAGTATCTGGTCACCACGTGACTTTCTCTTAGACACCCTGATTTTCTAAATAGCCTGTAGAAAGAGGCAGGAATATAGATAGATAACGGAATCACACCCACGCACCCCTCCCCGCCACGTGTTGAAAGGAAGTTTTCTAAAGTCAGCCAAAAGGAATCACTTAAAAAAAAAGGGGAGTGGTCTCTCTTTTGGAGATTGGTGCCTTTCTTAAACCTGCAGTTGAGTTCACCTATCCCCAGAGGCTGGAAACTCAGCCTTAGCTGTGGAGGGTTTGTTTTTAAAGCCACATTTTGAGGAACTTGGTAGTGAGGACCATAGTTAAAACACAAACGAAGGTGGAGGACACAGAGCTGCCCTTTAAATTTTATTCATGAACATCAGTTTGATGTCACATCTCCATTAGCGAGGTGGATGTGCAACCTCAGCACTCTCCACTACTTGAGGAAATTTCAGCCCAGATGACTTTGGATTGTACCTTAAGCACGGGGCAAGGGACTGACCAGATGAAAATACTACTTGCCATCATTTTTCTGGAACACAGAAGAACATAAAAGCCATTTGGCCACGCAGCACAACTGCAAGAGGGGACATGACGAAGTAGGCAAAACCACTCCTTTGGGTGAACAAGAGAGTAAAGAGAGCTCTAAGCACTGATCCTTATCCAGAGGTGTTTCACCTGTTTCACCTATGATGCTCTAATATCAACATTCATCACAGAAACATTTCAAAACCCAGGTCGCTGTCCTCCCAGCGCACACCCTAATTACTACTCTACAGGCTCAAGATCTCTCTCGTGCTCTGTCTTCACAGCCCAGTGAAATGACCCGCTTTCCTTCTCCAAACGCTTTATTTCCACAAAGGGCATGAGCAGAATGACTTGTCGCTCATACCACTGTCCACACTCTGCTGAAAGCAGGCTGCGGCAGAACAGATAGGAATTATACTTTTCTGGGAGTTGCACATCTTTTAGACATAGTCTAAACAGCATCAGCCCTATAACAACTTATAATATTAATAATAATAAATGCCCTGAAATCTTAAATAAAGTAATTCTGACTATTTTTGTTGGGACTTCTACTTACTTTATGGTCGTGTGTTCCTGTATGTGTCAGCCTTATTCCCACACATCGTGCACACGCTGAGTGGGTCTGATCTATCCATAGCAGCTGTACCTGACTGAAGGGCAGGGAGCTTACTGCACTGCTCCTTGCCGCAGGAGGAAAATCCCAGTCAAAATCAAGGCTTTTGGAGCCGTAGTAACGTGGGCAGGAGGAGGATCAAGTACAGTTTCAATCTCGGGACTGGACATCGGTCCCACAAATAGATATAAGCAGGTCAAAGGAGTAGCTCTAGCGTCCAGGCCAGCACAATCATGGGTGTCAGATGACGTCAAGGAAACTAGGAATCCCTAAAGTCAGCTTCTATCCTCCAAAAGTGCCTGTAACCAGAACAAGGACAAAAGTTACTCAGTTTTAGGTTCAAATTACTGCAGACAGCAAACTGCTGAGCTGCTTAGGCATGCGATTGGGTTAGAAAACATTCATCTGGATAAACTTTGGGAATTCTGTGTGCTTTTCCGAGGGAAAAATATATGTGAATACTTACAAGTCTCCAAAATTGTTCCCTGGTATGAATCAAGCTTTTTTTTTTTTCTGGTTTGCTTCTGAATGCTGTATACATACCTATTTTCTGCCTCTCCAAAGGCTGTGCAAGGCAGCCTGTGTAAAGGAGAGGCAAACAAGACTCTGTAGTGCGGGGCTGGGGACGTCAGCCTTTCTGAAACGAACATGGGTTGTCTCAAGGCAAGAACACACCGTAGCCGAGTTCTTTTTTACCAGCTAATCCTTTCAGAAACGACACTGAAAGTCAAGAAGTGAAACTGAGTTGTTATACCTTGGTTGAGATTTTCCCAAAGAAGTAATCCTTCTTTATAATCCTCATGCAAATAATAACATAAGGGGTAGCTGCAAGATACAATAATTGCTTCTAATAGGAGGCTCAGCTGGTTTTCTAAATGTGAGATTTTACATACAAGCTCAGGAATCTGCATCTGAGACACCACGAAGCTTTCAGCAAATTATGTTGTTTCCTAGTGTTTCTTCATCCTCTTACTTCGGTTTTTTCCCTTTCCTTTCTTTACTTTCATTTCGGGAAGAGCCGCATGTACATGCAGCGTTTAATAACATGGATTCTTTAGGTTTTTATGAGTCTGTATTGCTCTTCACACACATATGCAAAGGACCAGAGGTTGATAAATCAAAAGGCTGTGAATTCTGAAAGTTTAGTAAATTTTAGTGTGGATTCCGATTCAATTAAATTTTTACTGAAAGCATAAAATTTAGTCTTCCCCTTTCACTATACTCTCCATAAGTAAGTCTGTCTTCCAACCAGGCAGCTGAAACAATACCTTGTGACTGTAACCTCTACACACGCTCATCTATACTGACATGCAAGAGAAGATCCTGTGCGTATTGGCCAGGACTGTTTAGGGAATGAGGGACAGGCAGAATCAGGAATTGCCCCAAATACTGGCTGAATAGCAAACTGGTAGGAAATCCAAACAGTAATTTTCTGGTTGCCAAACACAGCGACTAGAAAAATACTGGACACAGCATCAAAGAAAGCACTTTAGCTTACAAATTATTTGTTGCCATTATTTGTGAAATAGCTGAACATTAAATACGTTTGGATAAATTAGGATTACTCTGGTAACGGAAACAGACTGGATTTGTCAGAGAGCTTATTTAACAAGAATGCCACTTTGTCAGCAAGTCCTTATCTGTAGAAAAAGCTAATGAATGTGCCTCATGAATTTTTATTTTATTATTCTAATCTCAAAATTCAGTGTTGACTTGAAGTCAACAACTCTGCTCTATTCCTGTAATGAATTTCTGTCTTGCATAACAAGACTTTGAATTATATGTGTATAACAAATATGTCCAACTTTAGGTGCATAACTGAAGTCCAAGAGGCAAACCAGAACCATAATGAGGCTCCAGAGGTTCAATAGAGTTAATGAAGAATAAATACCTAGACTTGTTTGTGTTTCTTTTATGTTGGATGGTAGATTAAGAAGCAGTGCTGCTTTATTACATGTTTCCATTCAGATGTATTTTCTTCTATAAATCATATCAAATTTCAGCCCCTTGAAAGCCTCAATTTTATTTATGTGTATTTTAGCAGACCACACCTTTAAGAACATGCCAGTTACAGATATTTAAAACTGCTTTGTTCTTCTAAGATGTCATCTCTTATGATGCAATCTCCAATTCCCATACCCCATCTAAACCTTCCCTGAGTTTGGTATTTTTCACCCAAGCGTAAAAATTTCTACTCATAACCAGTCAATATTTGACAGACACCACGTGTAATATTCTGACATCTTTTCCCAGACAAAGAAAATACATTCTCCACAATAACTCTAAAGATGGGTCATAGTTAATTTTGTCTATTGCTCAGGTATTAAATTCCGTCTCATTTCCAGTTAAGAATGGCTATTAGCCAGCAAAATTGCAAAGAAAAATACTAGAAGGTTTGGCAAGGTTGCATCTGCCTCTTTGATTAAATTTAGGTTTTCCTTGACTTGTCAGGTTTCACACAGTGAAGCTGAGATACACTTGGTTCCTATTTCCTGCAGTTAAGACTATATACATTTACATTTTTTGACATCTCTGCTTCTCTGTTATCCGACAATCCCAAATGGATCACTGTTATCAATGTACACTAGTACGTCTAGCCTATAAGGTTAAGGAGCATAAAAGATGCCAAAAGAGGGCTACGGGAGAAAAAACATCTCTGTTGGGGAAACACAGTACCTTGTGGAGCCAAAACTATAAAATATTGAAACTGTAGTCTTGGTGTCCAAGAAAATGGGAAGAGATTAATCAAAATCTCGTTCCAGCCTAGCTTCCCATAAGTTTGCCAAGCCCTTTCATAGGGTACCTTTCCATGAAGCTATTCAACCTCAGGAAACTACTTCTGTCTTCACAGTCAAGACGTATTAGTGAAGATTTGCAGTGCAATGCATGCTGACTTTTGTCTCTGGTTACAGTGATATCCAGGTCTTCTAAACTGGTAGTTACTGTGCACCTCTAGACACTAGCTACCTGAATCTTGATTTTAAAAAGTGTGGTTTCCAGCTTTCATCCTCCCATGTCAATCACCAACATGGAGTTTGGAGTATTGCTTAGCCCACTGTCCTCCGCTGGAACCGCAGAAAGGTGGTCAACTGAAAACACTGCCTGGGGAGACTCAAAATCCAGCTTCCTGCAACTTTCCTGAGCTTTTCTTCAAGACAGGTTAGACACTGACAGGTGTCAAGTCTGGACTTTTCAGCAGCATAAGCAAGGCTGAATCCTAAACCCTGATTGAGAACTATAAATTATTTCTATTATCATGAGCAATAATTACCTTAAGGAATTAGTACTGAAGCTCCTCAAGGGATTTAGAATTTCAACAAGCTTTTGAAAAGGCCTCTTTGACAAAGGCTCTTTTAAAAGAGTTCAACATCAAGGGAGGAAGAAGGAAAGTCCTCTCATGGATTAGTAATTGGTCAAAGAACAATCAATCAAGATTAGGAATAAACGGCAGATTTTTCACAAAGAAGGGAGGTACCAGCAGAGTCCCTCAGGTATCTGTGTTTAGACACATGATATTAAACATATTCTTAAATTACCTGGTTAAGAAGTAAATAGTGAAGTAAAAAACCTACAAATGGTACAAAATGAATTACAAGAGTCAGCACTGGACCTGACAAGGACAAGTTGCAGAACGGTCTTATGATACAGAATATCTGGATGAGAGAGGGGCAAATAAAATTCATCCTTCATGAATGTAAATTCATACCTATCATCGTGAAGGGAAACAAAGCATAAGTTGTCAAACATAACACTAGATTTCAAATGATCACGAGGAAGTTGATCCGGGAAGTAGATCTTATGGGAAGTTCTCTGAAAATATCTTTTTAACGTTCAGAAGTGATCAAAACAGAAAATAGAATAGCAAGAACTATTATGAAAACAGTAAAAAATCAGGTGGAAATAAGGTACTGTGATTGTACCCCAAAGGAACACAGTAAAATTGGAAAATAAGTATAACTGGGGAACTGGAATGTTTCCACATGGGGAGGGATTAAATAAACTAGGATTCTTCAGTATGGAAAATAAATAAATAAATATGGGGGAACTGGCGAGAAGCATGGAGAAACTGTGAAAGGCATAGAGAGGGTGAATAGGGAATAACTCTTCACTGTTTCCCATAACATAAAGACAAGGTGGAACAAAATGAAATTACCAGGCAACTGGTTTAGAACAAATAAAAGGAAGTATTTTTCATGTGACACATAATTAAATTGTAGCACTCATTGCCGTAGGATGTTGTGGATGCCAAAAGTATAAATGGGCTCAAAAAGCAATTAAACAAAATTAATGGAAGAATTCATGGAAGGCCTCCATTCTGAAAGTCCCCGCGTCTCAGATTGCTGAAAGTTATAAGTGTACAGGCACGGGAAAAATCATCCTGTGCTTGCCCTGTTTTATTCTCTTTCCCAATGGAAATGGCTAGTAGCCATTGTCAGAGACAGATCAGTGAGCTGGACCGGTGTTCGTCCCGATCTAACAGTCATTCTTATACTCTGACACAAGAATTAAACTGTTTTTTCATTGGAAGTATGAACTTCGCTCCTGTTCTAAAGTGAGCATATTTTAAAACAAAAGTCATGGCTGGACTGGTGGTTGTAAGCTAGTGATGAAATCACTGGTTTGATGCTGTCCCGGCCCTGGCAATGAGTAGAAGCTCTTGTCATTTGACAGCTGGTTTATATGATGGAATTGATGGGGTCAGTCTGTTTCCCAGAGATGAGATGATTGCGTCCTAAAGCCATATTCGCAATTAAAACTCCAAATGAAAGGACCTTGGCTCAGTATACTGCAGCCCTCTTCCTGAGCAAGGCACATCGACTGGGGTGCATCACAACGCTGCACTGACAACCATTCATCGTGTGCCAGGTCTTAGGATGTGCTTCCGCAAACTCTCAGTAAGGTAACTGGAGAGTAACCTTCTGAAAATTATTTATTGATACTATCCAGGCTTTTTCCCTGCACCTATCAGTTTTCAGGACTGGGGCCCTTGTCTAATTTTAAGTAGTCTAGGGAATGAAAATTTCAGACCATTTCTCCTTTCAGAATCCATGGAAGAGCTTCAATCTAGACAACAGCAAGTGACAAGACAGGTTTTGGTGTAGGGAGTATCAATGGAGCCCATGTTAGTGGACTTCATTGTTTTCAGAGGTGAGGCTGAACTGGAGCTTCACCTATTCATTTAATATTTGTTTTCCTAAAGGATAAGGAGGCATTGTGCTGTTGAATAGCCAAGGGAAGGTGATAGGGTAGGCTGGAAAAGGAAAAAACAGAAGCAGAGATCCTTTCACATCTTTATTACCAATGCTTGAGTCTATATGACGCCCCCTGAACGTAGTGGAGGACTTAGAAGCCATTGACAACTAATAATTAGTTCAGAAAAGACAATGCTACTGGGGTTTCACGCTGATAATAAACCGTTTCCTTTATTTTTTTTTAAGCTGTGTAGCTCTTTTTCATTTTTCTCCATGTTTTGCATAGGAGTGTACTTCCTCCTTGACTGCTATGAGGAATTTAAAGACTGTAATCATTATTTCATGGAATATACTCTTTTTCATCAGTGCTGTTAAATAATGTTGCTCGGAAGCCAGGCAGATTACTGGACACGTGGACTCTGAGGCATATCGTGCTCTGCAGAAACAATCACTGGCGGTTCAGATAGCACAGATGATAAACCAGATACAGACAAGCAATGGATTTTAGATCCCTGCCAAGGAAAGATGTCGACCAAGTTCAAACACTGACAAATCCGTGACTATGGGGTTCCATGAGAACAGAAACAAGCAGCTTGTTTTCTAATAGTTTAATGGGGTTTTGCTGCTAAATGTATTGGGAAAAGACAGCCTCTTGATAGCTGCAAAATTCTAGATGGTCTGAGATGTGACTACACGCTTTCTGCCAGTTTGCTTTAGTCAGATTACCGCACAGGGCCATTGTAATTCAGGCACCAGGTAGTTGTAGATTTGCCAACAAAGTCAAATCGTTACTTACGGCTGCAATGAGCTTGTGAAATCTGAGGTCCAGCTGCCCAGGCGGCAGCGGGAGGATGCAGGAACTGCTTGCCCAGGCATGGCACTGGGGTTATGTTTTACGGTGATCAGCATCTGAAGGACATCAGCAAGCAGCTAGTTGTCTGTAAATTAGTGTATTTACCAGTTCAGCAGGGCAAATTCTAATCTAATGATATTTAAATTCAATAGGCCTGCTACACAATCAGACAGACCATAAACTAATTCTTTTTAAATTACAGCTTTCTCACTAGAAAAGAAAACAAATCAATGAGAGAAAATAACGTTTTAATTTGCTTTTTCAAAGCTAAGTTGATCGTCTGTACTGTTTACACACTGATGGATGGCTGAGGTGTAGAGTCACTCAAATGCCACCTAACAAGGCTGCACCCAAACTAAAAAGGACTGATTTAGCTGGAATCTTGTCAGAGGTTTTCACTCCAGCTGTCCATTTCTGCCCTCTCATGAGATAACTGCTAACTTAGCACTAAGTGGCAAAACCAGCATGCCCCTAAACATTTTGATCATATTTGCTTAATTCATTTCTTTTTCTGGTTTTGGTTTCACTTGTGACTCATCTGCATCTGCAAAAGGGATCAGTTCTGTTCTGCAAATTTTTGGGAGGCCGATACAGCTATGAAATAGGAAATAATTTGTTTATATCCTGAGGGTATGAACACATCACATTTTATCATGCTCCTGCCTGGAACCTTCCCCCTTGCTCTGAAATCAGCCGGTTTGTCAGTCTAGTATTTCAGTCCTGCTGTGCCTTCCCTGCCTTCAGAGGCACACAAATAAACCGTTTAACCCTTTAAATACCGTGGAAGTGTTTCTGCTTGGGTTTTTTTGCTACACTTTATTGTCTTTGCCAGATGATACTTGCTTATTCAAATCCTTTGCAACCATGTTTCTTTCCCAACCCCTAAGCAAAAGGGTAACACAACCATCTTTCCTCCCATTCCCCCCCGCCCCGCCCCTTAGGTTATTAGCACTGAGGTGTTTGCAATCACGATCTGTTGGCAACACATCTTCTTAGAACTTAAGAGACACGAAATACCTCACTGCCAAGGCAGGTCTACACTATACATTCTGGTAAACTGCTAGTGAATGCATTTTGATAAATGCAACCATGCATTCTGAGTAGGTGGTAAATACAGTAAGATAAAGCTGCATGTTGGTGTCTTTCAGGTGCTGATACCTCATCCAGGACACCGTCATTCTTCCGTCTAAACAAGCTCTCTGCCTGGGCACAACTGGATCAGGCAAACCACAACAGCTCCCTGACAGTATCATACACCGAATAGCATCAGCTCGGAGATACAGGGCTGGTCCAGTGGAAGCATATACTTCTGCTGATGCCTTTTGTCTGTGTCCCCTGTAAGGTGGTAAAGCCCCATTCAGAATAGTCTTCCAGTGCTCTCAAGTCCGATGCCCTGCGTGCAGAGGAGGATTAAATGAATGTTTGAAGCTGCTACTGACTTGAGCTGTTTGCCTCACTTCTTCTCTGAAGGACCACCACGGACACCTGAGGGACCTCAAGGAAGGAACGGCATTTTAAGGCTTTGCAGGAAACCCTAGCAGATCTTCCAAATTATGTGAAGATGGCTTCATCCTTTGTGGGGAAGAAGACCTTGTTTCTGGACCTGTGAATGGCTTTTCTGAACAGCGCACAAGCATCTCCTAACGTGTAAGGCTATTTGTTACAGCAAAAAACAAGGAAAACTCGCGTCAGTGTCCAGAGGGGGCTCTACAGCTAGCCCAGCTGAGCAGTGCTGTTGGTCCTCTTCTATGAGGGTGTACCTGTATCTGAATGTACTTGCTTCGGCTTCTAACTGTTTTCCATTGTACGGGCACACAACGGGGCTCTGGCTGTTCTGCGAACAGGGACAGCCTACGGGTTGGCCTTACACCCAGTTTGCTTCTGGAGATACAGTTACGAAGTTACCGCTGTGAAGCCCAGCCCAGGATGCTACTCCAGGCTCCATTTCACCTCCGGAGCTGTGGCCTGTCTGTGCAAAGCCCGCATACACCCCACATATCGACTGTCCCCGTCACGTTACAGCCACTGAATGACTGACTGCACAGACCGAACGGAGTCTTTCCTCCATGTGCCGGCACCAAGCTCTTTGTTAACAACTCTTCACTCCCTTCCACCCGACCTATCCGATCACCTCTGGAAGTTTCTCTCCCCAGGCAGAATCAGTTAATCTCCAGGGAAGGAACAATAACCCCCTCCTTGTAGAAGGATATCCAACAGACACAAACATATTGCCAGTCATCTCATGGCATTCACACTTAGCAAAACTTTGCTTTCCCAGTGACCCACAGATGATAATGTTTCTTGCCTGGCTGCTTGTCTCTCCTTGCAGTGCCCCATTTTGCAGCATTACTAGACGTACGCATCCAGTCTTCTCTTGGCTGGAGCAAATAAGTGTTCTCATATCCTTGCCTGAAACAGACCGGTCGCTCCCCTTGCTGTGCTGGGGCTGACCATGGTCTTAGGTATTCCAGAATATGAAGGAGAAAGACATTCCTGAGCTCACAGCAGAGCATGGCAGGAAATGAAACCAATTCTCTAAGACCTAACACGGGCTCCAGTAAAGAATTGCTATCAGTCACTCATTCTTCCTCAGCAGGTGACACACAGGAATGTCACCGTCCCCCTTTGAAACTCCTGCATCCGACAGCACAACTATCTGCTGACATTCGTTTCTCTCCTTGGAAACTCAGAAACTGAGCGGAACGCGGACAGGACCAACAGAGGTGGTGATGAGGTTAGCAGGTCCCAGCCAGCCAGTCGGTCCGGACCCCCCAGTTGCCGCGCTGTAAAAGTGTCCCACTGAGCTCAGCAGTGATTCAGTGGCTGGACACACGTCAGTACTCACGTGCTTGAAACAGAAACACCATCACCTGCAAAAGTCCTTCCAGGGTGGTGTTTATGCTCTCACTCCAGCCCGGGTGGAAGTCCGAGAGAAGCAGCGGCTGCACCTGGCCGAGCCACCTTCCAGCGCGGCTGCCTCCTGGGGCAGCTGCCGAGCTCCGAAGCAAAAAGCAGACAGAAAAACGCTGGATGCGGCAGGTTTGCGGAAAGTGAAGAGAAGGTCAGACACAAGACAACCCAAAGGATCACAAAAAATACACACGAAAAACGGGCACAAAAGTGTAATATATGACTTTTCCAATGCAGGCAGTGACCATTCATGTCCTGACCTTGCAGGTATGTGTTGAATTGGTGCTAATCTGCTCTACCAGATAAACTGGCTCTGCACAGATATGGCATAACTGCTTTTATCATTAGACTTCACAGCTATGCCTAAAATCAAATAAACCCTTTGTTCTCAAATTTGCAAGTTTTATAAATTCATATTAAAATCCCACCAGATACACAATATTGTCTTGTTTTAATAGAACCCTCCAGATTAATTTTTGTTGAGACTTATACTTACTGAAAAGTATAACATGAGAAAGAGCTTTTGTTTTTGCTTTTAGATCTCTTTTAAAACACCAGCTTGAGAACTTTTTCACTGACTAACAAACTGTGTGTACATATATATACATATATACATACACGCACTACTATATATATCTATGGCAACCTCCTGAAGTTATCGGAGTTTCAGCATCTCTGTAACTGCGACTTATACAAGGTACTAACAAAACAATAGGAAACAGCCATGGAAAGGATCTCAGAAGGTCATTTAGTCTTTCTCTCTGCAGCAGTGCAGGTATCAACTTCGTCACACTTGACGAAGTTTGTCTATTCTGTCCTTAAAAGCTTTCTTTGATGGATTTGCCTTGGTCCCCATAAAAAAAAAAGTTGTTTCAGCACTAAGGTTGGAATTAAAATATTAAATTTAAAAATCTTTTAGACAGAGTACAGTCTTTTTTTTTTCCTTTTGTTTTGCTTTGTTATAACAAAGTTCAGTACATTGTTTTTTGCCTGGTTTGAGGATATGAGATGCTGAACAACATTTCTTCTCAAAACCGATAGCACTAAATAAAAAAAGGACTTGGGTGGTATTGATTACAATGACATACAGTTCCACTAGCCTAAATCCCAGTAAAAAGAAAAAGTCAGAAATACTCTCACTTACCTAATGAGAAGTGCATTTACTGTAATTTTTCAGTTTTTTTTAGATTTTTATTTACTAGATTCTGTCTACTAACTGTAAATGCTATCCCAAAGTCCCTTCCAGCTGAGTGAGGCTAAGCTGGTGCTAAGAGACAGGCAAGTTAATAGGTTCAACTTAATCTGCAATTAAAATTGCTTGGCTATATAGGTGAAGTGAAAGAAAGCTTTGTTTTCTTTATCGTCATGATTGCTCCAACAGTAGACAGTTGTAACAGAAATACTAAGTTTGGTATGGGCTGAATTACATACAGAAAGGTTTGTGTGCAAAAGCACCACACGAAGGACTTGGGGGTTTAGGCTGACAAGAAGCTCAACGGGACCCGGCGACGTGCGCTCGCAGCCCGGACGGGCAGCCGTGCCCGGGGCTGCGTCACAAGCAGGGTGGCCAGCGGGTCGAGGGAGGGGATTCCGCCCCTCGCTCCGCTCTGCTGAGACCCCCCCGCAGTGCTGCCTCCAGCGC
>JAVKLA010000014.1:1364292-1399788 GCA_034782735.1 Sagittarius serpentarius
GCACTGGCCCAGGTTGCCCAGAGAGGTGGGAGATGCCCCGTCCCTGGGACCGTTCCAGGCCAGGCTGGACGGGGCTCTGAGCAACCTGATCTGGTTGAAGGGGTCCCTGCTCACCGCAGGAGGGTTGGACTTGATGGCCTTCGATGGCCCCTTCCAACCCAAGCCGTTCTATGGTTCTATGATTCTATAGGGCAAGAGCTAAAAGAAGGGCCTCCGTTGATGGCAAAGAACAAAACTGACAGCAATCAAACTGGCAAAGACTGAGGAATGTGGTTTTGCCAAGGTCGGAGGGCCCATGGTCTGACAACAGGAGGATGGCAATAAAGATACACCGTATTGTATGTATCGTTCGTGTTCCTCTTACCCTAACAGGAAAGGAGATTGTAACCTTAAAGATACCTCAAATGAGGAAACAAATACAGCAGCACGTTGTCTAAGATTCATGGAAAGTTAAATATCCTTTTTCATCCACATAACACACAGACAATCCTTGCCAGACCACTTGGACAGACGCATCTCTGTGCTTGTGAGTATGTGGGTATGAGTGAGTGAAAACCCAGGGCTGACTGAAATTGAGGGGGGGTTAATAATTTCCTGTAAGTTTTCATACGGAGTTTTTTTACATAAATTTCCTGCAAAGCTGAGGAGAAAAGGGATGTTCATATTGAATCGGTTGTAAATGGTCCCCAAAGAGAGACCAGTTAAAATAAAATGTATAATCACTTCAGCAAAGAACTTCTTTAAGATATTTGTTCTTTGTGTGAGTGCCTTGACCACGAGGCAAAAGAGCCATAGTGCTGACTAAATTATTTCTTGATAAGAGAATCATCGTTATTATCTCTTCCATTAGCTATGTTTTAGAAAGCAGAGCTAGAGCTCTAACTGAATTTGAAGGATCTCAAATCTTCATGTGGAGTTAAGCATATCTGGAGCAAGGTTTTCAGATCGGATCCCTCTGCAATCTTTGCAGCTGGTTTGGGTAGCTTTTAGATCCTACTACGGCAAAGGTGGAAGCCAAGCACTGAGCTGCTTAAATTGGGACAGTGTATAAACAAAGACTCTGAGCACCAAGGAAACAGCCAGGATGACTTGCTGAAATGAAGCACTTAGAGCTGCCACATGAAGGTTTTTGATGTATGACTGCACTGAGTATGAGATTAAGACACCTAAATTTAAGTGTTACAGGTGTCTAAGCTGTGGAACTGTTTCATTTGCTAGTAAGGTCATAGCCTTAATGCCTGCTCTAAGGTGAACTGAACTGCTCTTTAGACTCCAACTGTGTCGATTAGATTTCCATCGCTGTAATGGGGCCATACGCATGTCTGTGTGCGTCTAAATATAAAAATCTAAATTTAAGGGTCTTAATGTCTAGCCAAGTATCACTGTCATGAATATGTCTTGCTCTAGATGCCTTTGGTCTCTCTTTGTATGTGCCTCTAAATCACATTTCTGTGACAGTTCGTCCCTCTGTTTCTCATGACTGACAACATTTTTACTGTGACCAATTTGTAATTTTTCTCACTTTGTTCAAATAACAGCATTAAAGATTGTTAATTCATGCTTAAATTATACATTTCTTGAATTAAAGTTTCATTTTCTGTAGTAGCACTGTTTCACATGGTTAAAAACCAGCATATTCATAACTGCTCTAGTTACTTGGTGGTATCTGTGCTTAGCATAACAGGGTACCATACTCTGGGTTAATGTTTCCTGAAAGTTTAACAACGGACAGACTACATGACACGAAATTCAGTATATCTGGAGCAATTATTCACTGTTTAGCTCCCATAAATTTTCCATCATTCACAGATAACATGCCATGGAAATATGTTCTATTGTAACGAATCAGATGATTACATTTTTCTTTGTATAGTCAGAGTAAACTCTTGTTCTTGGAAGTCCTGACAACAATGATATCTGAAATCTCATTTAGTCACATAGCAATGTTCATATCTAATGATAAAGTAAATTCCCCCTGCATTTGGCTGCCAATAGTTTCAGTGCTGAATAAAATACTCCCAATTTCCAAAGAAAGAGATTAAATCTGCCCTTTTTTCATGCTGTTCTTGCTTGTAAGCTCACTATGACTGTACAGTTCTTAGAGTACAAGTAGAAATCAAGACTTTGGGGTTTTATCAGCAGTTCTTTGCTGACTGTTCAGACCTGTGCAGTCCCTTAACTTTCATTTCTGTTTTCCTTTGTGTATGGTGTTCATTGTATAGTCCAGAATCTCATATAATTCAGCATGAAAACAAATTTTAACACCTATTGTGAATGCCACACTGTTACTTTCTAAATCTATTTTACTCATCTTAAACATCACTAAGGTGTTGATTTTTGAATGATGGTCTGATTATTCTTCCTGCTGTCACACACAAACACCCTTCAAAACTTCATTTTGGTCGTGTTTATGTCTGCCCTGACTTGGGTCACTTTACAGAGCGCCAGGAAGAAGCACCTGCCTGGCTCCTTGCCGGCGGTTACGTGCGAAGCCGAGGACGGCAAGCAGGGCAGGCAGTGCAGGAGGAGCAGTCCCGTGGGAACGCCTCCTCCCAGCCGGGCACCCCTTCTCCATCCCCTTAACTGGAGCTGGAACCTGTGGAGCTTCACAGAGGGCTTAGCACCTTTCCGCCTTTGACAGAGCTGAACAAGAACGGGGCTCTGAGCAACCTGGTCTGGTTGACGATGTCCCTGCTCATGGCAGCGGGGTGGGACTAGGTGACCTTTAAAGGTCCCTTCCAACCCAAACCCTTCTAGGATTCTAGGATTCTATGCCTTCTTTGCTGATTATAGCACTGTAGTCTTGGACACTCCTGTGTGTTTTAAGCAATGTTTTCTTTCTTTTGCTTTGCATCCAAAAGGCGTATGTCTAAGTGCAAGGGAAATGAGCTCTAGCAGCAACATGGACAGCCTTCCACTAGTCCACGTCTATCCCGGCCACGGTGTAGCGCATAGACAAATTTTAAAGTCCCATCATTAATTTTTCATGTCTGTCAGGAGAGGTATGATGTAAAAAACATCTATGGAAAATGTAAGATGAGTGGCAGAACATGAAACTCTTTTCTTTCTTGCTTGCGGTAGCAGATTGGGGATATCCTGTTCCCATTTAATTCTACCAAAAATGCCCAAACTCCCTATGTAAATTATCCTCAGGATAGGCTGTCATTAGCCTAAAGGCTGAAGTGATTCTTTCTCTGTTTTGGTACATCAGTATCTGTTAATGTTTAATACCTGCCTACTGTGATTTTTGCATTATGTGATTTTTTAAAGAGTTGTAGATTTTATCCTCTGCTTATATAAATTGACTTCAGTGGCTTATTCCATTTTGCCCAATACTACAGCTGAAAGTCGTACTTTTCAAAGATGTTGCAAAATATAAAATACACTGAAGTAGAAATCTAAGCCTGACTCTCCTATATCCCAGTCTAAAACTACTCTGTTGTCTGTTCTCTCTGTACCAGTGAGTAATTACGTTACAAAAATGAAACTGTGTCAGTGTGCTTTTTTCTCTCCCCTATATTCTGTTGATTAAGGTGTTCTCACACCAAAGGGGAAGACTGCTCCAGATCCTGATACATTCAAATGAAAATGTGAATATACTTCTTTTCTTCACACCTAAGTGCCCCAACCATTGTTTTTTTGGAGCATATCCACTACCACACAGACTGTAAAAGTCTTTATTGTCCGAAATGGTATGAGAGCATCCTCTAAATTGGTGCCCTAAGAGAAGACAGCTGGGAAGATGTCTGGTTTGGCAGTCCTCTCAGGAGACAGTCTTCAGCGTAGGTCCCCAAGCAACGCAGTGGCACCCAGTGCTCCGCGGCAGAAGCACCTCAGCGGCAGAAATGCACACGGGACGTGAATTGCAGAATTACCCGTCTGCGAAGCTGAGGAAGCTGGCACTACCCGAGTGAAAGACTTTTGCGTTAAGCATCTGCTGGTATGAGACCTCTGCCTCAGATAATGGAGAGAGCTGTTATCTCCCCACCTTGCAGGGACTGTGGGGAAATAAATGCCTTAAAAATTGCAAGGCTCTGAGACCAACAGATAAACAGTCTTTCATGGAGCTTTCTAGGATAACACACTGTGTTCAGGACCTATGAGAAAATGCTTAGTCTAAACAGATGGACAATGCAAAATGGTGGGGCGGAAAATTTACAGATGGCACGGAAATATTCTGAGGAATGAAGCCAACATTTTCAAGTATAAATCCTCAGAAGCCTTGCACGCAGTGAAAGAAGCATCTTGTCTGAAAGAAGCTGCTCAGAAGTGTTGGCTCCACCAACACGGACTGCCCCTGGTTATTTATTTCAGATTTAATTCTAGCTTTAGGACTTAAGTGAGCATTCAAGCTGGGAACTGTTCATCTGTTGCTCACTATAATGCTCCAAACCAGGAGTAGGGTAGGTCAAGCAAGTCACACCGTGAAACGTTCACACATAGTAGCTGCTTATAGAGCCAGAATCCCAGATACTACAATCATTTTAATTATCTAAGGAGGCATTAGAGCATCAAGCACTTGTTACACATGGGCAACAGCTGATCACTTTGGACAAAAATTTGTCCCAGGAAAATAGCAAACATGAGAGTGTGTGAAAATAATCAAAAGCTGTTATAGCCAGATTCCCTTTCTCTTCCCTTTTCCTCTTTTTTCCCTCTCTTTAGTTCATCTTTTCCATTTTGCTCATTCCATTATTTTATCTCATTTAACCTCCTTCAGAAATTGTATTCCCAAGCAAGCCTCCTGTTTCCCTAATCCTCACTCAGTAACTGCTACAGCGGTGTAAATCAGGCTTTGGAACCAGCATACTGAAATCCTCCTGTGATTGACAAGTCAATGGATCAACTGTATTCAGATTTCTGAAGGCGGTATTTCCTATCTCTGACTGACAGAATGAGTTCAGGATGGATGATTTCAACCTTCTCTCTTTTTTTTTTTTCTTGTCACCCAGCCCAGATCTTTTTTTTTTTTTACTTGACACCTTATAAGATTAAATTTTCTCATTTCTCTTCCTTTCCTCTTCCTGTCCCCTTTCCCCAATGCTCTCTTTCCAACTTTATCCCTTAGCTCTGGGGTTTTTTTCTTCTGTAAGAAAAAGATCAAATTAACTTACACTATTTCTTCACTGGTTTTATTTATATTTAAGAAATAAAGCTCTCTGATGGCACAAGAAAAGACTTTTTCAGTTGAATACAGTCACACATTTTTAGAAATTGATGACTGATACAGTATTTCACTGTCTTCATTTATGTAGTTCACGACACAATGTTATGCACTTCAGAATAGGTATCAAAACATGTGGTTATATGTACGCTATATCTATCTATACATACACAGGTCTGGAAGGATGGGCAGGTGTATGCACATATGTGCATATACATTATCATTTCAAAAACAAGACTAGAAACGTAAACTGGAAATCTGTCACAGAAACACATAAAGCCCCCAAATGATTTAACATTTGCTTTCCAAAAAGCAACTGTTTTATGATTAATTCCTGCATTTACTATAATAAAACAGAGTGGTTATTAATTTCTTCCCATAAATGAATGCCTTTAAGGCTTTTTCTTTCATGCAGATCATGTATCAGTACATTCTTTCTTTCTGAAAAGAAGATAAAGTTATGGGTATCAAGAAGATGTCAATATTTTACTAAATTTGGACCAGGTTTGCAGCTGCTGAGGGTAAATTCCATGTATTTGCAGTAGAGGTTTTCCTGGAGAGTTGTGGATTCAGTCCCAGTGTTTCCAGTGCCTCACCATGATAGACTGAGTATATTCTGGTCATAAATAAAGCCATCTTATTAAACCCGTGACATTTCTTAAACCATAGCATATTTGAAGGGCACTTAATTTATTACGCAAAAGTATCCATTATAAACATACGATCCTTGAAATGAATTCCCAAAGTCTGTTTGGAGACAGGCGATCATACTGTTGTGTGAAAATAACTAAATTTTCTAAATGTTATATCTTCTATTTTAAAGCCCTTGTCAGCATGTTTAGAATAACTACATGTCAGAAAGTTACTTAAAGGAGGGTGAGCAATCAACAATGTGTAATTGAGAAAGGAACCAGAATACTGCTCAGTTTGGAAACCTAGAGGAGAAAGTGTCTCTTCCCCACCAAGCTTTCCCTCATTCATGATTGCTGCACAACAGCAGTACTCCTTTTTCTGGGCAGCAAGACAGAGTTTTATGGAAGCGTTGGTTGAAATGGCATTTTCGCCTTTCACCGCCTTATGGTGATGAAAGCATTCTGTATTTCAAACTACTCATGTAGTAGTTTGAAAAAAATATTCTGTTGTTTTTCTGAATCCTCTGTGGGTCTTGGGGGGAAGCAAGCTGGAAGATGGCTTTAGGAAACGCCTGTATAGCACCGACAGAATATGTATTCTCTTGATGGAGGAATCCCAGGAGGAAGAGCAGTGCTGACCTTTGACACACACTGGTTGTTAAACTACATCTCAGGGAGCATACCAGAAGCGGATTTGGCAGCCATGCCTCCGTTAGTAAAGATGCACTGCAGTAGCTACTGTACTTACTAACTCTACTGGAAAGAAAGTTAATTATTAAGACTGTATGGAAAACAATTCCATTTGCCAATAGCTTATGAGATTACTTTCATTTTGATGTGGAGTGAAAAGAAAAACAAGTAGATTTTTTTTCCCAAATGAAATTCCATTGAAACAACTCTTTACATTTCAAGAACTCAGGTTGTGTGATCACTAGAAGTAATCAGAGAACCCCGCAAGAGATCCATCATAATATTAAATTCCGCTGAAACTTCATGAAAATATACACATCCAAAAAATATTCCAGCCGTGGCAAACCTGGATATTTCAACATCTTTCCATTTTAGTGAAAGTAGTTCTTGTAATTATGTAGAAAACTAACATGAATGCTACCACTCTTCTCTTAAAACAGTGCAACCAGCTTATTAGTAAGAAGTCCTATTTTGCTGCTTCTAAAGGAAATTGGTTAAAATGGATAGGAAACAAATGCAACGGGAAACAGAGGTATTTTGTGATCATCGCGCTTCACAGGTTAATTTAGATATCTTCTATTCAAAATGCATATTTACTTCAATGAAGGGTAAGTTTCAAAAGGCATCATTTCTCCTTTTGTGCCCTTAAAAGTGCACTGAAGAAGAAACCTTGATATATGAGACTGCCAATAGGATTAAGTAAATGAATATTTTTTAAAATTATTCAAGTAGAATATATTTTCGCTATGGCCCACACTGTTGGGATAAACCAGGGAAAGGAATGACATGACCACTACGGCTAAGCATGATCTCACTGAGAAGTACGTAATCTAATGTTGCCAGAGTGTCTGGTGGGAAGCGGTTAGCTCTCACTCTTTTCTTCTCCCCACCACTGCCCCTCTTTCTATTTTACTAAATGCAGCATGAAGAGCAAAACCAGCGTTCACACCGCCATGCTCTGAAAGGTAAGGCAACATTCATTCTTCTACACTTGGAGGAACTGCAAATTAATCATACTTTCTAGGAGGTTTTCTGTTGTTGCATAATCTTGACTTGATGTTCGCATGTTGGTTAGATTTTTAAAAACAGAATATTTAATATAAAGTGCTGTTGATTAAAATTTGCATAAAATAGCCACTGACCATCTGGTTCCAACTGATGTAGCTATTTTGTATGAATTAAGTTTCATAATCTGGGGCAATTATACTTCTTACCCGTGAGAAATACTTGACTTCTGTCAAGTGGGTTGGGTTCCCTGATAGACTGGATTCTCTTCTGGCTTACATCTTTTTGAAAATTATTTATATTTGTGCTTGCAAATAAGAACGTAATTTAAAATGCAGTTTCTTTCTATTTCTTTTATCACTCTCTTTGCAAAGATAGAAGTGGCTACTCCTGTTGCTAGAAAGAAGGTATTAAGTTAAACGACGTTACAGCTGGTAGAAATAAAACATATGAACTAATGCACTTCTAAATAGTTTTTCTCTTTTAAGGACCATTCACCAAGAACCCAACCCAACACCAACTGAAGGCAATAGAGATATGCACTGTTTTCACATACTCTTGGATCAAGTTAGGAAGGTGAACACTGACAACATTTTTCTATAGAAATAACATTTAAAACTCCCAAAATACAGGTGAGCAAAGAAAACCTCACTGAAGCAGGAAAGAAAAGAGGGCTAACAGTTTTGCCTATATATCAGGCAAACAGAATTTGTTTAAGGTATATCTATACTGAAAGAAAACTTAGCATGGATGGAGCTATTCTAGTTTACCAGTTTACTGCTCCATCTACACCAGTAAATCTTTCTAAGCTTAACCAGGCTGACGACTCAAGGCAAGGTCTCATTCCGCACTCAATAGGAAAAGATAGGCACATCCTGGATGACATGTCACCCATATAAAGATAGTTTCACAGCCTTTTCTTCCCATGTTAGTTTGAATTTAAACAACCCATTTGTCTCCATCCCAGCTGTTCACTTCTGTCTGTCTGCTGCCCCCATTGTTCTGTTGGTTCATTTCTGTGTGGCCATGGATGAACCAGATTGAGAAGCTGATGTAAGTTAAAAATAAAGCAAGGGAAAAAAAAGATTACTATTTTAACCCAGTTATTCGCTTGATCCAGTTCACCAGCTTCAGAAAGGAAACTAAAGAAAATTTTGCCTTTTTTTTTTCTTGTCAGGATGTGTCTGCATTCTGGGACACCTGAGGCCAACTCAGGATATATGTTCACTTCGTATTAAGTCTTCTGCAACACATTTCTAACCCTTAAATACAAGGATATAAGGTCTGATGGTAGGGGTGAAGAATTTACCAAAAGACAACATGCTTGGGTCATTCCCAGAGCCTGAATTAATGGCTAGCAAGGAGAATATACATCACTTAGATGTAATACCTAAAGTACATTTCAAAATAATTTTAATATTTGCAAATATTTCTCTATAGTAGCTATAAAAAAAAATTATCTATTTGAGATGTGTTATAAATGTCATTTAAGTATTCATGGTTCTTCCTTGAAGAAAAAAATGAGAAGTTCTAAAAGATTTTGCTTTTTCCATTTAGATGTGTGATGAAAAATTAGTATTAAAAATTTTTTTTAATTATTATTTTAGAAAGTCATTATTGAGATTATAATTGTTTAAAATAAAGGAATTAAAAGGTCTTTGACTAGAGACTGTCAAAAACCTCTTGAAATCAGTGGGAAGGGAAGGCAGTCTTTCTATGAAAACGTTTCTGGATTTCTATTCAAGTAATGCTTCCTTGAAATCAAGGTTATTTTCTTCAAAATATGTAACAGTAATTTATATGTGAATAACTTGTACAAGTGTGAGGAAATATTTCAGCTGTTTAAACACATGTTATGGTCATACTGTAAACCTCACATTTGGTAAAACAAAAATTTTCAACAACTGCAACAAATGATTATGAGTAGTAAGTAAGCCTGATCTCTAGTACGTAATTCCTGATTACTTGAGACTGATACCTTCAAATGAAAGTTAATGTTTTCTATAAAATTTCTTTGTAAAATTGTACAGTTTTACATATTTCTTTTTAAAGCCATACAGTAACAGATATCACTTCTCAATATTCTACCAATATTATTTCATGAAGTGACCATGTTATTTCAAAAAATTAACTGTTTTCAGAAGAATACGGGTGAGGCAGAAGGAGAGCTAAGGCTTCTTATCCTTGTGTGCTCCTTCAGAAAAAGAAGCTAGCTCCACACAACTCTCCTTAGAGTTCACAGAAGCTTTGACAGAAGCCAGTAATGCCTATAATGACTATAATGCCATGCATTTCACAATACGCCTAATATTTTTATCAGTTCCTGAAATGACTAATTTCACAGGAATGTAATAGATTTTCTGTGCACTTTTCCTATTATTAAAGTAACATGATTTGAAAATCAGTTAATGTTTGCATGAGTCTTGAAGTGGACTAATAAGGTTATTAGCAAAGAAAAGAGACTGGATTTTTCTGTGAGAAACTAGTTGAAGTCACAATTGAAAGAAAGGCTATAGGGAAAGTAAGACAGCTGCTGCTATGATGAAAAGCCACTGCAATGTACGTGCATGAAAGATTTGACTTAGCTCCAGATACAAAGTCCAACATGCCATCTGATACTTTTAATTTCCAGATTAGCAAGAAGAGAGGGGCAGCATAAACAGGGTAAGAGTCATCCTCGTCTTACTAAGACACTGTTGTGCTTGCTACGGTAAAAGTAAGGCAAAAGTCAGTCCTGCCTATAATTCTTCATCAAAATAGTTTTTCTGGACAATGGAATTTGCCTAGAAGGACAAGACACTCCGAGCTATTTAACTGCTTACCTTAGTGTGCAAAAGGAAAAAAAGAGGAAAAATATGCTTAATTTATCATAGTTTATACATTTTTTTGAGTTCAAACTCATGACTGTTCTGTCCTTCTCTTTATTGACATACACTTAAGTATTATCTTCTTATCTGACTTACAGTTGAAAATAGAATAGAAACTGTCCTAACAGTGTTAATTCCATGTAACTTCATTAAAATTAGTGTACCCTCTCATTTTCCCCAGTTTTAAAGTCGTGTGTTTTCTTCTAGGGCACTAAAACAACTCCTGATTTACACAATAAAAGTTCAAGAGATCTCTGATCCTTTGGCATGGGATTGTTCTTTTACGAACATCAGTGGATTTCATTCTAAAGATATATATGCACTTCTCCGTGGGCTTTAGCTGAGGGACTGATCTGGTTTTAAAAAATAAAAAAGATTTGATGTAAATGAAATTGCTCATCTGGGATTTCTGATTGTCAGGATGCAGATAATTGAAGGCAAGCTGGAAAACAAACCAGGCCTTCTCCTAGAAAAACTGCCAGAGCGTGTCTGGAAAAGCAACTGGACCTAGAAATACTTGCTCCATACTTAACGAGGCAAAAAAGCCATACTTCGTTACCTCGGGTTTAGCTGTTCAGTATTCACTACATTTATATTAGGCACCATGTGTTTCATGACCTAAGAAATTATTTTAAATAATTTTTATTTGACATTATTTTGATTATTTGATGTCGCTTTTGCACTGATGTTCTTTCTTTTACAAAGAGATTATTTTGGACTCATACTGGTGTAATTGAGAGCAGAATTTAGAGCCCTTAGAATTACTGGAAGGGCAGGTGGCTGAGACAACCATAGCCAATACTTCCAAGAAGGTGGATCAGTTATTTTAAACTTGCCCAACAATAGTTGTTTAAGCTGACATTTTCCATACTGGAAATCTGGCTGAGCCTGGGAACTTCTAGAAAACACTAGCAGTAACACCTTGGTTATTTGTGAGAAGAGAATAAGGAAAAAAAGGTTGTTTTCTACATATGGAAAAAAGTCCAAGACCTTTTCTTGGCAGTATTTTAGCCCCATCTCTCTCTCCCGCTGTCTTCCCCTCCGCCAGACCTCGTGCCACACTCCTAGATGGCCACATTATAAAGCGACAAAGTGCTGCTCACACACCCCCGTAGAGACCTGGGAGAGACAAGAGTCACAATCCTTAGAAATGCCGTACTCAGTGAACACATTAAAGCTTTACAAGGCTTGCAGAGATGAGTAGGCAGTTCCTGCACCATCTCCATAAAGTGAATGACCCAGCTCATACACGGAGTTTGGGAAATTTTTCCCTTTCCTGGCTGTCCCCAGCTGCTCTGCCTCAGACACGTTCGGGTACAAGAAGGGAAAACTGCCACCCCGCAGCCTGATCTTTTAAGTATTAAGCACCCAGGCTGTGACAGTTGTCAGAGGGACCTCTGCTCTAGACATATGAATTGCTAAAAATACTACCTTGTTTGAAAAACGAGGCCTCAGCCTTTCTCAGTTAGACACATGAAATTAATGGATCCCTGTGACCTTAACCCCTCCACACTTCAGCTTCCTACAAATCAAATAGGGATAAAATATTCCATTATTTCACACGGGCATTGAGATAATAAATTAATGATTTTTTGTGGCAATTTCAGATGCAAGTGATACATTTCATCGAAAAATCTGTGCGAAAAGCAATGATTCAGAGAAGAATTTAAATAGTGTGCACTGCCAGCTGTAATGAATTGAGCAATATTTTAAATATGTGCTTCCATATCATAATACATAGGCACTCGGATGCCGAATTAAGATTGCGGAGGCATTTTTCATTCTGGCACTTACAAACTTTTCAGCGCTTGGTTTCTCAACCTTACTCACATTTTGATGCTTGTGCATGTGTCTATAGTCTTTAAAACAGTGAACTTTGCTGCGGCAGCACTTTAAGTCTGTAGTTAATGGCAAATTCTACAGCCTCTGAATAGAAAAGGGCCGACTTCTGACTGCCACAACTGCAACTCCTTATAACTGTTATTAATGACCACCGGCTGGTTTGCTCTTACGGCCTGGTTTCTCCTGGCACGCCCTGCCTCGCGTGTTTGTACCTCTCGTGGGAGCTGGGGAGTGACTTCAGAGACGCTGTCCCGCGCCGCTTTGCAACCTGCTCACTGCTGTGCAGCTCTGCTACCGGAGCACAGCGCCCGGCCCGTAAACATTAGAATCTTTCACTGGCTGACCATCATGAAAAATAAATTACCAGGGCACTAATGGAGAACAGATTCCCTCCCAGATTTTTACCTACCGGCTAGGAAATCAGATAAATGAACGGCAAAACAGGTAACAGTTCACCGTTCCTTGCCCCGTTTCACCTCTAAGGCACATTTTTACTGACCGGTTTATTTTAGCATCACTTGACTTTGAGGAAGGTTAGAAATTTCAGTCTGTGCTACGTGTCAGTATACTTAATAACATTTTTGACTGTTGCCAGCAAAAATCAGCCACATAAATACATCTTTGATGTTAAATCTAGAGATGTGATGGGGTTTAGCAGGAATATATTTTCTACTTTGTTTTGCCACTGGCTTACTTTTGCAGGTGTGGCTCTTGGTTAATAAAGGCATAGATTTACTTGGTAAGAAAGTGCCGTACTTACATAGTTATTGTCCGAGGAAAGTCACAGCCTGGCACTTTAACTGGAATTTGAACTAAGTGGAAATTGTAGCACCCAGTAGCTTAAGAGCTGATAGAAAAGACAACATGCCTATACATTCACTCCAATACCACGGTTACAGCCAACACGGAAGAACACCAACAGATGCTGTGGTGAATTTTTGCACATTGTCAGAAAGAAGACTTGAACTGCTGTTTTATTTGTATGCTGTTCAAGCAGGCAGATTTCTAGAAACAGCCTTTTAAAAAAGAGCATAGCCAAAAAGACTGAGTCTGGACATCGTGACAGCCAAGTAGGTCACCAAGAAAACAGCAACCCAGCTAATGGAAAACAGAAATAATCCTGCAGATGAAAACTAAACAAAAAAACCCCAGGGATCTAGCTGAAGCAATCATTTAAATCCTAAGGGAAAAACCCAGGTTATACAAAACAATTTCTCTAAGAGAAGTCTGTATAAATCCAGATCAACAAAGATTAAAATAGCAGCAGGAGAAATTCATCATAGCAAATCAATTTTGCAAAGTGAAAGTCCTTTATCTCAGTGATAAACTGGAGACAAACTAAAAGCATGCAAGAGAAAATCATACAAAAGAATAACTACAAGCTTTGGGGTAATATGTCAAAGTCTGGAATACCATCCATATTTTAGTAAGTTTAAAGAGCACAAATGTAAAGAGAACATAAAACTTTTGATGAATCCTGAGATCAGGATAATTAGGTGTACCAATTACAATGTGTATGTCAGCAGCATCCCATAAACCCCGGTCAGAAACAGAATCCCATGTACAAGAAACACAGGAAATCATGGTCACCATTCTAAGCAATGTAGTATTAGCACGAAACAGACGGAACATGTTTTATTCACTGGAGCTTTTACAAGGTAAGAAATGACGGGGTTTTTTCAAGACATTTGTTGCACGGCTGCAACTTGATCCATAATGAAGGTCCTACAAATGATGGGTGTTAGGATAGCATTCAAATACATGTGTAGGCGTTAATTAGACATAGCAAGCTGCTAGGGAGCAAACGCAACATCGCATTAAAGAACAGCTTCTGAACATTTCAGCCTAAAGTTAATAAAAGTCAAAATTCAGTTAACTGTGCAGTGCATTGTGGTTACCATGTTATACCAATAATGGCAATATGTTTTAAGCTTTCATGCAAAATACATAGAGACAATCTGCATTACCGTCAGAAGACAGTTTGCATCTAATGTTTCAAGCACCGTAACAAAAATGTTCTGTCTTGTCGCCCTCTAAATGCTTCATCAGAATTCACAAAAGATAAAAATTACAGGAGCTTTTAAAATATACCAACAGATAGCAGGACCGTGCCATCAGCCCTGTTCTCTGTAAATTCGCTGTAAATGCTAGACGAGCTGTTGCAGGCCTGACTTGATCCCATTTCTAATCTGCCTGTACATTTCCAAACCTTCCTCCAGAGATCCAAACTGTTTCATTTTGTCACAATATTATCCAAAACCTGTTCCTCCTGTACATATTTCTATTCAATATCTGAATCAGATGATGATTGTGATTCCTTCAGGTAATTTGCAACTCCAAACAGCTGCCATCAGTTTTGTAAAATACCAGAAAAAGCTAAGTAGTGTCCTGGTTTCGGCTGGGACAGAGTTAAGTGTCTTCCCAGCAGCTGGCACAGCGCTGTGTTTTGGGTTTAGGATGAGAAGAATGTTGGTAACACCCTGCTGTTTTTGGTTGTTGCTAAGACGGGTTTAGACTAAGTCAAGGACTTTTTAGCTTCTCCTGCCCAGCCAGCAAGAAGGCTGGAGGGGCACAGGGAAGTTGGGAGGGGGAGACGCAGCCAGGAAAGCTCCCCAAACTGGCCACAGGGGTATTCCATAACCTGGGACGTCATGCCCAGTATAGAAACTGGGGGAGCTGGCCCAGGGAAGAGCACGGCTTGGGCATCAGTCGGCAAGTGGTGAGCAATTGCATTGTGCATTGCTTGCCTTGTGTTTTCCAATCCTTTTGTTATTATTGTTGTTATTATCATCATCATTATTATTATTACCATTAGTATTATTTTCTTCCTTTTCTGTCCTATTAAACTCTCAAACCACAAGTTTTACATTTTTTTCCCGATTCTCTCCCCCATCCCACTGGGTGGGGGGGAAGTGACCCAGCGGCTGGGTGGTGCTGAGTTGCTGGCTGGGGTTAAACCACGACAGTAGACAGGATGGACATAAAGAATTCTGAAAGGTCAAGCTCTAAACTCAAGTTTTAGAGAACCTTTGTGTCATCTCTGCAGTTTTCAAAAGATGATGAGAATGGAATTTGCCACATGCTTTCTTAACTTCTCCTGATTTACATAATGACAATACAAAATTGATTATAAACTGGTGATGAGTTTACTCCGACTGATTGGCACTAAAGGAACTAGTGCCAGCTATGTATGTGTGTAGGCATTAGTATTTATTTATTCTGCTTGTATATATGAAAGCAGGTGGTTCAGACTAAGACTTTTGAAGCACTGACACAATTTCCCTCTCACAAAGAGTGACCTGCAGTTGAAAAGTGGAAAAGAAAGAGTTCTCATGCTTTCACTAATCCTTTACTAAGAATACCGTATATTTCATTACAGGTTTTTGTTTATGTAAGAGATCATTTGAGTTTGTATACATATCCATTTTTCTACAGAAGTTGTTCCCTACTCAAAATTATCCTCAAATCCTGCTGCTTTCAAATCACATGATAAAAATTAATAAATTATCAAGAGATATGGAACAAGTCCATAACAAACAAGAAATTACTACAAGGTTTAGCTCTGCTACGGATTTGACTTCTTAAATTCAGTGATTCAGTCATAAAAGCAAGGATATTCAAAGAAGACTGAAAAAATTGAAGGACTAGGCTCCTTTTGAAACCTTTGAAAATCTGAGGTATGATCACGAAGCAGAGTAGCATTTCTTTTTCTATCATAGATTAATGATTTAGCCAATCAGATTAGAAGACAGCAACAACAGAAAAAAAGCAAGAGTTTTAGTAACAACACACATATCTTACGACTTTGAGTAACGCGAAGGTACTTAAACATAGTACAGAGCTAACAGCAAGGTGCATCGGTGAGAATGATTGTTAAGAGCACTGGACCAACTCAGCTCATGGGGTAAAGTGTACTTGTGGGATGTGCTTCTAAACCACAAACTTCAGAAACAGATTCGCTAAGAGATTCCTGCCCCATTCTTCTCTTTTGTTATAATCATTGTCTATTTATATCTTACTGACTGAAATTCTAAGGTCCTGTCTCAGTAAGCTCTGACCTCGAGAGAAAATCTTCACTGGATTAGCTGCACAAAGTCTCCTTTGATTCTTCAAAATTAATTCAGGGACCTAGCACGCATAGTCTACTCCGTCAGTTACTCAACAATCTATTAAAACTGTGCTGGTCTTAAAATACGTCAGTATTTGCTTTTCCCTCAGCATACAAGTGATTCTTCCCCAGCCTTATAGAGAGGCAGGGAGACCTTACGCAGCACTGAGGAAGAGGAACACAACACACGTACAAGCAGCGATACGGGAAAGCTAACTTTAAGCTACCTTGGGCAACAAGTCCCTACACTGCCAGCGCTCCCCCCGAGTGCCCCTGAAGGCCGGCAGGCAGACTTGCATTTGATCAGGGGCACTGGGTCCAAAGAGCAGGTCTGTTGGGATTCCAGGCTTTTCCAGCCACTAGCAAAGGTTTAGGAAGTCTTTGCTACAGATGGCTGCCCTACGTTAGGATTTAAGCACGCTAACAGCATAAATATGTGAAAAAATTGCTGAGCTGTTAGAATACTTTCTCTATTTGTAGCTTCAGGATGTTAAATAATAGAGCAGATTTCTCTTTACCACAGAAGACGGTTAGTTTCAACAAGGCATTTGAGTACAACCACAGTGCTTAAAAAATCTCAATACAAAAGTTAGCTAATTCATCTAGCCTTTTCTCCTATTCACAAAATATTAGCAATATTAACAACTAAAAATACTTCTTTAAATATGTATTGGAGTAAAACCAGTTTGCTGTGAATATCAATATTTGTAAATTTGTGTAATTTACTTGCATTTATCAGATAGCAACATCATTGGTTTTGTTTTGTAATTATATGAGAGTACAAGCTTACCTAATCCTCACGTACATCAAAAGGAAGTTTACACACTTTTTCTTTAACTTCATGTCATTGTTCTACTTTTCTGCTCTATTATTTCTTTTAACAAGCTGGACAGCTGAATTGAGTATCTCCCTTTGCCTCTCTCGTCTCAGATCTCCAAATCACCAGACAGTGACAAAAGGCAATTGGCAGTTCTTAAGTGGGAGAGGTCTGTACTTGTTTTACATTTTTAAAGTGCTGTGTAAGTCCCATTATTCTTAAATGTCCTTGTGCAGAAACTGAGAAGCTATCATTTTCTTAACTGTATTTTCCTAGTCATATCCATGGGAGTGTTAAAAACAGTAACAACTCTGGTGCTGACTCATTCCCCATTGCCTCCAAAGACATTGGTGTTGAATGAATATGAACAGTAGGTTTAAAAGGTATTTTACCCGTGAACTGAGCAGTAATGCATTGCTTTTAATTCCAGTTCCAGAAGGTTGTAAATCAAAACTGCAACCTCCTTTTCCATGATTTTAAGAAGGGAATCAAAAATGTCCTACTGTTATTTTGTTGCTATGTTCAAATGAGAAGTAAGAATCTTGCCAAATCTGAAGAAGAGTTTTGACCAATTTAAAAGACTTTCTTTAGAAAATCTAAAAATGTGTATCTTCTAATACACAGTTCTGTAACTTCTATTTTGCAAAAGCAAGTGGTGCACTGGGTTGCAGGTTTCTGTGCTAGTAATAGAATTCAATAGTTCTGTAGGAGCTCAAATTGACAGTAAGTCAATTTGCTCCTAGCTAGTATTTCTACAGCATTTTATCCCAGTGCCTCCAAAGTGAGAGAAAAAAGCTTTTTTCTTTTTTTTTCTTCTTCTTAGAAGCCAGCATTTGCCAGGTAATAATTTCAGGCCAAACCAAACACCATAGCTCTTAGTGGCAAATGAGCTAAGAAGAATTTTCTTCTAGAAAGTTTTGGAATGATACAGCCCTTGCAAAGAGTACGTAAGATTGGAAATTTGAGGATCCCCACTCCCTCGTGCAGTGTCTTCTTTTTACCTATCGCAAAAGAAAGGAGAGACAGAAAAATAGTATCCGAGATGCTCATTTGCAGGCACATGCAGACCTACTAGAACTCTACTGCATTTTCTACCATTGCAAGGTCTTTGGAAGACAGGTTTTTTCCCTTAATGCATCTACCTGTCCCACCCACGTCCCTACTCTCTCCTCAGAATAACTCAGTATTGTAACAACCACCTTTTGGCCGTCTCGGGCAAACTGCTTGTATTTTCTGGTGAATAGCCTGTCCTATTGACTAATTTCATATAGCTAAAATGGAAGGCCAAAAAGCTTTACTCAGCTTTGCTTTACTCAAAAAAAAATGGCTTTTTAACATAACTTGGTTTATTTTTGTATGTAAGAAGAGATAAATCATGTGAAGCTGGGCCTGTCTCTGGGAGACTTCAGTCCCCAAAATACCAGTAGTATCACAATCATAAAAATAGGGCTTTGGAGAGCCCATCCCAATTTAGCTAAAGTATTGCTCTCCTGACACTGTCGTTATAAGAACACAAAGCTCTTCCTAGTCTCAGCTCCCACTTGCAGTTTATAAATAGCTGTGGTGCTCTGTGCAAACAGGTTGCAAACAAGATGGAAGGAACCAGTAGTAGGAAATAACCTACGCTTTTGCTGGGGTCTAATAATTGTTTGTACTGCTGCAATGCTCAGAGTCAAAGCACTTAAGCGCCTTGTGTGCTTCAGAAATGAACTATGTCCTTTTTCTCTTCTTTGGGATTTTGTGGAAATGATTCACAGAACAGTATTAAAGTGGAGTCCAGTAACGGTAGGCTGATCAAAAGAATGGTTGAGGTTAAAAATAATTTTCCCCATTTTTTTCCAAGCGACCACTCCTTCGTATTTCTTCAGGCAGTGTTTCCGCCCGGTACTGATGCGGGAAAAGGAATTTTGATGGGCTGCGGGCAAAGGAGCCCATGGTGTCACTGTGGCAGTGAGGAGGTACCCAACGCGCTCAACGGCAGCAGTAGTACAGTGAGGACCTACCAGCTACAGCCGATGGCCCGCAGCCCCTGAGATCCGGCCTGCCTGAGGAAAGGTGCTATCAAATTAGACTTTGTCTGACCCAGATCTGTGGGACAAAGAACAATTTCTATAGGAAGCAATGACCTTAAAAATCCCAGCAGAAAAATGTTGGACTTCGGCCAAACAGCATATGGGGAGCTTTGGGAGCTTTTAAAGAGATTTAAAGTTTCCCCCTGCAAGGGAATTGCCCTACACATGTACTCTTTTTCCTCTTCGACTTTTTTTTGAGAGAGATGCTATTAACCTTGCAAAAAGGCAGCAAAATCCAGTAAGCCTGTAGTCAGACAGTTCTTCCCTCAGAAAGCTCAACATAGTGTCTCTTAGGTCTGCTGCTAAGACTGAACAGCACCCGTCTTCCCAACGCGGTTTGCTCCTGTGCCCTCCCTGCCCCTGCTATTTTCAGATGGAAACCCTTAGCCTAAAGCCATGTTGCACCCCCTCTATTCAAAGAAGTTCTGAAAAGAGACCCATTAAAAATATTTAAACACTCAGTCCCAGGAGAGGCTTTCAAAACTGAGGATTTGGCATCCATATGACACATATAGCACAGAGCAGTATGCAAGTGACTTAGAATGACATCACAAAAATTTGATACCCTGCTGCCCAGACAATAAAAAATCCTGAGGCTAGTGACATGTCTGAAATCCATCCTCTCCAGAAATGTTGCCTGTAATGCCAGACAACAGTTAGGCATTCCTGTCCACTCATGATCCGCAGTCAGGAATTCTTGCTTGAGACTAGGCTGGATCCAGATTTATTCCTTTCCTTCTAGCCTGCAAGGGAACGGTTTCTGCATAACTGCCCTGAGGTTAACACACTGCTACGGGAAGGACTGCCTTGGGGTTAAAATTCCTCTTCAACCTCAAACCCATGTTTTCTATTATCTAGAGAATTTTCTAACTGACACACTATCCGTAGGCAGTAAATAAGGCTCCAGAAAGAATTATAACACATTTGAAAAGGAGGCAGAGAGCTAATTAGGAACTTACGAACTAGTCAGCCAACTGCAATTCTCAGAAAAACACTGCAATAAACAACCAAACAATATGAAGGTCTTTAAGGGATAGCCTAAGAGATTTGTAGGGAATCCCTTGCATTAAACCAGTTTAATCTCCTCCTAAACCAGGCAATAGGCCTTGTGGATAGGAAAGAAGCAGAAAAGATCATATGTATTAACTCGCAAAAAGTTTTCTTATACTTCCATGAGACTTTATTTTAAGTAATCAAAGAAATGTATCTTGATGAAATAAGTAATATGGGTGCAAAAACACTTGGGAAACTATTTTAACTATCTTTTTAAAGAAAATCTAAAAAATTAATAGTTCTTTGTCCAAAGGGAGGGATGATTGAGTATAAAACCACAGAAATTTTCCTTACATCTGGTACTACTCAATAATGAGTAATCAGTAAATTAGATTATCAAATAAAAGAGTAATTTATTACAGTTATATTTTATATTAGGTTTTGGAGAGTACATAAGCAGATTGAATGACAGAATTAGAATTTGAATGCTTGAACAAACTGGAGAAATGCTCAATGCAATAAAAAAAGAAGACAAGTTCAAAGTCTTATTCTGTTTAGGGTTTACCAAAATTACAACTGCAAGATGACTAGGCAGAATTCCTTCAAAAAAGAATCTGGGAGTCACTGTGGTTCTTAAGCCAAGGTGAATCAGCACTGTCTTACTACTGTGAAAAAATAAGTCATACTGGGATGCATCAACAACAGTGTTTCAGACAATGCAACATGAGGTAGCGTTTCTACTCCAGCATACACGGACAGATGCTTGAATTGAGTACTGTGTCTTGTTTCGGGCACCTGACTTCAAGAAAGGAGTCGGACCAACTGGAGCAGGATAAGAGGCAAAATACGTACTCTGGAGCAAAAGACTGAAGGAACTGGGTTTGCTTAATTTCAGAAGAAACCTAAACCTATAGAACTCCAGCAACGACTGAGGCAGACAGTCCATTAGTTGCTCTGTGAAATGACCAAAGCTGTGTCTGAAGTGCTGTGAAGTATCAGGTTCCATCCGTTGTCCTCCTTCAGAGTGAGAAAACCTAAACTGAGAAGATTTGCTTGCGGGGGGCCATGCCATCCATACCTAAGACTGCAAGGAAGTTATCGCTACTGGCTTTCCTCTTCTATTTCCTACTTACCACGTCTGGCTTACTTTCGTAAATAACCCCATTATTAGCAATGTAAAGTCGGCACAACATGCACAGAAGAACGCAGGGCTGAAGCAGACACCCCAGACCTTGAAACAGTCAGTGCAAATGAAAACAGATCTGGCAAAAAAGAAGCGTACGAAGTTTAAAAAGAAATGGAAACTGGGGAAAAAAAATTAATTTAACATTCAAAATATTTAACTATTTTGGAAATATATTTTAAAAGATCAGTTTCAGCCCTTATAAGTTAGGGAAATATTCACTGAAAACCAAGGCACCTATGCAGCAAGCCTGTTTTTAACCAGATGACTAACTACTACCGACAGGAAGGAGGGCATTAGCATATTCAATCCAGCAGAATAACTTTGACAAAGAGCCATTAAAAATGTTAATTTAACTATTAATACTTAATTTTTTTAAAAAATATATTTCAAACTTAGAAGGACCTTGATACAAAATCAGACGTTACCATATATTTTTGTCCAGTGAGGAGAAAAACTGTTTGTTTAAATAAAGTAAACTTTATTTTGGATTATTTGACCTCCCTCCCAAATTACAGGGAGATCTCAGTCATTGCTAATCAACAAACATCGTTTATTACAGGCATCAACGTGTGTGGGACATGGTGCTTCCTAAGGTCTGTATTTCATGTTAAAGGGCATGACAAGTGTAAACTCTTTGTTCAAAATCATACCTGAAAACTTTTATTTCAACACCATGTTTTTAAATGAATGTTTAAAGACTGAGCTATTGCACTTTTTAGAGAAGCAGCAGGAGACAAGGATCCAACCTGGCTGAATGTCCCCACCACAAGGCAGTAGCCAGAACCCAAATTCCATTTTTTCTGTCACACTGACTAAAGTTATGTCCATAGTTCAGGTCAAGTATATTCACAGCGCAGAGCTTCATTAACCCTACAGTCTAGGGATTCGTCCCTTCTAAATTGACGTTAATCACATTGTCAGCCTTTTAATGTTCAGTCTTACATTACACTGAATTGCTTAAACTGTGTTTGAAATACACCATACCTCCTTGGTCTTTTGAATCCAGCAGTAAGAAATAAGTTACTAGTTGTTAATGCTCTATCCTGGGATGTTCTGAGACTTCGATTTAAATCCTTACCCAGAAACAAACAGTCCTAACTTAAAATCCTGTTTCTTCAATCACTGGTCTATTCTGGACCATCCTGGACCACTGATGACATTGTGCCACTATGGATATAAAGCACAAATAATCAGTGAGCCGGAGACCAAAAGAGTAAGAAGGCAGAACTTAACTAATAGGTATGGCACACGTGTTTCAGCAAAGGTTTTTACATCTTGTTAGAGAGTGGAAGAGTAACGGGAGAGAAGGAGAGGCCCTTGTCACTCGCTATATACTGAAGATGTGGTACAGCCTGGGGATTAAGGGAGTCTTCTGAGAGATGCAGGCTCAAATCCCAGGAGATGGAAGAGAGGATTAAATGTAAGGTCTTGTAGTCCTTAGCAAGTGCCCTGACCCTGCAGGATTAGGCCAACACCATGACACAGCTGTATTTGGAAACCATGTGAGGCCCTTCTTTTTTTTTCTTTTCCTTAAAAGTGCGTAACTCATTTCAGGTCAAATGCACCTTCTAATGCTGAAAAAACGAAATTATGATGGTTTCTGTTCCTTACGGTTTCTGAATGTTTTCAAGGTCAGGATAACAAAGAACCAAAACAGATGTCTAAGAGGTTGTAGCATTCCAAATATTGGAGCACAGGCAGGACAGGTTAGAAAAGCATCTGTCAGGAGTGACGTGCACTGATCCATAACTCTTTGGGACAGGAAAATGGACTGGGTGGCTTCCTGAGGGTCTTAGCTCGCTCCATTTTTCCCTGGTCCTTCAGAAGGGATGAGACTGGGTTTAATCTTAGCAAAAGCAGAAATTTCTTCTGCAGGTTTAAAGATTACAAGTTCATCTGAAATATAAAAAATTTAGATTCAACTGCGTAATTTTAAACATGGACATACATTCTTAGGGCTTGCAGGTACTCTACCTGTCATTTTAACTTGATACTCCACAGTATCACTGTTTAACTTCAGGATGATGAGTTAAGAGAATGTATTGAAATCTTGCAGAAGAAAGGCAGAAAATTATGTCCTGGTGACTAGTGGATGCGTTGTGTCAACTGACTGAATTTATCAACAGCCGTATTTGATTGTGCTGCAGTTCTATCGGTTTTCACAAGCTAAGTGGATTAAGGTCTATTTGGTACGTAGCACAGCTCAGTGAAACATCAGGCAGAGTATGGGAACGGATGCTGATGACTTGGAAGATACACTTTCCTC
This sequence comes from Sagittarius serpentarius, assembly GCA_034782735.1. NCBI lineage: Eukaryota > Metazoa > Chordata > Aves > Accipitriformes > Sagittariidae > Sagittarius > Sagittarius serpentarius. The sequence continues at coordinate 1,387,935 of JAVKLA010000014.1, forward strand.
TGACTCAGAACTAAGCCAGACACCTACCATGGTTTTAGATACTGTTGGGTAATTTTTTTCAGACGAGTGATACGCTAAAGCCATCGGTAAGGAGAGTCCATGTCACTCTAGACTGGCAAGACTTGGAGTATCACTCGTGGCATGACACCCAACCCCACATAAATTCTCCAGTTTTAACTGAACGTAAAGGTTGTTTATTTTCTTCCTCTCACAAGTTGTTGGGGAGACTATAATGCAAAGAAGAAGCTTCACTTCCATATGGTTATTGTTTGTATATGACTATAGTAAATGCTATAGGATGGCAAGCATTAGATGCATTCAGGGTATTACAATGTAATTTCAGAATTTTCCTTTTACTTCTAGTTTATTTTTGCTTGAGACACTTTCTACTGTTACAGTTAAAAGGGAAAAATCCTTTTACTACTTATGGCCACTAATTTAAAATATTACATGGAGTTCAACTCATGGAATGTGTACACTTCAGCATGAATAAATACTAACACAAAGCTAAGGAGTACTACAAATAGGTCTGTAATTACACAGATGTGGAAATACCAGAATTAAATATCAGATGCTGTGTGCTGTTGAATAGTCTTACAGTTCTTGCCAATCCTATAATTTCACCAATTAAAAAACACTAGGCTTTTGAATACTAAGGGGGCATACGGAATGGAGGGAGACGGGCTCTTTGGGAAGGACAGGCTAGGAAGACAAGGAGGGGGAGTTGACTTTTACGTGAGCGAGCAGCTGGAGTGCGTGGAGCAATGTATTTACGTACATTGATGAGAGTTCAGGGCCTGGAGCATCTCCCCTGTAAGGACAGGCTGAGAGAGCTGGGGCTGTTCAGCCTGGAGAAGAGACCGCTCCAGGGGATCTCATCAATGTACGTAAATACCTGAAGGGAAGGTGTAAAGAAAATGGAGCCAGGCTCTTTTCCGCGGTGCCCAGTGACAGGACCAGAGGCAACGGCACAACCTGAAACGCAGGAGGTTCAGCCTGAACATCAGGAAACACCATTTCACTGTGGGTGACCGAGCTCTGGCACAGGTTGCCCAGGGAGGTCGTGGAGTCTCCATCCTTGGAGACATTCAAAAGCCATCTGGACGTGGTCCTGGGCACCCGGAGCTAGGTAGCCCTGCTTAAGCAAGATGGCCTCCAGCGGTCCGTTCTAACAACCCCTCTGCGAGTCTGTGATAAACTCCGGGGGAGTTCCTATAACCATTCACCTTCAGCTGCCCACGGGGGACAGGATTCATGTTACCTCATGTGACCAGTCTGAATATAAAAAAATCTTTCTTCTGAAAGAAGACTAAAATAGGGTATCATTCTTTCCTAAATAAGGATGGTGAAAGTACATGAGAATGGAAAACAGCATAGTAAAAAAGCCCCAAACGATGAGCAGTGGAAAAGTATTTACAGCCAGCTGTATTCACAAGGATACCTTCAAAAGAAGTCATGATTCCTGCATTACCTTTCACCGTATTTTGGCCAAGTCAGAGAGAGGTTGGTAGCTTTTATCTTGTACAACCAGTGCTTGGTTCTGAAAGCTGCTGTTCAGGTCCAGACTTACTGAATCACTAACAGGTTGAGAGGCTTCAGAAAACATACAGGTCACAGAGCTGCCTTATGAGCCCAAGAATACAGACAGCAGAGGTTTTCAGGCTTTTATCCGCATCCACTGAGCAGCATAATGTGCTCTTTTTCAGAGGTTCTCTCCAAAGCCTGTAGCATTAATTCTTTGGAATGGTGTCTGCAGAGTTCTGCTATCACATTGCCCAGACTTTTGAAAATGTCTCCAGGCTGTTTCTTGCTTGCTTACAGGTGATTAAATAAAATTAAATCTTGAAATGTATCTTGACGCTTACATATTAGAAGTTTGGGAATTTTATCATGTTTTCTACAATGAAGTTTATTTAAAAACTGGAATTTCTAATAAAATGACAAGCTACAAGAAAGATGTCAGTAAATTTTAGAATCTGGTTTCTTTTAAAAGTATACTTTGTGTAGTGAAAATACAAGAATCTGCTTCTAAGCTTCTTTAGTTATTCTAAAGTACTGCAGAAAAAAATTATTATCAGTTTTACATTCATCTTGTCTGTATCCTACGAATTTTCTTCTACTAAGTAGGAGGACTTTGCATCGAGGTTTTTTTGGTGTATTGAAATCTTTCAAAAGTGTCTGAGAGTCTACAGGAGATAACTGGCTCTATTGGCATCCTGAAGAGCTACTTCACCCTTTTCTGTCATTGCAAGTATTGTTAGACTTTCTGAATGACTTGTTGTGACCTATTTAGTAAGACTTAGCACTCAGATCCACACCCTTCTCCTCCTTTTCCCTCCCTTCCAAAGGCCAGCTTCGAGGACCTAAGCTTGACTATACACGATTATCCATAGTGGGTATGTCCACAAGACAGAGTATTTTCACATCTACTCAGGCCACCTTAAACCAAACTACCTCCAATTATCTACAGTTCCATAAACCAAGTATATCCTGAATAATCACTGGTACACTTGCTTACTCCAATGGTTGTGATGGTATATCCCAGTTTACCCAGTGCCCTTCTGAGCAGTGCATCTCTAGGAACAAAGGAAAAGGATTACTTTGCCTTTATGGTTCTAAGGAGAGTAGTTATTTTAGCTTGCCACCACACACACGTGGGTACTTCTGGCCCCTACCGTTCTTACTATTCTCCATTCGCTGCCCCCAATTCTAAGTGTTTATGTCATGATGGAGACGTCCATGTGATGCTTTGTGCCTTTTGGACATGCCTTTGGAATGCAAGAAGGTGCTGAAAATCAAAGAAATGACTACCTAACATTTTCCTGACAAACTGGATGGCCATGGAAACTGCTGCAATTGTTACTCTATCCCCAAGTATACACTAGTGTTTCAGGCAAGGACTGTGCAATTCTACAATGGGAACATTTCAACACAGGTGGGGAATAATGGCAGGGCCTCCAGAATTTTGCATCTAAACAGGTGTAGAAACAAATGTGTCCCACTCTTCTTGGTGTGGAGATGCTAACTCATTATTAAAGGAAGTCACCCATGTGGCATCAGAAACACGCTGAAGTAACAGCTAGTTTCAGAAAACAGGGTTATTGCTGAGATACATGACTACAGCTTGCATAGCTGAGAACACGTACGAGCACGTCAACCACAACAGCATTACACTCCCTAGTTTTGGGCTTGATGGCAGGTTCAGAACCACTAGTTTGAAAAATGTAAAAAGGTGCATGGCACTAGGGGTACCAAGGAGGCCGTTCTGCATAAAGAAATTTGCACAAGCAAACTACACTGTATTCAGTAATCATATTCTCAATGGGGTATAGGTCCCTGCTATTAGTTTGATATTATTCTGGCCAAGTCTTACATGACTGCTGGCCAAAGTAATATTCTGACTGTGCAAGCCCTGGGAAAAGACAATTTAATTACACACGCGGCAAAGGCTGGTGCAGAGTTCATCTGGCAGATTGAAAGGAAAACAGGGTAAGACCTGCAACGCCGTTTGAATGTCAGTGTTGCAAAAAGTGCATGTTTATTGATAGCCTGATACACTCTACCCGCTGCAAGACCGAATAAAAGTCCTTTTTTATAACAAAGACTTGGCATATTTTTCATTTGCTCAACCAGTTTACTCAAGCAAAAGGGAAAGGAAATTAAGGATCCAAAACAACCTCAGTGCCAGATCATGGAGGCTGATAGTTCTCAGACGCTTTCTTATTTAAAACTGAACAGAAAAGCAGCTAATTTTTTTTTTTATCAAGTACGGAAAATTACTAATCTTTTCCTTGTACTGGCTTAGAGCTTCCATCTTGATTTTTAAATATACATTATTTTCTCCATTTAAAGCAATACTAGTTAGTCTCTCTGTGTTTGTGAGCTTTGAGTCATAAGATTACACATATTTTGGTTTCCAAGTAATTTGTTTTTCCTGTTAAATTGAATACAGGTACATGTTTTCTAATACACTGACAATTATGGTAGTATACAAAAGCGAAATGTTCACTAAGCAAAGCACCGACAAAAGGATACGTATGCCCAACAAGAAAATATCATAATTTATATTTTCTATGACATGTTCCAAATTTCCTTCTTGTATAGTATTTGTAATTGTCATTTAATGGTATAAGCTTGTATTTGAGCAGGGAATAGAACTGCAACAGAGCTTCTGTTACCAGCTTTGGCTTCTATCTTTCAATTTTTAATTCAAATCTCAGAAATCAAAGGCAACAATTTTTAACAATAATGAAATCCCAACAGTAAAAGACAACACAAACTTTGAGTCTAGTGACAGTACAGCATATCAGCTGACAGAAGAATATAGTGAGTTATACAAGCGGACCTGTAAAGTTTTCCTGTCTTGATAATTTGTTGATATTTGGCTGCAACACAAAACCCCACAAAAATCAATGAACATTCCTCCCTAGCAACAGAGAGGAGAAAGTCAGAAGCAGTGTGGAGAGGATGCTGAACAGGCAAGGCGTGACTGATAGCTGCAGTAACCTCAAGAGACCGCACAAAGAGATCGCTGTTTAGTTCTGGCTGCAGCACTAAGAGCACAAGGCAATAAAATCTGTTACCATTTTAGACCAAAACCATAAACGAATTTTCACACTCATCCAAAAAATCTTTTCCGAAGCCAATAGTTACAAGTCCTTGTAATTGCTGTATGCTCTTGTAATTGCCATTAAAATGTCAGAGGTATCATTATGAAAGTACCAGTTTAGCAGTCTTCATGGGCAGCATTGTTGAAAGACAGTAACAAAAAAAAAAAATTGGAATTAGATTGTAGTGTTGTAACAGAAGCTGTATACGATCTTTACAACACAATGTCCTACGTACACAGTCATAGCAAATATGGAAAGCGCCATCAGCGCCAAAGGCTCTGGTCATCGTCTCTATGGCGAGGCTCTGATTTACTCCCTAACATGTCTCTAGAAAATATTCCCAGGCTGTCAGCTCAAACAGCTTGCTGAAATAAACGCTGTGATAAACTCTGTGATACATCCAGAATGTCAGACCACTGGACCGTTCCAAAAAGACTGTTTGGAGAAAACCTAACTTAAATGAAATCAAAAAGGCCCAGCTTTCCTAAAGCACAGGCGTAGTCTGCTTCAACAGGAGTAAGCAGACATGTTGTAAAAGTATGTTAACAACAGAAAACTTACTTGTGAGCAATACTGTGCAAATTTTTTTTGAAACTACTCATCTTAAGTAATCTACAGGATTACTCCTGTAACACTTACATGCCATCTACCTTGGACTGTGTGTTGCCTAAGTGCCAATTATGAATGTTAAACCTGTCGAGTGACAATTACAGCATGTGCGTATAAAAGATCATGACTTCTTCAGTCATGAGAAATGCTTCTTTAGCAGATCTCCAAAGTTTTAACACATATTGGGCATAAACTCCATGACAGAGACAATTCTTTCATTGAACAGACAGAAGCAACATGAGGAATTCACTGAATTTTCCCAATAAACAACTGATAAAGGGCTTCACAATGTTTGCTTGTATTTGTGAAGTATTGGTAGTAGTTCTCTGCTCCCTCTAACCAGTCCATGGCCAATGCACATTATCGGAATTCCAGAAAGAAACTGTAATGACCTTCTCTTCCAAAACCAGAAGCAGTTTTAGGAGCTGAAAATGGAAAACAGCTCTCATTATCACTAAAGCATATAGACAAGATCTAGCCCAAGATCATGATGATATACAAGAAACCTTTAGCATACCACACCTTGTATATGAAGTGAACATTTACATTAATGGGTGAAAAGGTCTGTGCTAAATCCTCATAATGAATTCAGAGTATTTTTTATAAATAAGCATGGCCAAAGAAACCAAACAAATATGAAGAATCCACTGTAAAGCGTTCCGGTTTTGATAATGTGCTAGAGCAACACACGTAGATTTCCTACAACAAGCTCAATTCTGTATCACCATTCAACCACTTCATTCCACCCAAAACCACAAACACATCGAATACAGCTCCAGCACAGAAATTTCCGTAGCAGAAAGGTTCCCCCCACCAGCACAGAGCACAGAGCACAGGCCTGTTCCATCAATCTTCCGCTAGAACAGCGTTCCTTAGGTGCCATATGCCAGCAGTGGAGGGCTCCAACATATGCGGTGACCACGCAGGCCCAGGCCACAGAAACAGAACTGGCTTCCTGACTGCGCTATCGAGCGAAATGTGGACACAGGAGAGGAATCAGCTAACGTTTAACAAGCACGAGACTTTTTGAAGGACTGCACAAAAGGAAGCAGTTTGAAAACAGATATGGACTGAAGACATCCATCAAACAATAAAGAGGAAAATGGGGGGGGCAGAAACAAACCAGACCGAGCCACAGAAATGAAGCTGATATAGTAAAAACTGGCAAAAGCAAGAAACTAAGTAATTTAGAAGAATTTCATATGCACAAAGAAATAATCATCAGTGGAAAAATACAAAGAAGCAGTCAGTTAAACTGTAAGTATTAATGAACTTTAGAAATATTAAAAGAATTTCCGGGCAAGATGAAATTTAAGAAATTACACACTTGCATTGCAATATAAATACCATGAGGAGTTTGAACTAGCTAAAAAACCTCAAATAAAGGATCTTCTATCAAAAAGCCTTCTTTTCCCATTAAATTCTTACCTCAAGATGTGAAAAACTGTATTTTGTAGTTTATGATCTCCTTTGCATCACAGTGCATGAAGTCTCACCCGGTGAGTCCTGTAGTGAAGCCAGTAACTTGTATTTGTCAGAGCACGTGAATTTGTCAGATTTTTATCATCCATTCCACCTTACTCTTCAAGTTAAGAAACCTTTAGAAGCCTGTATTTTCTCCTTGTGAGATACCGCTGAATCTACTTTTCACGTTAAACAGGGAGAGTCCTTTACATGTCTCACTGTTTCCAGTCTTTGAATATTTTTTGCAGCTTTGCATTCTCACCAATAGGTCACTACCTCTTCTAAGACACGGCGCTGGACCTACCGCATCTCAAACACAAATTTTACAGAAACAACTGATGCTGTCCTGCAGTCTCTTCTACTCCATTACCCTGTTCACCAGAAAACCAGAAGATCACAGAATCTGAGAGACACCACGGCACTGAATCTTATCTGAAAAGGGAGGAGAAAAAGGGCTAAGAGCAGGAGCCGTAAGTGGAAAGGAAGGAGTAGGTAATAGGGCACATGAAAAATGCCACACACAGGCTCCAGACACATTGGGGTTTTTTTTAACATCAGAAAATAAGGTAACTCGAGAGGTCTGTGGTCAACAGAACAGCACATGGTATTTCAACAGTTCGTATTGTTGCTACTTAAAAATAAAAATCCCTCTACTCCCTTCTCACAATTTCATGTTACTTATCTACGGATCACATAAGGATCATTTTTACTCTTACCACAGCACTGCCCTGGGAGTTCATATTGACTTACTTTATCCATTATAACCCCTGGACTCCTTTTAGAGTAACAGAAACATTCTTCAACACTTACAAATCTTGCTTGTGTTCCTGGTTCTAGCTGTATGCTTTTGCAAGTGTCTGTACTAAAATACATTTTTGAGTGAACACAAGTTACTAAACAACCTAGATTACTCTGCAGAACTACGCTGACATCGTTGTTACTTACTATTCATCAGTCTTTGCATCAGTCACACTTGTTGTTTTCAGTGATCTTTGATTACGCTCCTTTGATAAAACTCTTTGAAAACATGAACGCCTAGTGTTACAGCTATGCAGTTACTTTTACGCCAATCTTGTAATCTTGTCAAAGCATTAAGTCAGCTGTCTTTACAATAGCTATTTTCCCTGGAACTACATTGATTTGCACTAATTATATTCCTATCCTTTAATTCTTTTTTTGTTTTAATCAGCTTAGTCACGTATGCTTTTTCTATTAGATGACAGTCTAACCCGGTCATAGTCACTTCACCTTTTTAAACATTGGCGTGATATGGGCATAAATACAGCCTTCAGAAATTTCACCATAAGAAGCTACAGTTAATATCAGCAAATCAAAGATCTAACTCAGCAAACCCTTAAGTGTGTAAGTTAATTCCATACAGATAGACTAGTAACGGACATGATGTCATTATCTATATAAAATCCCCCTGATTCCATTCAAATTGAAAATAGGGTTAGTCCACATAAACACAGTGAAATTACAGTGAAACTACATCCAACTGGTACTTAAATAAATTCAGATTCTGGTATTTCTTTCCAGTATACAATTGTTTGGGGTTTTTTGTCCTCGTGTTACGATATACAAGACCCACATAAACGTCAGGGACGACTGACTTCTGTCTAGAGGGACACTAAGGACGTTCGGGTCTGCAAAAAACAAACACATTAAGATTCAGTATTTTTATTTAGTCTTTTGGGTAGTATTTACATTACTTGATACATAATGATACATATTTCAAACATAGGAGTCATACTTTAAAGTTTAACTTTCACAAATCCCACAGAAGCAGCATTCTCAAACCAGAACACATGTACTAGCAAGAAATTAATACAAACCACTTCAAAGTGATGCATGGACAGTGTGTGACTGCATGTTGAAGACTACTTCCTGTTCTGGTCCCTCTGGTTAAAAAAAAATGTGATGGATTTTCTGTAAGTACAGGAAGGTTGACAAAGATTATCAGAAGTAAAACATTGCTTCCTAATTATATTAGGCTTCCCCTTCTTGACAAAAATGGCTAACAAAGCATATAAAGCATATACACTTTTACACAAAGAAAGTGAATAGAGAATTTTTTTCACTATTGTACTTAAGAGAACAAGGCAACATCAAATTATCAGAGATTACAAAACAGCAGGTTTTAGATAACAAAAGAAAGTAATCATAAGGTGTAACTTACCATTTTGATTTTTGAAACTTGGGTATTCTTTAAACTGACTGGTTTAATCCACAACTTCCCATCAGAACTTTCAAAAAGTATTGATAATAGTCAACTAGGTAAAGGCTGGACATTCAGGCTATGCCCAAATTTTATTTTTGTCTCACGCTGCTTCAAAAATATATTCAAACTTTGTTCTATTATAGCTTCTTGTCATAAAAGTTGTATTAATCTTCCTAATGCCACAACAATGGCGATGATCACATCCTTGTTTCTCAAACTGATAATAATCTGTCTCTTCTGAATTCTCCCCACAGATTTCTCTTTACAAGCATTTCTTTCTTTCTTATCTTCAAAAGTTCTCCAGAAGCCTTGTCTCTTTCTGTTATTTTCTGCCTCCTCAACCCACTCTGTTTCACCAGTTCACTAGCTGGCACCTTGTAACTATCCACTTGTCTCTCTCTCCTAGAAATATCTTTGACTCTGTCCTATGCCATATGAAATAGTAGGCTACTTTATTGTAGTCTACTGCTCTCAACACTCCAAGTATCTCGTCACCTCAGAGCATGAAACACAGGCACTGCATCTTAAGTGCCAACTAGTAAGACATAATCACAGCTAGGGATTCCGGATAGGGACTATCATAGTAAAAACGAGTATCAAATAGTCAAAATGACACAGGCATTCTTTCCTCAAAAAAAACCCCACGTGCTTTTAGACTAAAAGCTTTCTGAGCTAAATCCTTTCTTCTTAGGGCGTATAATTTCAAAGAAACTGCCAGTGACTCTTATTTCCAGTGTAAACTACTGTGGTGCAGTACCCGAAAGGATGTTGCAGCAGAAAGTAATTTGATCCCAAAATCCTGATCAGTTTAATGTGCAGTGAAACAGCGAACAAAAGCTTGCATTGTTGGAGGGAAAAAAAAAAACAAAACACAAGAACAGCATGGATTAAAGCAGGTAAAGAGCAGTTTAATCTGTCTCAGAACTCTATCCAGAGCAAATACCTCAAGCTTTATTGACGAAAGACAGAAGCTGTGTTGACTTTTTCACTTTCTTCCCCAAAACCTTCCTAACATTGTAACCACCAACAAATAAACAACATTCCAAGCAGCCATTAACCTTGGGATCATTTTCTTATTTTATAGGATTCTGAGCACATTGCCAAGAAGTTTTACATGGAGAAGTGGAAACAGCTGCAAGTTCACCAGACACGTGCCCCGGGTCAGTCGGTAAATACAAAAGGCTAATGTAAATAAATATAGCCCAGATGTATTTATAGCCCAGAAAAGCTGAGTATATTATCCCAGTCGAGCCATGGCTCCTCGTTAGAAATTAGCTTATGCCCACCTGAAGCCAGGCGAAGCGAAAGGTACCACAGACACCTTCTGAGTAACACACCCCTCACCTGTCAGTTGCCATGAAAACCTCCTCTGTACAAACCACCGTTTCTGCAAGTGACACAAGAACAGAAAATTGGGGCAAAAACACGAGCCAGCCACACTTCTGTACAAGCCAACACCAACTGCCGAGACTCAGGATTGAGCTGTTTATTTTTCAGATCAAAACCAACTCCTGCAGGCTCCCGTAATCTGCCCGGTAACAGTAAAGCAACATGCAGAAGGCGGGCTTAACTAGTTCAATGTAACCAGAAGAGCATCCGAGCCGCCGAAGCTAAAACCGGCCTGTGACTTCGTAAGGCCAGCGCTGGCCCCGGTGAGGCGTCTTCCCGGTTGAGGGTCTCCGGCTGGCGACCGGTTCCCACCGCCGGGTCTCGCCCTGGAGACCTCTGCCCTTCGGCAGCGCCCGGCTCTCGGCAGAACGGCGTCTGCCGGGAGCCACAGGGCGAGCACAGGCCTGAGCGGCTCCACCGCGCTTCCCGCACCTCTTCCGGCCCGCCGGGCTGGTCTCCCGCCCGTAAAACCAGAAATCGGGACTGGACCTCGACTTAAAAGCGCAGAATAACCTGCGGACACGAGGCGCCAAGAGCTTCCTGTCAGCGCCGAACCGGCAAACGCGGTCCCGCCGCCCGAGCGCACTAGGGATTAGAACGCGGGCAGAGCCGCGGCCGTTCCACCGCCGCCCCACCTCCCGCTCCGCGTCGGAGGCCGGGGGGCCGCAACAGGCCGCCCCGCACGACGTCCCCCTCCCGCTGCCCTCGCCGCCTTCCCCTCAGCCAGCCCCACCGGGCGCCCTGCCCTAAGGCCGCCCCCCCCACACCCACACGCGGCGGGGAGAGGCGGGCCGCCAGCCGGGCCGCCCTGCAGCGGGGGCGCGGGGAATAGTCTAGAACTCGCCGCGCGGGAGGAGCCGCCGGCAGCGGCCAGCGGGGCTGCCGCGGCCCACGCGAGGCGAGGCGCTACGCTGCGCTGCCGCTCCCGTCCCCTCCCGCCCTGCCCCCGCCGCGCCCCTCCCCGGCCCCGCCGCTTCATTCACGAACCGGTTCTCGCCGGCTGCCTCCGCCTCTCCGCTCCCTCCCGCCTCCGCCCGGCCTAGCCGGCGCCACGCCCCCCTCCCCCCTCCTCCGACCCGGCGGCCTCGTTCCCGCCCCCGACGCGCTGGCGGCGCCTCTAATTGGGCGGGCGCGACGCTCGTCGCCGACGTCCGCGAGCGAGGGGCGGGCCCTGGGGCGCTTCTGCGGGAGGCGGCGCCGAGTGTCCCTCCTGGTGCAGCCGCGTCCGCTCCGCGCCCGCCCGCCGCGCCGCCCGCCGCCGCAGCTGTATGGTCCATCCCCGCTCCGCCGCCGAACCCCCTCCGGCAGCTCCGCGGCCCCCAGCGCCTCCGCGTCCTCCTGGTCCTGCTCCTCCTGCCCCCGGCGGTGGCGCCCGCACCCCGGCTGTATGATCAGGCTACAGTCTTCAATGAGTAACCATATTCCTGTGAGTGCCGCCCGTGCCCCCCGCCCCGGCCCGCCTCCCCCGGCCCCTCGCCCTGCCGGGCGTACGCCCCGCCGGTGCCCGGCTCCCGCGCCTCTCCTTTCCCCCCTCCGCCCCCCTCCCCCGTCTCCTCCATGT
>JAVKLA010000014.1:1400136-1419637 GCA_034782735.1 Sagittarius serpentarius
CCGGGGCTTGCCCGTGGGCGCCCGCCGCCGGGCCGGGCCGGGGCGCTGGCCGGCCGCCGCCGCCCCACGTGCGAGGGCGAAGGCGGCTTCTTTGTCTGCGGCGTCCTCGGGCGGGGAGCGGGAACCGGCTGCCAGCGAGGACGTGAGTCCTTTCCGAAATGAGCGGCGTGCAGCAGCGGTGGGGTATGCCCGGGCTCGCGTGTGCAGCCGGCCGCGTTGAGGCGTGGGTTGCGGGGTGGCTCCTCCGCGGGAGGAGGAGGAGGCCTGTCGGCACGCCTCGAAGCGGGCCTTTCGGTAAGAGTCTGCCTTTGGCCCTCGGAAGCTCGCGAACGCAGTCAGACGCCCGCATTTTGACCCAGACTGCTTTCACGACCTTGCCGCCTGGCTCTTCAGGGAAGGCACTTCCTTCTGGAGGTGGATCACCGTTCGGCGTCAGAAGTTTTCGCTTTCCTCGCGTGCTCGGTTTTTCTTTCTTTTTTCTTTTTTTTTTTTTTTTTTTAACTCCCCTAGTAATCTCGCTGTCTGTGCTGCCTAACATCTCTGACCGCGGAGCAGTGTGTATTTAAGCACAAACAGTGCAGGGCTTGCCGGTGGTAGTATGCCCTCCAAAAGCAGGGAAGCAAGAAAGACAAAAGCATTATCAAAATCGAGTAATCTCTGGTAACAGAAGCAGGATTAGTGGCGGTTATACGCAGGTCTTGGTTGCCATCCGGTAGCCAGCTATGCGCTTTGCAAATGTTATGAGCTGGCAAATGCAGTGTCTCTGTGGCACGAGGGTCCTGTGACTCTGGTGTTTCTTATTGCTCCTGGAGACAACTTTCCAATATGTCTACCTGCATCCGCAGAGTCTTTCCAAAGCGGTGACTCAGAAGTATGAACCCTGTCTCTCATAAAACTGTCAAATCAAAAAACCTGAAGATGACGCTAAAATGTCAGCTCTTACTATTCCGTTGATGGAAGAGCAGAGGGCTTTGAAATTGTCTTACAGCAACAGAATCATTTCGGGGGAAAATGCAGAAGCAGCGATACAGAAATTGCACAGCCATGGGAGGAAATGTGAGAGTGGGAAAGAAAAACAAGTGACAGATGTACCAGGAGCCAAGGGAGAAGGATGTCATTGTCTTACCGAAACTAAATGTGTCAGTAAGACAGTGAATAAATAAAATCCAGCCTTATCTAATAACTTCTATCATGTGAAACCTTCCTCTTCTGACAGAATACATGCCACGTAAGAATGCTGCATCTATCCAAGTGTGTAGGCTGACTGTAAGTGATCACTCCTTCTCATAAAGATTAACCAGAACGCCCAGATCAGGGTATTACTGAATTCTAAACTAGTAGCAGATTGTCACCTTATTTAAAAAATTAAAACTCGCTCTATCGGATCAATACAAGAGGCACTTGTATGTTAAATGCAGTCCGTAACTCCTTACAGCTTTCTTCACAGGCGCAACTTCTTGTTTGGCACTCATACCTTTATTAGACTCAATAAAATAAAGCAATGACTGTCTTTGCAGGTATATGCTAAATTTCTCATGTTATTGCTTAAAACATAATGGAATAATTTTTGAGTAGGATGTCAGGATTCATGTAGCTTGCTATTGAAGGGAAAGTGCTAAATCATTTTGAGACTCCTTGCTTTCAGAAACTCAAGGAGATTGAATGGTTTCTGTGATGTCTCATTTTCCCCAGTACCTGTTAAGGCTTCTTTGCATGCTTTTTTTTTTTTTTCCATGGTCCAAGCAGAAGAACTAGGAACGCAGTCACGTGGCCTCAGTTTCATCACCTCTGGAAATTGCATTGACTTGTTATACAGGAAGTTTTGAGATAGCTTTTTCTTTCCCCCTAAACTGCATACTTGAACCACAAGAAACATCCTTCCTTCACAGAGCGTGTCGTAATAAATTTATGATAAACCTTTGGCATCTCCTGTCTGTGGTATGTGAGTGTATTTTCTTAGGCCATGGGTTGCTTTCTCTGGTCCAAAATGGGTAGTGTTACCACTGTGGATATCGTAATACAGGCATTCATGTGCCCAGTAGATAGGAGGTGCATCTTGTCAACAATACCTAATGAAGGTGTGCCTCTACCTTGCGTAATGGCTGTGCAGTTTGTACCCCTTACCCTCCCGCTCCTCCTTGTCTGCCTTAGCAGTTCCTGCTTAGGCCTTGAGTAGTAATAGAAAATCAGGGGTATTTGTCCCTCTGTCCTTCAGGAACTTTTTGTTGGGTAGCAAGTTAAAGCAATGAACTTGCTTGCAGGTGTTCTCAAATTGTAATGAAATGTAGCTTATTTTAATTTTCTAGTTTTGATCCTGTGCTTTCAGTAGGTGAGTGCGTAGCAGGTCTTGACTTCAGAGAATGTGATACCACATGGTTGGTTATGGGTGTAAACGTTTCTGGTCTAGGAGCAGGTGGATTTAGCAACTGTGAACCATCTTGCACATCTTCTGAAGGTAGAGTGAAGTGTCGTGTAACTGTGTAAATAAGTGCTTTTGTTTGCGTGCTTCTCAAGATGCTACCGAGTTGTGAATAAGAATGTCAACAGCATGGGATAACCTTACACCTCTCTGCTTTCCACATATCGGTAACAATCTAATAGATGACTATCATAAGCAGTTTTTGCCAGGCATGAGTGATTGTTTCAAACCCAGAATTAACATACGTGTGAATCTGCTTGTCAGTGAAGACCGATACTTTAGCTTCCTGTCCCAGAGAAGGGCACGAATTAAAGCTTCTTTTTTCAAGAGGGCTTCCTCTTGCTTGAATAAACTATTCTCTAACTTCTCTTAGCATAAATGATAGTAGATGGTACAATCGTAACTAACATGATACCTTCTCTTAATAGGTGGTCCTGGTATATTAACCTTAGTTTTGTTTTCCAAGTTTATTTTGATGGGTCTAACAGTCTAAATGTTGTTTGGCTTTCTGTTACTGATAGAAACTGCTGCTTTTTTCCAAAACACTTCAATGTTAATGTTTCTCAAGGAAAACTCACGTGTAAATTGAAAAGAATATGCTGGAGTACCCAACTTGATGGTACAAACGATGAGTTGGTGTCATTTCTGTTAAACTTCTGCGTACAGTACTGTGTATCCGAGTTTCACTTTTGCAGCCTTACGCTTTCATATACTGTCTTGACTTTTTTGATAGCTTACCTACCAAGTAGTTAACTGCCTGAGACAAGACAGTAATTTTAAAGCTGTATTTCAAAGCCTCTTGAAAGCTGCTTATGTCATTTGAGTTCCCCCTAAGCCCAAGGTGGTCTTAATTACTACAACACTATTTTTATAGCTGGTTTCTTATCTTTCAGGTCTTTTTGCTGACGGTGGGTGAAGCCGTGTACTCTGGCTTAATGCCATAACACAGACAGCAAGCCAACGTACTACTTGTGTTTAATTTTCATTTGACTCCCAGAACGGAACTAAACTAGGTTGGCAAAACTGTCTTAGGATAGTGCAGTGTGTCGCTGCCTCAAGGAGTTGGTCTGCATGTGGCGCTTTCTGGCTAGCAATGGTGAGAAGTGATGGCTTTCACATCAAAGGAAAATGTGAGCTTTGCTCCTTTATAATGTGGCAGCAGCAGCTGCCAAGGCAAACAGTGAGACTCAAATACATGCTTGGTTAGGTCCTTAGTTGTATGAATTAGTAAGGTGCTGATGTGTCTAATTGCTAACTGTTAAGTCAGTATTAACAAAATGAATTCATTTGTAGGGGTTAATTACACGTAGAACTCAAACTTAACGTTGCGTAATGTACTTGCTTCCCTTGTATAAGAATTTGACCTGTGCACCCAGTTGCTGGATGTGATTAACAATCTGCATTAAAAAAAGTAGGATTTATTACTGAACTAATGCTTTGCTACCTGCCCTCTTCCTTAGCCCCATGATGAGTTTGTCTGGTGTCATATTGAGTACTCCGAGCTGCGTACTAAGGGCAGCCTGCCTACCAAGCTGGATGAGTCCTGATTACTCCTTACTTCCTATGTGCCCCAGTGTGGAGTAATGTTAACCATTTCTGATTGCTCTACATTCTTTTCTCCCCAAAAATCTCCATCTTGCAGATTGAAAGGTCTTGTCTTTACCCTAGTGACCCCATTCTATCTCCTTGAGCTCACTTGCATGATAGGACAAGGGGTAATGGCTTTAAACTGACAGATTGAGATGAGATGTAAGGAAGGAGTTCTTCCCCGCGAGGGTGGGGAGGCGCTGGCCCAGGTTGCCCAGAGCGGCTGTGGCTGCCCCATCCCTGGGGGTGGCCGAGGCCAGGCTGGACGGGGCTCTGGGCAACCTGGTCTGGTGGAAGGTGTCCCTGCCCAGGGCAGGGGGGCTGGAACCAGGTGGTCTTTAAGGTCCCTTCCAACCCAAACCGTTCCGTGATTTCGATGATTTTGTATTTGTTTCTAACAGCCTTTACTCCCTCATCCCCTACCAGGGAAGAGGACTGGCTATGATTTCTCTTAGCAGTCTTAAGAAGAGATAAACATGAGATCTGCCAGCGCATGCGAAAAGTGGCACAAGACCTTGTGCAGCTGTATCTGCTTAAAGCTGTCCTGGCCCTTTTTGCTGTTCTGCTTCTTAAGCTAATTGAAAGTGGCTTTAAATAAGCTGTCTTGGGTTCTTTTTTTCAGTTGCTATTTTGGGTGTTCCCTAGGTCTGGTCCTAGGAGTCTTTTTAATGCACACCTATCTTCTGCTGGGGCATGGCTGGTGTGTCAGATGACGATTCGTAGAGTTCTTTGAGTGTGAATTTTCCTGGTTCCTGTTACTCTGTTGGCCTTTGACGTCAGAGAATCCTTCTTACTCCTTTTTCATACTTATTATATTCAGGGTTCTCACTGTTTTTCAAGTTATCACAAGTATTTGTTAGCCGTTGGGGTTTGGTGGGTTTTGTTGGTGGGGGTTTTTGGTTGGTTGTTTTTTTTTTTGCAAGCTATGCTTGTGGTTAAGGTGCATCCTTAAAGTTTCAGACAGGAAACTGTCTGAAAACATGAAAAGGATGCCTGGAGGTATTTGGTCTGCTTTTTCTGAAGGCCCTTTGCAACATTGTGTGATGCACCTCTACCTATCTGCTACAGTCCAATCTCCTAATGATTTTTATCTTCTCTGTTACTACTGCTCCGTTACTGAACTTCTTCTCTGGACTTAAGAATGGAGCAAAGCCATGTCTACAACATAAAATGTTGTTGCAATTCTTTCAGTTGTAGTTCACTTTAAGAACTCCTGTACTGCTAAGATACTTAGATGACCTTTAAAAGTCCCTTCCAACCCAAACTAGTGTATGATTCTATACCTCTTAGAAGACTCAACAATTATGAGACTACTGATCTGTTGTGACTTCTGCTTAATACTGATCATTGTTAGACAGACTCACTGTAGTCTTATGGTGTATGGTTTAGTGCCTGCAGTGGAGTCTTGGTCTGACTCCCAAGTCCTAGATGGCAGCTAGCAACCACGACTTGTGTGTAGCTTTTGGTAGAGTGTATTAAGACATCGGCTATTATGAGGACTTACTGTACGGTTGTCTTTAGGGCCTGATCTTTTGAATTTGCTTTCTTGTGGTTGGGAAGCTTTTCAGCACAGGCTGCTTCTTTCATGGTCCTTTGAATGGGAAGGTTTGAGTGTAGAGCACTGAAATACTGTCTCTTGTCCTTATTTTCTCATGTGCACTTGCCCTGATTATACACGTGAATGGACACATAGAGCTGGTTTGTAGTTTTAAAAAAATCTGAACATTGCTACAATGAACTTACAGCTTCTGTTTGCTAGGAACTAGAGTCGTGAAGGCAAAGAACTGATATTAGTGTGTCCCAGCCAGCAAAATAAAAACAAACAAACAAAAAAAAACCCCAAACCCCCAAAACCCCACATTTTTAAGAAAATAAGTCTGTGATAGCAGTTCTGTAACACAGCATGCTCAGCTAATCTATTTCCAAAGTGTCTTGGGCAATATTTTATTTGGGCATAGAAATACATGGATTTCTTCCAATGTTTGGAGTTGACTGGCCAATGTAAGTAATTTTTTTTTTCTAAGTAGTTGTAGGATCAACGGTGTACTTACCTCTTGGGAAACAAAACTTCTCTCTTCTTCCCTTCTGTTCTCTAGGCAGGTGTCGTCAGCAGCACTGGTACCGTGGCTGGGCACAAAACTAGCTCCTCTGCTATAAGGTTCCACAGTGCACAAAAGCATATAGTCTTGGTTCGTTTGCGTAGCAACACCTGCAAATGAATACACGAGCAGTTCATCAGCTATCTACTTCCTGATTGGGCGTCTTCCAGTAGTCTTAGAAGTAAACTTAACCATAGCGAAATAGCACGTCACTGGGCAGGAGTAACCTCTTCAATAA
The DNA here is from genome assembly GCA_034782735.1 of Sagittarius serpentarius. Lineage (NCBI taxonomy): Eukaryota > Metazoa > Chordata > Aves > Accipitriformes > Sagittariidae > Sagittarius > Sagittarius serpentarius. The sequence goes on from JAVKLA010000014.1 coordinate 1,406,480, forward strand.
ACTTGCCTGTGTATGTTTTTAGCTAGACCATTATCACTATCTTGGTGTATTGATAAAAGGTTGGTGTAGAAAGCCAGTTGAAGGCAGATGACGATTGCCAGATGTCTTCAGCCTTCAGTATGTGAAATGGTCTTAGTTAGAAATCTGTGTGCTGTGAAAGTCTCAAAATATGTTCAAAAGCTCGCGTTGTTTGGTTAGGCCACAAAGACTTTGCATTTGCTTTCAAGGCCTCCTGTGTGAGAGAGGTGGATTTAGATGCCTTTTTTTTTTTTTTCCCTACTGGCCGTTCTGTATGTGAATTAATGATGCTTACATGCAAAGTAAGTCTTTTGCCTTTAAGACAAGTGATTCTGCATCTATGTAGAGACTGGTAGTTTTGTTTAAACACTAGAAATTGTCTGGTGCTCAGCTTGAATGTTCAAGGAGTCTCATTCTTGCCTTCATGGGACTACTTAAGGTCAGTGTAACTTTAGTAGGTGTTGTGATGTCTCTCAATTCAGAATGGAAAATACAGTTGTATGGATATCCTGGAAAAGCTATGCTTTTTATAAATACTGGGGTTCTTAAAACTTCGTCTCTTCTTGCTATGTTTAGCACATTGGTATTTTAATGCATTTTGGGTTTTGGTGTTGAAACAACCCTATATAGAAACTTTGTATTAAGTAAATTATTTATTTTGAAGTAGTCCTCCCTAAGAACGGTAACAGGATTCTTATGCAAACCTAATTCTTGGATTAAAAAAATAAACCTTGTGAAACTGCTTAGTTGCTCTTTTTTATTTTTTCAGTTTTATAATGTTTGGTGTTTTCAAAATAACCTTGCTTCATCTGTGCTCATTACGCTTTTCTTTTTTTCCCCCTCTCTTTACAGCAGTTCTGTGGTGTTCTTGGTCACACATTTATGGAGTTTCTGAAGGGCAGTGGAGACTACTGCCAGGCACAGCACGACCTCTATGCAGACAAGTGAACTGTAGAAATTCATTACTACTCCACCAAGAAGCCCCCCTAAGAGCGGTTGACCAGGATAAGAAGTATTGAATTGAAATTGGCAGAGCATTTAACAACAGAATTCAGACCTGGATGGGGTAAACCTCAGTGCACTGCCTTTCTTTTGCCTCAGTATTACTGGATTGAAGAATTGCTGCTTCTTGTTAGGAGGTTCATTTCATTTCCCATTGCTCCCAACTTCATACTTCCAAGCACTGAGAATTTCACGTGGAGTATAGTGAAGTAGACTTCAGTTTCTCTACATCACTTCTGTATTAGAATTTTTTTTTAATCCTTTCACAATCTTGTTGCATGTTTAACTAAATCAATATGGCCCGAATGAACCGCCCAGCTCCTGTGGAAATCACCTACAAGAACATGAGATTCCTAATCACACACAATCCAACCAATGCAACCTTAAACAAATTTATAGAGGTAAGGCCAGGACAGCGTTCTTACCGATGTATTTTTTTTTTTTTTAATGCCTGAACAGCATACTATATTAACAATTTCCTTCTTTGCTAGTTGATAACAGCTGTGGAAGCCATATGAAGAGGTACTGAGACTGTTCGTATATTGACTTTTTTCAAATACTGATGCTGTGCTTCGAAGACCTACAGACAAATCTATTCTCATATACTTCGGCCTTAACAAAAACATACTTCTGAAAGTGAAGCAAAGAAATAATTATACTGTCTAGTACATTGTTTAGGTCTGAAAAGGGGAATTATCTGGCAGGGTTATATGAAAACCATACAAAGATCTGCTAGTGGTAGCAACTTGCATTTAGATTCATCTAAAGTGGTGTAACATTTCCTTACACCTATTGCATAGTGATTAAAAAGAATAATTTACTATGTGTTGTGGATCACGACCTTAGGAACAAATAACAAGACTGTGATATGCTTTCACTGCCTATCTCCCTTCAGTATTAGCAGATCATGGCTGTAGTGTAGCTGAGGGTTATAGTGTCTGCCTGAGAGAAATGTGTGGTGGTAGGCTTGCTCTGCATCCAGAGCTGCTGAAGCAACTTTAAGTGTTTTGGTATGTGCTGAAATCGTTTATTGACTAAAGCCAGGTGGCTTGGCATGTATTGCTAGCATCTGAATTTATCATCTAAACCTTGCATCTAGCATGCTGGAGCTATAAAGTACACTGTTAAAAGTGTATGCGTGTGTACTAACAACAGGTTCCTCCAAAGTTACCTCCTGGTAAGGTCTGAGTTTGTAATGCAGTCCCTCATTAGCAAAGTTTTAGGTGTATTATACCTCTGTTTTGCATTCAGTGTGGGATAATTACAGGAAACATCGTGAGATAACATTTGCTTGCCTTTATACTCTCACAACTAGGTAAAGTATGCTTAGGCTATGCTTCAGGCATTACCGTGACGGTCACAGTGTGAATGATGGGTGGTTGCAACAAGAATGAAGAGGGATTGCTTTTTTTTTTTTTTAATAAATGGAAAGTAACAGCAAAATGGAAAGGTAAATTTTGTTATTCCAGTTCCTCAGTTATAACTAGAGAATACTTTATTGTCCTGTGCTCGTAATCCTTAACAGTAAGAGGTCTTACAAACCTGTTGTTTTAAGCAGAGGGAGAGAAGGGGAAGATCTAAACCTCACTCAGAATGCTTCTAGTGAAGGATGTAGCATTGCAAACCAGGAAACTTCCTGTTCCTTTAAAAGGAATGATCTTAGGGAGGTGGGCTACTTATTTCATCAATATTTATCTGGATCTGATTGAAACAGAAAAGCCTGATTCAACACAATAAAACTTAATCTTCAGTTGTGTTTGCAGAACTGCTTAAAGGTATCTGGCATTAGCACACAGGTCTTCAGTTATTTCAGCTTTCTGTGTTTTTCACAGGGTGGCAAGCATTTGCATGAGTTTATTTGCTGAAAATTTTGGAATGAGTTAATAAGCTAACCTATTGAGAAAATGTAATGGTAAGTGAAGTCAGTTCAGGTAAATGAAAGCAGGTGTTTGTTTTTTTTTTTCATTCCCTAGGAACTTAAGAAATACGGCGTTACCACAGTGGTAAGAGTGTGTGAAGCTACTTACGACACTGCTCCGGTGGAAAAAGAAGGCATTCAGGTTTTGGTAAGTAGTGTAGAAACAGAGTTTAAAACCAGCCTATGCCCCCACCCCAAAAAAATTTCTTTTGACACCACATTATTAACTCCACAAGTGTATTCCAGCAGCCGATGGAGGCAAAAGCTGTAGAGACATCATCTCTTCTCAGGAAGAAAATCTAGTTTTGAGCAGAATAATCTGCTTAATGAAAATGGATTGAAAGGAATATATTCCTAATATTGCTATAGTTATACTATTAGAAAACCATACGTTTGGGTGGTTCCCTTAGCTGTCAGCTCCTTTGTCCATTGTGTCCCCTCCTCTTTTGTGTATGCACGCAGCATACAAGCATAAAGAGTTCTGTCTTTGTGTATTTATGTATGTCGTGCTATATTCTAGGATTGGCCCTTTGATGACGGTGCTCCACCATCTAACCAGATTGTTGATGATTGGCTAAACCTCCTTAAAGTTAAATTTCGTGAAGAACCTGGTTGTTGTATTGCTGTACACTGTGTTGCTGGTCTTGGAAGGTGGGTAAAGTTTCAAAGATCTGTTGAATTGCCATCCCTGGTCAGACTTGTTAAAATCTAGTACAAAAATTTGAGGCAAATGGAAAAAATAGTCACATATCCAATATTGGAATGACCTCACACTTAGAAGTAGTTGAGATGGCAGGATACTGGTTTATGTATATATTAGATTTAACGGCCTTTTAGTCAACAGGTGATGCTATTACCACAGCTCTCGCACAAAAACTACTGAACGAAGTAAACAAGTATATTCTTGTACCAAGCGTGTTGACGAGTGTCCCGTTGATATTTTTTGTCCTGCTATGTCTTCTTTTTTTCTAATGGATTTGGTCTTTAGTGACTCACCTGTAAGTTTCCTCTTCACCCCCATTTCAGCAGTATTGCCAGTCGTCTTGTACCAAGGGCATTGTAACCATTAGCCACAAACAAGTGAGGTGTCCTGGCACATCAAGACCAACTTTCCTCCACCCCCTGTTTGGGGATGAAGAGTGTTCTCCAAAGTCCCAACGCTCTGTTTCTGTCTTGTTTCTAACACTGAACCTCAACATTTTTACAGATAATGCTAAACATTCTCCTCTTAGCCCTGTTCCCGCTGTCTGCTGCCACTATCTTGAATACAGTTGTTACAGTTGTGAGAACGTAATGGTTTTGCTGCTGTCGTTCTAGACTACCTGGGAACTAGATCTGTTCGAAAAGCAGTTGCTGTATTATAGCCGTGGGTTCCAGCATGTCCCATATAAAATGGAGGTTTCTGGTCTGGCTGTCCATAAGCCTGGCTTATCCACTGTTTGCATTATGGCTTCACACGTAACAAAAGTTGACTGTAGTGGTGAATGCTACCAAAACAAGTCCTCTTAGCTGCTTACAATGATACCTGTTGGTTTTGCCTCAAAATTGGGCAGTTAACTAGTTGAAAAGAAGATCCTGGTTTGTTATCATGCGAGGTTTTTAAAATCCCTGAACATAAAAAAAACCCACTTAAGTTTGCTACTAGATGCACAAGTCTGTTGCTAGTGTGTGGCATGAGGTTTTGTGTTTGTTTTTTTTCTTGAGCCATAAATTGCTGATATATTTGAGTTTGATTTATATCAAGCTCTCCTAATGGAAAACTGTGTTCTGTCAGATGAAGAATACTGTGGCCAGCAAGGAAATCCTCGGGGGTGTGCAGCAGCCTGTGCATTGCATCTGTTCCTAAAACTTGTGACGCTAGTTCTAGGACTTGTCAGTTCTTATTGAGCCTGACCCCTCTTCTGATTTCTGCTTTGAGGCCCTGACTGCTTCCAAGGATGCTTGGTTTTGGGAATAGAAACCCATATGCACCTCTTCCTCAGAATCAATTGGCTTTGAAACAAATGGGTAAAGATTACTTGCATTTGATTCCTGCTGTTCTCTCCTATACCTAAAGTCAGGTGAACAAAGCTAAGGTCGACCAGAGTTAATTTAAACCACTTTCTTAATGAGGATGGGTAGCTCAAACAGATGGTAAAATGGCTCAGTTAATGTACAAATGCCTTCTGCCTGTCTTTTTTGCTTCTCCAGGGAAGAAACATCAGATACACAGAAGGACGGAAAAGAGAACTGGGGAAAGCAAACTTTTTTCTAAGTATGCACTGGCAAATGCTAAACTGAAATTTTATTTTTTTTTTTTTCCCCCCAGAGCTCCAGTCTTAGTTGCTCTTGCACTGATAGAATGTGGAATGAAGTATGAAGACGCAGTGCAGTTCATAAGACAGTAAGTATTGAAGCTAACGTCTAGCTGTTTCTGAGATTTATCACGTTGACACATCCTTCGGTACTAAAGGAAGTTCTGAATGCTCTTGTCTTTTACTGCATACAGTCAGTGTTGTAGGACTTGGCCTGTGGGATGGGTATTTTCTGTTCCTGTGGCAACCAGAATCAGTAAGTAATTAGTGGAGCAAGTTTTTTTTAAAAAAAAAAAACAAAAACAAAAAAAAAAAAAAAAACAAAAAAAAAAACAACCAAACACAAACCAATGCGAAACAAACAAAACCCAAGCAATTCCTCCCTAGTCTTTTCTGGTAGTCTACCGAAGAAAAATATTTCCTTGGATTCTTTGTAAATGTATGTAAGTTGGACGAGAACAATTTTAATCTCAGTGCCTTAAGTTTGCAGGTTTCAACTATATTTAAAAAAAGCAGCAGCTTATACAAACAGTACTAAAATACTTCTTCTATAATTGCCAAGCCATTAAAGAATTAAATTCAGCTTGTACATCTTAACAGGCTGATGTATACAAAGTGGGGAATAGGAAGCCTGGTACATATTCCAAACACTCCACAAAAATGTACCCTTCTTTCATACGTTCCTGGTTTGTGTGCTTCTTTGAGCCTGTGGTCTAATGAGGTATTTGTGAAAGGAAGCTGCCACCCTCTTTCCTGGTGCTTAACTTTTAGTTATCCTTATTTTGGTTACAGTCTTGACTTAATGGTAGTTTTTTTCAGTGACCTAAAAATATTTTTCTCTGGTTGGTGATACTATTTCACAGGGCAGTAGATTAATGTTCTGTTCAAAATACTTCTCTCCTCCATCTAGGAAGCGGCGTGGAGCTTTTAACAGCAAGCAACTTCTGTACTTGGAGAAATACCGCCCCAAGATGCGTTTGCGCTTTAAAGACTCCAATGGTCACCGAAATAATTGTTGTATTCAGTAAAGGTCAACAGCCTATAGTACTCCTTTGGGAACAGAGGATGGAAACTAGAATTAAGCAGACTGCATGCCAAAGACATCGGTCTGATTTTTTTGTTTTTTTTAGTAACAAAGGAAGCTTCCTTAGGAGTACTTAATAGGCTAAAGGCTTAGTAGAAATGCGACTCTATGTTTAGATAAATATCCATCTGTTTGGAGACCAGTAAATGTTTTTGCTGTACCCTGTTTTCTGAGCTGTCTCCTTGTTCATTAATTACCAGTTCAGATATCCTTTAATCATGCCATTGAGTCTTACCCACCTAGTTTCAAGTACTAAAAATTGGGGTACTAAAATAAATCAATCTGTAGAGAGATTAGGTGCCAAAATACCCAGCATATCAGCTACTTGTTTTTCCTTAGAAATGAGCATAGCTCTGATGATGTGAGAACTACCAGCTTATCTGGACCTTACCATCTTTTTTTCTACACTCATTTCAATATTGAAGAACATGGCCTCTAAGGTAGTCTTGCCTGCTCACTGTATGTTTTGTCTCCCACGATCGCACTAGAATTAACAGGATTTGCACAGTCTGTCTTTTTAATACTATGAATTACAGCAACTTTTTACCCCAGCGTCTGTACTTTTCTGTTCTCTGAACCTCTCCATTTTACAAATCATTACTCTCTGGTTACTCGTGTAGAAAATCTTTTAAATTGTACAGAAGCACACAAGTCTTTAATGTCTCCAGACAAAAAGCCTTACAGTAAAATTAATGTTGGCACTTCACGTGCAACTTAACAGAGGGCCTGAAAAGGTTGGGAGGGGCTATTTAATATTTCTAGTAAAATGTTGCCTTTGTCTTGTGCAGGAAGTATAGAATATGCCCTTTACTTTAGTAAATATTTTTTTAAAACGTAGAAATGCTTTGTTATTGTAGCTAAAAATTCTTAATCAGAAAATTTCTGAAAAACCTTGTAGTTTCTTTTACTGTACCTATTGAAAGTTGTTTACCAACTATTGCTCTGTTGAAAGTGTGATATTTTTTTTTCCTTCTGTTTTTCCTCCTTGAGTTTCTGCTATGACTTGGGCAGACCTCTGTAATATTTTGTATGCCTTTCAAGCTGCGTAACTTAATATTTGGATACTTGATAATTTGTTTTATTATGTAATTGATAAAATGGTGATGTGTATTAATGTTAGTTCAACCATATATTTATACTGTCTTGGGAATGTGTGGTTATAGTTCTGTGGGAGAAATAATTTTGCCAGTGTTCACCAGCTTGTAAAATCTAGTGCGAGAGCTTAAACATCTAAATAAATACTGAAATGCACTTACAAAGTTTGCTGAAACGCTCATGACTTTCACTTATTTTTGTGTACTTTGTCAGCCGTCTTGAGGTGCCTAAATTCAGAATCTATCCAGGCATCTGTTTTCCTTTTTTAAATCCGGGCCTGAATGTCCCCTTTGCTGTAATGTTTGCTCTTTGTTTTACACATAAATAAATGTGGACAAAAATTAATAGTAGAAAGTACGGTATTTCTTTATGTAGCTGACTTGTGACTTCCCTTCCCCAGTACTAAAGCAGGTTACTTGCTTAGTCTTGAAACTGTCTTTGCAGCAAACGCAGAAGAGTATGCACATCTGTAAAGCTTGGAGAGCACTTGAATCGGTAGCGTTAGAATTTAATTACAAAATAGTATGATGCAGTGCTTCGTTGTCAAGATGGAGCAGCATCCAAAGGGAAGAGACCCCAAACACTGTGTGAGCCGAGGCCTGTGTTTGAGTTTCCAGAGTGGTGACCAAACTTCCTGATGAGAACTGGAAGATGCTCTTAGTAGGCAGCTGAGGTGCTGTTCTTGCTGGTGATCGTAAGCTCAGGCCCCTGTCTGCTTAAAATTAAGCTATGGTTAAACAGATCTTGCCTTTCTAAACGGTGAGGTGGGATGCTATGTACAACGTAAGCTTCAGTGAGACTTCTGAAGGATTGCTTTTGGAAAGGTAAATTCTCATTACAAAAGAGCACTTTGAAACTCTGTATGATTTAAAAATGCCTGAAACTGTATGTAATTTAGCTTAGCCTGTAAAGTAGTAAAATAAACTCTTAACTAGTTCAGCTTTCCTTTGGAACTTAAACATGGTTTAAAGGGTATTTTGATTAAAGGAATACGGCTTCATTTGGCTGAGGAAATAAGGCCTTTTCTTTTGGAATGGCATCCAAGGTCATCAATGTTTCTATTGTCAAGACGGACTAGACTTTAGGAACAATTGCAAAGACAAAGTCTTAAAATTCTGTAACTGAGCAGTACAGCAGGCTGATGTAAATACTGGTTTAACACAGATTAGTATCCAAATCCAGTTAAAAATATTCATTTGGTCACTCATGGAACTAGGAGGAATCGGTAAAACAAGTACCAGTAAAACACCTGTGAATTTTTTACTTATTTAAAATTATTAGGACGAGGAAACGCCCTCAAGTTGCTCCAGGGGAGGTTTAGGTTGGATATTAGGAAGAATTTCTTTACCGAAAGGGCCGTGAGGCATTGGAACGGGTTGCCCAGGGCAGTGGCGGAGGCCCCGTCCCTGGGTGTTTTCAAAAGGCGTGTAGGCGTAGCGCCTAGGGACGTGGTTCAGTGGGGGACTTGGCAGTGCTCGGTTAACGAGTGGACGAGGTGATCCTACAGGTCTTTTCCAGTCTAGGCAATTGTTTGATTCTACGATTAGTGCAATTTCTGTACATGCATCATTTTGCTGTGTCTCCACAGGATTTACATGGGTAAGGAGGGCTGCACTGAGGGCAAGAGCTCTAACGGATTGGTGATGGGAGCTTGGTCCTTTGAACTCTCTAAACTTGAGACTGGGCTTGACTGTAGTTGCTTTCAGTAAACTGAGATTTCTAAAGAGGAGAAACTTCACCATAATGAGTGTGTGTCTGCTTAAAGCAAAGATCAAGTCAACTTCTGAGCTGTTTCCACATTTTGACAGGAATCCCCAAGAACCAGAAAATGTCTTTTCGTCTTTCGTTCAACAACTCTGGTAGGTTTTGGGGACTAAAATGTTGGCCATACTCAAAACGTGAAGATAAATAGCAGATGGAAGTACATAAAGCAAGTTAAGTAAAGTTCTGTGTAATTTGTGTGAATTTACAAATAAAAGGTAAGAAAAGCATAAATGGAATTACTGTATCTTCCCTGAAGGCTAAAGCCTGGTGTGGAAGACAGGCTCTCATGTTACATCTCGTTTTAGATGCTTAGAATGACCACGTAACTGGTTTTGACCTTTCTTCAGGGGTTATGTTGTGGCAGTACATAATTACACGGTAGCACATTCTTGTCCTCTGCTAGGCTATGTTTTGTGCTGAGGACCTAACGGCTTGGGTAGGTATGGTTCGTAAATGGTGGCAGTATTTATAGGATTCCTTAGCATGCAGCAAAAGTTAAATATTCGCGGGCAATAAGGGGAGAGGGAGAGCATGACTGTGCACTTACTGCAGCAGAAAACTGATGGGTTCTCTGTATTTTTCTGTCACGTAGTCCCTAAACAATGCTGAGGAAAGACAGTCAAACAACATACTCTGTTACTGGGTATCCAAAATCGGGTATAAAGTTAAACGTGATTTTCTTGAATCTGATTCTCAGAAGTGCTGAGCGGTCAGTTTCAACTGAAATCTGTAAGTGCTGTGCTTAAAATACACGAAATGGAGGTAGTACTGTGTATTTCTGAACAGTCCTGAAGCGTTTCAGACGGAGTGCTCGGAACTAGTTAGTGCTTCCAATTGTTAATCTCCCTGGTCGCTGGTTCTCTGTGCATAAACCCCCATTCACGCCAGTCGTCGCGTAGGGAGGGCAGTCGTGGAGATGCGATTTCTGAAGTAATCAGACCCATCTGTATTAGTGCAGAAGAAACAGTAAGAAAATGTGTAATTCTGTACTGAGTACAAACTCTGGTCTAGGCTTAAGATCTTATTTGGCCGTAAGAAAAGTAGTAAAGCACTGCTCATTCACGCGAGCATTGTTCATCCTTTACAAGTGAGACGGAAAAAATTGGTGTGTGGGGGGGGTTAATAGCTGGGAGGGACTCATCTAAACAAATACAGACTTTTATGTGTGAGTAGAGGCTTCCCTTCTACTCGGTGAAAGGGATTTTGCACTTCTCGGGCAGCTAATCGTATGCGAAGAGAGATGCCTCAAGTAGGTTAGATGAAGAGCGCTCCAAAGGTGAGAGCGTAGTCTGTAAAGGGAGTGTGGGACAGACAGCAAATTCAGTTTGCAATGTTGGCGTCTACAGGTAGATTAAATCTCGCCTGACTTGTCTAAGTGCAGTAGTTCAAAGTACCAGGTAAAGTATTGGGTATTTCTCTCAACATACGCTGCTCTTAATGTGTAACAAACACTGACAATTGCAGCTTGATCGGATTTTTATTGATACAGATTTATGCTACAGCAAGCCCTATTAGGCATTGGTTTCCTCTTGACGATTGCACGAATGCTGTTAATTTTGATAGGTATTGTCCTAAGGCGTTCTGTCCTCAATGCATTGATAATTAATTATCCCAGTAACAACACAAGTTACTTATCGGTGGAAAACATCTTTGTGAGGTAGTAGTGGTTAAATAGCGGTCTGACAAGGAACGATAAGGCCAGTGCCAGAAGATCAGGTTGCCTGCTTCAGTTTCTGATTCAAATGAACTCTTTCAAAGCGTAGCTGGAGAAAACCAGATACCACAGTGTTTAGATACATGGGAATGCTCAACATAGAAATATTCAAATAGTAGAAGACCTTCAGTCTCAATGCTACATGTAACCCGTGTCGGTGTAACAAAACCTAAGTAAGTATATGGAAAGGGTATTTTCTAGTGGGCTGGAGTCTTAATTCCACTTAATTGGTGGAGTTACAGCAGCAGGAGATCCTCGTCCTTCGTAGCAATTTGCACATGGCAATACTGTGTCAGCGAGTTTCACAGATGCTTGTTCAGAGGAGGACAGAACTTGAATTACATTTGGGCTTTGGAGGAGAAATAATTGAAGACAAGAATAAAGTGGTCTTTCCCATCCATAGGTCCGTAGTTCCAATACTGATCTGAACAGGACCGTGCCGCTTCAGCATTGTCACACGCTTCGCTGGCTGGTACTAACAGGAAGCTACACACTCCGTAGTTTGCCGCCTTCAATTCCCCAGTAAATCTGTGCGTCACAAGGTAGGGCATGCAAACCCTGAACTTACCTTCAACGTTTCAATTTGACTCTACACCACCTCTCAATTCATCCTAATAAAAGCACATAAAGGCAATGGGGGCACAGCAGCTCTGCAAAACCGTGAAGGGGTTCCTTTACGCTGCAAGCACAATCATCCCTTTAAGTTTTACAAGTTACACAAGTTTTTCTCCAGTACTGCGACCACCCCACCCGAGGGATGGGCTCCCCTACCCTCCTCTCCACCATGGGGTAGGGCGGGAGTCTCGCTTCTCCCTCCCTCCTGACGGGGAGATCCTTGCAGGCTGCTATGGAGGATGGGTACCTGGCAGGAGCTATGTAGCCCTGATGCTCTTGGGTGCTGCCTTGTCTCCCCCGGTGGAGTGTCCCTGCGCCGTGTCTATCCAGCCAGGATGAATTTGGCTGGCTTTTTTTCTAGGCAGACCCTTGGTGGCCATTTCCCATCTTAATCTAACCGGACAGACAATTTTATAATATGCAGTCACTTCTGTGTTGTTAAGGAGGCTGTCCTTCTGACGGAGAGCATGCGGACTTCGCCACATTTGTGTTTAATCATAACCCTGACTGGACCTTCTTCCATTCTCAGGCTTCATTCGGATGTCTGATCTCAGTCAGCTCTCTGCTGCATGAGGCTTGTTTCATACCTTGAGAGCCTTGACCTCCCAAGTTCTTGACTTCCTTATTTTGTTCCTGTTTTCCCTGTCCAGAAATTCTTGGTCATTTCTTTTTCATTTGTCTACTTGTCCTCAAAACTCCCTTCTGGACTTGCTTAATTCATTCCTGGTTTTCTTCACTGGAAAAAATGAAGAATTACTCTTCAGTGGCACTTGATGTTTACATTCCTGTCTCAATGGTCTTCCAGCACCACCAAGTATTTATGCTACTTTAAAATTAGGTCTCAGTAAGTTCTAATAAATAGCAAGTCCTTCCCCCTTGGAAGCGTAAAAGGAAAAAACTGGGAAGTTCTGAGCCAAGTCCAAGGAGGGAATTAAGAGGGAATTGCCATATATTCTTGGGTTGAAGCAGCAGGATGTTTCTGAAGGAAATCCCCTACCTGCCCCATTTAGAGACACGGAGTAATTTAGATTGGGAGGTGATCTAGTCCAACCCCATGCTCCAAGCAGGCGCAACTTCACAATTAGATCAGGTTATTCAGGAGCCTGTCTGGTCAAGTTTTGAGTATCTCCAAGGACGGAGATAACTCAGCCCCTTCCAGACCTCTGTTCTAGGGTCTGCCGGCCCTCCCAGTGAATACTCTTCCCTTGGTAGCTAGTCAGAATTTTCCTAGGTGCAATTTGCCTCTTTCTCCCATTTTTTCACTGTGACCTCCAAGAGTCTGTCTCTTCCTCTCCACATCCTCCTGCTAGGTAGCTGAGACAGCAGTACAGTTCCCTCCTCAGCCTCATCTTAAGGGTGAAGAAACACAGATCTCGGTATGCCATATGCTCCAAGCCTCTAATCACCTCGGTGACTCTCCACCGGGGATCACTCCAGTTTGTCAGTATTCTTCTGGTACTACTGTCATGGTTTAACCCCAGGCAGCAACAGCCCCACGCAGCCGCTCACTCACTGCCCCTCCACCCAGTGGGATGGGGGAGAGAATCGGAAAATAAAGTAAAGCTCGTGGGTTGAGGTAAGAACAGTTGAATAGAACAGAAAGGAAGAAACTAACAATGACACTAATAACAACAATAAAGTGACAATAATAATA
>JAVKLA010000014.1:1426559-1530914 GCA_034782735.1 Sagittarius serpentarius
GCAGCCGTGCTGCTGCCGGCTTTCCCGCACCGCCTTCCCTGCCCCGCCTGGACTCGGTCTTGCGCCTGCTTCGCAGCGCCTGCCCCTGCCCGCCTTTTGAGCCGCTGCTGCCTTCTTGCCCCATGCAAACCTGGGGAACAAACGCCAATTTAGACCCTGCTGTTCTTCCTGCTATTGGTCTGACCTGTTCCGGGCTCCTCCTCCCGTCTCTCCAACTTAGCATCATCAACAATGTCTGTGTTTTAACTCTTGTGTATAGTACCCACTGTAGGAAGCGCGGGAGAAAATGTGGGCGTCGGCAGTACCCGGGGACCCAGTGGCCTGGTGGTTTTTCCAGATCCTCTTCTTGGATGAGGTGCTCCTTCCGAGGCAGTGTGTCCACGCTTCTTGCTTGCTACTGGAACGCAAACAATTAATATCTGTAGGGCTTTAGAAGAGCCATCGCTCACGTGATTGCGAGTGTGCTTTCTGTACGGTCTGCACAACGGAGGCTTGTTGTAGCTGTGAGGTGAGGGCTTGGGAGAAGAGCGCAGTGTGCAGTGTAGGTTGAGTTAGGAGAAATAGCCTGCAGGATGAAGCGCAAAAGTCGGGAAGAGACGGGAATGTGGGACGACAACAGCTGTACCGTACAAATTGTAGTTGTGGTGTTGTCTTTTATGTAGCTGTTAATCCATTACGTAATTTTTAGACGTTTGCTGTTATAAAAATGGATGCTAACTTCACTAAGCAGTGGAAATATTGTAGGATTAAATGCAAGGGTGGTAAACACGTGGCATCTCTTTAACACCACTAATTCATGGTTCGTTCTGCTCAGTAAATTAATCTGTTGAGGTTGGGCACACGCTGTAAGAGAGATCTTGAAAACCTGGCTCTTACGTTTCTTGAAACAATTTAACTTTGGTTTTTACACTTAGTGTGTAGCCCACAATGACGCTGCTACTTGGCTTTCTTTTTGCTTTACCAAGTAGCTCCTGCTTTTAATTTCTGTAGTTAGCTCTAAGGATTGTATGTGTAAATATGCAGTTCTGAACACCTAGATATTTTTTTTTTCAGCTCTCATTGCCTGTTACTGAGCCATTCAGTTTTTATGCGCACTTTACATTTGCAAACCCTCAGGAATTTCAAGCAGCTGAAAGGGCACCTAACTACAAACCATGTTGGCTAGATCTAATTCAGTATAGTTAACTGAGGTAATTCAACACAGTGGTAAGGCGTTTCTGAGAAAGCAAAAGCTCTAAAGAGTCTGTAATTCTTACCTGCCATGCTTCTGTGGCCTCCTCTTTTTAGCAGGCTTAGCTCTTACCTCATGGAGTCAATACTATTCCTGTTGTACAAAGAGCTGAGCCGATGTATGCTGTATGAAATTTTTTTAGCTGTTATTTTAATGGAAGTTCGTATTTTAAAAAAATTAATTTTCCCTGGTCAACTTAAATATTGTTAAATCCAAGTCTTAAAAATACTAAGAGGAGATAAGTTACTGCTTAGGAAATAATAAGCTTTCATTGTTTTATTATATTATTCAGGCATATTATGTCAGAAACTTTTTTTTTTATGGCAAGGGAGTATTTTTGAAAGGTAATATTATGAAGTAGCAATGACCAAGTCCACTGAACTGGGATATGAGTGTTCATAGTATAGCAGCAAAAAGTGGAAAAATACGGAGAGGTTGTGACGTCTGCCTGAGTGGTGTCAATATAGCTATATGATGGATGGTGTATTTCTGTGGAAAATCTCATGAGGCTTAGCCATTAAGTTTTTAACTATTTCTGAAAAGAACCCCAGCCCTAATTCTGATGAGTGTTTCCATTATCAGAGAGACACTGACAAATTCAAAAAGTATTGCAAATGAAGTTATTCTGTCTAGGGTGACCGGCAAATAATTAGTGTAACCTGTTTCACACCTTAACATTTGTGCTATGTTCAAGCTGAAAATACTTGAAACAATTCTTGAGGAACTTGAGGGTGGAAAAGAGTTGACGAGCATAGCAGTAGTGTTGGAAAAATAATCTGTCCTCACCTTTTTCTTTTCAGGGAAATGTCTCTTGGTAGCGAGCTCACAAATTCTAGAGGTGTATGCAGAGATTAATGAAATGATGTATAATCTGTGATTATGCTTTATTTTTTGTGGGATTCAAGAGTACTCATTGATGGGACAGTCCAGCAAAGGAAAACATTGTACTTTACAAAATAGGTTTGAAGGATTTCACAATGTAAAGACATTTTTGTGACAGAACGCAACTTCTAGTGCAGCACCATCTGCCTCTTCTAGCTGTAAAGTGAGGGTGAGGAATGTATTTATTTTCTGAGGAGAGGTTACTCTGTTCAAAAGATAACTGTTAAGTTGGTTTTCTGTGATACAATAATTTGATCTTGTATGATTAAGAAAAGGTTTCTCTGTGCTTTTTCTGCATTTCTTGGTCTTCTAATCAAATCCTTTTTTTGAAATTTACTTTTTCTTCCTGTTCACTGAAATGAGGTGCAATTCTGGCTGATGAACATAATTCTTTTGGATAGTGAAGGTTTAATAAAGAAAGCATCTTGAGCTGTCTGCCCTTCTTTCACATAGCGTGATAGCAAGTAGTGAGGGGTCTGGTGTGTCAGTGAGGGGAGCAGCATATACCTTCAGATTATAGGTAGATTTTGGGATGTGGTTATTTGGTGTGTCAGACTGTTGAGATTTCAGTAGCAGGATGATGAGATTTGGGTCAGTTGGTGTCTGAATACTTAGGGTGAGGGAAAAACAACAGTAGCATAGAAGAGCTGGTTAAGAATGAATGAAATGCTCAGATTTACATTTCTTGTTCTTTGATCTGTGGCGGGACTTTGGCCTTGGTGCCACTAAAAGCCAGATCTCTTAATTTCAAATGAAGAATTAAAATAATAAGTAGTAAATGGGGGATTTAAATAAGGGAACAGGTGGCATATGGATACTTACGGGTTGATGTGTCTGGCGTACGGCTTTGTCAGTGTACCTGGGCCTCCTTTACAGCAATATTGATGTTTCGAGTAAACCTGTTGAGTTCATGTTGCTGTTAGGCAGGTCTTTGACAGTGTCCTGTTTGATGGGAGATGGGTGAACGAGAGAGATCAAATTTGATTATGCTCAAAGGCCAAAGCTCAGCAAACCATATTCCATCCAAGTGTTGTATCCTTTTTTTGAGAAAGGACACTGAAATTTTCTGTAACAGTTCTGAACGCACATTTGTGGCTGTATTGCAATTCATACACTCATATATCAAATTGCTTGTCCTGTCAGAAATGTTTTGTCAGTTAATTCTTGAAGACTGCCTTAGACGATGGGATTTGAGCCAAGGTGAACCAGAGTAGAAAGCGCGCTGGCATGAGAGTTGTGAAGTTGAGGTTTTCTTGCCGACTCTGCCGCTGATGCGGTGTCGCTGGTATTGATTTCCTTTTTTTGTCCCGTGATGTGTTTAGTCTGTGAGCTCTGTTGGCCAAAATCTGTTACTACAGAGGACCTGGGTCTTGGTTCTGGCTTTTGGTGCTGTAGTATCCATACACTTTGTAAGCTTGAAAGCAGCTTCTAGTGCTTAAAACACGGACGCATGGCAACTTGGCATTAATTTTCAGTTAGGTGCTTGTGACCGTAAACTTTAAAAGTTTTGTATACGAGGAAAGGGGAGGATGGTAGTAAAACCTGCCTGTGCTCAGCATCAGCACTTTGAAGCAACGTTGATCAGTAGGTGGGTTGTAAGGGTCAAGGTATCAGTGAGCGCATGGTCTGACATGACAGCCATGGTGAACAAAGATAGACATTTGATACCTTGAATGTTCTTTTTAGGTGCAGTAGTTACCACAAGACTCAAGTGAGGGATTTTTTTTTTTTTTTTAACTGCCTGTGGTGTTAGCTAATTTCATGTCTATTAAGGTGCAGTTTCCCTCTTTTGCTGAAAAGTTTTTGTCAGTTATTGTTGCTTATTATTTGATTCCTCTGTGACAGTGCTGAGTCAGCTTTTCCTATTTATTTTGACATCTAAGGTGCTATTCATCCAAATAGCGCTGTTCCTTTTGTTTACTTTTCTGACCAGAGTTTATTACTACTACTTGAAGAAATAAGTATAATATGGGGTTTTTTATGGAGTCTGTTACTGCTGCTATGACTAGTCCTTGCTCTCAGTCATTTGGCGTGCCTAGGCTGAAAGAAGGTATTTACAAGACAAGAGAGCGAGTCTTATATTTTGAGTGTTGCAATGCTTCCATTGTAGTCCTGTCAATAACTAGATGTACAAAAGCTTTTAAAAGCACTAGACAGATTCAGTGAATCGGAAGCAACAGACGCTATTCAGAAAGGTACATAAATGAAATGAAAGGAATTGTAATGTTACTATGCTATTTTCAGCAGCTTCAGACTCACTGATTCAGGTAGGTCAATAAAGTAGACAGGATCTTCAACGTCTAGGATTTTGAGTATCCTAAATAAGCAGTGTGAGCTTTTTTCCTTTCTTTGGTGAGGTTCCTTCAGATTTTCCCCTGCCTTGTTCCCAATTTAGGCAATTTTATTTTTGTTAAATTTGTTTGTAGAAATACTCTATTTTTCTGAAGTCCAACTTCTGAGGACTTTCATAAACTACATTTCTTTTTAAGCTGATAATCATTAAACATACAGGAACTTCTATTTTATATGCTTAAGTCTGAAATATAAGCTAATATATGAAAGTCAAGTTTAAAATGTAAACTAATATGTGAACGTCTGGGCAGAGAGGGGAGGAGAGAAAGTAATTACAGTGAATGTTACTTAGAAGTGTGAAACTTAACTTTTGCTTAGTAAAAGAAATAGTGTAGGAATACTGTTAAAACTGAATAAAACATATGTAAAGGAAAGTAATAAAATATCAAGACAAATATATCTAATGAAAATCCAAATATGTAGTTGGAAAATTAAACACTTGCACATACCTGGTGTTAAAGGGAGACTTAATTTAGAATGCAGTCAAAGAGAGAGTGTGCTTGGCCTGTATATCAGCTAAGAAACACTCAGGATTTCTAGTGGTATGTACAATTGGCGATAGCCTCTGCTAGAGGTGGATTTTAGATAAGATAGTAGACATGCTGATGCAGTTGGGTATCTCCACTAAACTGTTCTGCTCTGTTCCAATAAGAAAATAATACAACAGGAGCTGAAATAATTTTTTTCCTCTTTCACAGACAAACTAAACAATGAGAAAACTTAAAGATGTACAGTATCTCTTGTCCAGATATTAGTCTTCCTTCCCCTCTAAGCTTAATTTGAAAGGAAAGGATATGCTTGTTTGATAGCTCAGTTTCTTTCCTTAGTAAGTGATCCTTCTGCCTATTTTAATTTTGGGAAGTCATTTAGAGCTGCTAGAGATGTAATGAGAAAGTAGTAAATGGGGGCAAGATAAAAATCTGCCATATCAGATCCTACAGCATGTTTATTTCATACCAGTATTTGTTGGGATTGGAGGCAGTATTATGACGTACCTAACAAACTAATTGAACAACTGAAGAAATGAGTTTCTTAAGCTGGAAGCCTCAGACTGAAAAAGAAAATGATGTTGAGAGCATGAAGAGATTTTACGGTAAACATAATGTGGGAGAAATTCTGGAAGTCACGTTTAACTGACTTGCTTTTTGTCTTTAACAGGGTTGGTTTTAGTGATGGATCACTTAGTGGTAAAAGATTGTGGTTGGTGGGTTACTTCTATGAGTACCTATTGTTGCAGGGGGAGGGGGGAGCTGATTGAAACAAATCAGTCTCAAAAGTGTTAAGAGAAATGTACTTTATGTAAGGAATTGAGGAGAATGCTATCTCTACCTTTAGCTTTTCTTGATGGTCAGATCTTGTGGCACCCGCACTCCCGTATCTTGCTGTGCTGTGTGCTGTAGCAGTCTCAGTACGTGCCCTGATGCTCCAGGAGCCAGCAGGCGGGAGCAGTTTCACGTGTGTCCAGGCTCAACCTGGCTGGGACTTCCTCCCCTGGTGTTTGCTCCTTTGCCTCCTTCGTGAACACTCTTCTGCTCACTGGTTCTCCGTACGTGAGACTTTACGTATTCTGTTGCTTCTGATTAACTACCCAGTGGGAAAACACTTCTGAATTATTGTGAGATGGGAGTACGCTTGGTATGTGCACTTCTGCTGTGAGTGATGCCAAGCCGTTGGCCTTTAGGGTTCAAGTGGAGGACACAGCTGTGTTCCAGGGGAGCAGTACATTCCTCCTCGGAGCTGTTAAGAGTTATCTTTGGAAATAAGTGACCATGAAAAACTTAACTGTGTTTTCACCTCCACCTCTGGCTGTTTTTCCTGGTGTTCCAAGTGTTTCAAATACGATACAAACCATTCAAAATCCACGCACTTCAGGCACTGGGTAAGGGAAGAAATTTTTTTTTTTTTGTAGCAACTGTTTCTAACAATCAGCTGTCCAGCAAGAAGTGTATCTTTTGTTGTAAGTCCCACAGATTCTACACTTCATGTGACAGTTAATCTAGTAATGCTAGAAACAATTTTCTAAACTTGGTATCCTAGAAATAATTTTTTAAACTTGGTACTGTGCAAGTTACGCAAAGAATTGAACAGTGGTTTCTTGAACTAGGTAAAGAAAAATTTTGATTTCATGTACTTTACTAGGATAACCTCTCTATTTTAAAAATTGTAGAACAAATTCTTTAATCTTAGATTTTGAGGTGGTAGGCTTTTTATGCAAAACTACTTTGTTTATATCCTTACAATGACTTTGATGCAAAATTTGGATAGAACTTACACTTGACTCATGCTCCAGAAATAAAGCTTCTAACAAAATTCCTCTGATTTTTCTCTTAACAGCTAGTTAGGTGTCGTTGAAGGTGGCTGTGGCCATTGCACGTACAGTTGTTTTGACAGTTAGTTATTTTGCAGTGCTTTTAGTGTTCTGAATAGCTGTGTGGTAGTCTTGCAAAACTGTCGGTATTATTTTTTCGTACCATTGCTGAAGACAGAGGTTAATTTCTGTCAGCAGCGATTTTTGTAGCAAGAGCTAACATTCTGCTCGAGCTTCGCTACGTAACACTGCTCTTAGTGAAGTGGTCAGCACTGTTTTGGTAGCAGCAACGTTTGAATAACAATTATATAAATGTTCCCCTATCTAGGAAAAACCTTGATATATATTATTGTAGATGTGTTCAAAGGCCTTGCCACTCTTTAATCTGGGGTACAAAAGGTTTCTTACAGTAATTCACAGGTGTTCTATTGCAGTGTCGTTGGCACTTGTTAGTGTCAGGGTTCACCGTTGTTTCATCCGGTGTCTGGTAGTCTTGGGCTAGTTTGATGCTAATATGAAAAAAAAGGGTGATTACAGGAAGGTGACTTAAAGTACTGGGTTGGGGCATTTATAATTATTTTCTTACTGTTAGCCACTGCAGCTCTCATAGTTTACCCTGTATAGTATCAGATTGTTGTAACTACATGGCATAATAAAAATAGATTATACAGAGCAGCATAGCACTTTCTCTGTTAGTTTGCTGCTTTTTTTTTTTGCCAGATTTGGAAATTATTTTGACAACTGCAAAACAAATATGGACTGCTATAGGTGCTAGTTGGCATGGTGTATATGTCGACGCACTGCATTGCTTCATAAAACCAGTCCATTTTTTGCTGAGGGACCTTTCAAATTGTAACATACTTGCTGCTATAAGACTGTTACCTACTTACTAAATAACACCTGATTTGGCCTGACTCCTTCTTGCTGGCCGTTTGGTCAGTAGGACATTGTGTATGAGACTGTTTTGTCATGGTTAGTGTGTAGATACTGCAGAGACACCATGCTCTGCAGGGCCATAGTGCCATACCTGGCCATTTTCTTCTGAGCTGCCCTATGGGAGAAGGATGAAAGACTGTCATGGTTTTGAAAAAAAAACAAAAAAAACCCCCCAAAAACAAAACCCACAACACATTTTTCATGCTCACCTGTAGTTTTTGTAAATTTGTGAAATTAAATAAATTTCAGAAATAGGATTGAAATTGTAGCAGAACTCTTACATGTGTATGGCATGGATTTTCTGTGTTGACTGCTAAAACAGAAATGTCCCATTGGTATATATAAGGAAGCATACTTACTGTTCTAGTAGGCCAGGTACTGGATTTATTCAGTGGCCCGTTGCTGGAATAGGGATCTAGAAAGTAATTCAAGCACTACAAACTCTAAATCTCACTTTTCCTTTTCCTTCAATTAATGCATTCATTGAAAAAAAAAAAAAATCCTGTATAGTGTGTGGGAGGAGGATGATGAAGGAAGGAGCGGGAGAGAATGTATGTCCTTTTTCTGTTTCCCAAAGCTTGAACAGCTTTGTGGGTGCCAAAACTGGTCTCCCAGACTTTGCTGTATGCCAGATTAAGCCAGGCACTACTGGACTACTCCATTTTCCTTGCCTCCATGACCATATTTATTATAATTACCTCTGTCCACTCTTAAGTATATACTTATGCTAAACTTCTGAAGAAACATTTTGCTGACTTTTTTTTTTTCCCCATTCTGTTGTGTAGTTACACATTCTTATTAGTTGAATCTCTGCTGCAATAGTTGTATTTCTGCTATATTGCAAAAAAGTCATCTAGAAAATAGGCAATCCCTTCTTGTAAAATGTCGGTGCCATCTTTGAATACCATTCCTTAAATTTTACCTAAACTTCTTCAAAACTGAAGTTCCTAAAAGGCTTCTGGCCTTGTTTGAAGCCAGCTCAGAATTCTCAGGTACTTGATTGAGGTCAGATTTTCATATAAAATTTCTGTAATTTTACTGAATGTAATGTGATAGGTGAAAAATAATAGAGATAAGGCCTTGCTGCTTAAAAATAGTGACTTGCTTTGAAGTACTCGGTCGTTCCTCTATGAACGGAAATACAGTCCTGCTCAGTTTGGGGCCTAGTACAGCAGGCTCCTGAGCCTTCTCGGCTACGCTGGTGCTAGTGGAAGCTGACCTCTCCTTGTTACATGTAAAGGTGAAGAAAGATGGGCACTCACAGTGCTGCTAACCAGGTTCGCTTGTTCTTGATTTCCCTCTGGTGTCTCACCCCCTTGGGTTGGTTAAGGTTTAAACAAATTTTAGAAAGGAGGTGTTTTAGTTACCCTGGTTATACGCAGTCTGTAGAAGTGGCAGCATTCTGATGCCGCTGGTGGAGTTTATATAAACTTAGCATGCGATTTCTTTTAAAAATAATCAGTTAGAGAATTGATTTTTAGATATGCAGTGGGCCATACTAAGCTGTAAGCAGATTTTTTTGTTGTTGTTGTTACAATTCTAAAATACCTTAAGCATTCTTTATAAAACACAACAGCCAAAACAATTTGCTGGTTTCTTAGGTGTTTTACAATCTGTAGCTTATTTTCTTATGGTATTTTTCTTGTCTTTCTATAGGGCTGAAAGACACACAGGAGTCTTCATGGATATAGTTGATACATTTAACCATTTAATTCCTACTGAACACTTAGATGATGCCCTATTTCTAGGATCCAACCTGGAGAATGAAGTCTGTGAGGATTTTAGTGCAAGTCAAAATGTCTTAGAGGATTCGCTGAAGAACATGCTCAGCGATAAGGATCCTATGCTAGGATCTGCAAGTGCCCAGTTCTGTTTGCCTGTTTTGGATAGCAATGATCCCAATTTCCAGATGCCTTGTTCAACAGGTAAATCTTACAATTTTTTAAGATTACAGTTTAAAATACAGTTATACTCTAGTACCAACCCTTTTTCATAATGTAGAAATAATAACTTGGGATTTCTGTCTCCTTCCTGCCTTTTTTGTTGCGCTGCTTACATGCCTAGCATGTAAACTACCTGCAGTTCTTTTTAACTTTGTTGCGTAACGATAGAGGAAGGCTTCTAATCTGGATCAGAAGTAATTTAGGCTTTGTCTTGACTACATGTAAGTTATTCCCAATTAAAAAGTTGTGATTTGTTTAGTGTAAGTACTGTGCCTGATCAGTGAAGTTGTTAGTTGTCTTAAAAAAATTTGGTAATTCTGGGTTAGCAGTAGGAGCATGAGAGTTGTACAAATTACTGCTCTGTCCCTAGGGTTGTTCTGTTAGTGCTAGGCCTTCTACTGCTGAGCTGACACCGGATTCTGGGTGTTTCGCTTTGGTTGGCTTCAAACAAAACCTTGGAATGGTAATACAATTATTTTTTTACTGTTTGGAAACACCTGATTTGGAACCAATTTAGAGCAAAGTTTTGAATAAAAATAACCTTAGGAGTTCTGGAGTAGTTTTGGAAGATGAAAAGAAAAAAAAAAAAAGGTGATCCAGTCCCTAAAATTATTTATGTTGATGAATAGTTGGAATAATTACACTGAATTTGGTGTAAGAGACAAAATTATACTCTATGCCTGGAAGTTTAAAAAAATAAATTTTTTAGGTTCATTACTGAAGCGTTGTAGGTTACTGCAGCTAACTTTGATTATATCAACATTTAATTTTTTTCTAGTAACTTTTATGAACTGTTTCTGAAAATCCTGGTAATTTCCTGTTATAATATGTATTTCATTTCTAGTAACAGACTAAATTTTCACCTTCACTAAATTAAGTGTTACTACAATATGGAAAACTGTAAATCGAAGGTGATGTTGACTGAGGCAATGAAAAAGTGAACTACAAAGCCAAAACAAGATACTTGATCTTTTTACTACTTTAGTAGAACATTATCTGAGGCCATCCTTAATGTTTTTGTTTGTTCTTGCTGTAGTCTGTATCCTTACATATTTTTGTCCGTAACCCACCAAACAAAATTGCATCACTCTTAGTATGCATGACTGTAAAATGTACACAACTAAAGCAAATTCCTCCTCTCTAAATACTTGATTGCCTTCCGAAAAAACAGTGATGCAGATTCTTTTTTCACACCACATCCTGTGCATCCTCTGGTAAACCTATTTTACATTTAAAATTTTTTTAATGAACTCATAGGGTAGAGCTGGATATTTTGGAAGTTATGGGGAGACTTTTGAGGGCTTTGTGGCACATAATTCTCCTAAAAGTGATCAGCAGTGCAATGATTAATACTATTGATAATTAAATAATCACAGGTTTTTTTAAGGTCCGTTAAAATAAGTGAGCTTACTCATTTACTTGGAGGCTACTATTTCAGGCTGTCTGCAGACTAAGGGAATCGGAACTGATTTGATTTATGCTGAGTTCATGAATTTAATGTTTTGGTTTTAAATCTGAAAGCAAGAGCAAAGCCACATTTCAGTGAGTAAACTAAAACATGCAATTTGGAATTAATGTAGTAGGTATTCAAAAGGACATGAAATGTTCTTGCTGTTGCTTGTTCTTTGTAGGTCTTGATAAGAACGGTCCTTATTCTGAGATGGTAGGACCGCAGTTTGAAGCAAAGTTTCTTTGCTTGTCTTGCTTCCTTGAGTATTCATACAGCTCATGATATATTTGACTTGCCTGAGACTGTTGGTGATCTAACACAGCTTACGTGGTCTGCAGGTAAGAATACAGTTGTGCAAGATGATAGTGCCCTTGGTAAGAATTACCTGTACAAAGGCTGCTTTTTCCAGACAGCACGTATGCAAGCTCATCTCTACACCAACATCAATTTGTCTAAAAAAGAAAAAAGCCTAATTCTCCCCACAAAACTTGCCTTACTTACGTTCTTAGAGCTACGACACCGTTGCTGTGTCATACAGAATAAGTTTGCTCTGTTCTGATTCTTCCAGTTCCTTTTTCCCGCCTCTGTGTAGGATCTCACTATGAATTTATTCTGTAGTGTGTTAAGCAGTATGGTAACAGAATGGTTGGTTATTGGCTCTTCTCTTAACCTTTCACTAGGGTTAAGAATGTACCTAGAAAAATGTATTTTCAGTAAGGTTTTAGTAGGTTTAGGTGCATTTGTTGTTATCTATTTATGTTAAGCAGGGCAAGACCTAGGAAATACTGAAATGGTAGATGGTGGTGTTTCTTACACTCTTGATTTCATTCCTGAAGAAAAGAGAGTTAATTTTTTTTTCCAGAGGCACAGATTTATTTACCACAATTTATTTTAGACCTTGAAACAGTATTTTGCGTAACCCATGCCTAGACTGTGGAACAAGTTTAAGAAAAGGAGCAAAATGCTCATGGGAATTAGTTCAGAGGGCCAGCAAAGGACAGATTTATCATGCTTGCTGCTCCATGAAGTAACTGGAACGTACTCTGTTCTGTCTAGTTTTTAAAGTGGTGAAGATTTCATACTACAGCTTATTTGATTGCTGTGAGCAAGCTGAAGAGATAAAGGTAAAAATACTTGGACTGAGGAGGTGATTTGGCCAAAATGGTATTAGGTCTCATAGATAAAATGGAGGAGCAGAAGGCATGGCTCACTAATACTTCTTTGAAAGCCTGGTTTGAGCAGAGTTCAAGAGTATTTGTAAACATATGCACAAACCAAGATACTACTTCTGTATGCCTTCAACCCAAAGAACTTGTACTGCGTTCTAAATATGAAATTTCTTATGTGAACGTGAGTACCTGTGAGTGGCAGAAGCTTTGAGAAAGGATTGTTTCAGGCCTGGTTACCCACATACCAACTTTCTCAGGACCATGACAACATTTTCTCTACTTCGGAGATCAGGTCTTTTTGTCCAAGAACCCCTTCTCTCTTGCTCTTCAGTTGGTTTTGAGTATGGATTTGTTTTATGCTCTTTTTCTTACTGCTGCATTGACATTAGTTCTTGTTGGGTGTTATTTACGGGCCTAATCCAAAGTTATTACTCATCAACATTACATCTGTCTTGCTCAGCTTTAGGGTTTATATTGCACATCATTCACCATGAAACTAAGCTTTTTGTTAATATTAAGCTCCTTTAACAGTGAGTTACTAGTTACCTGAGTGTATGTGATGGATACTGGTAGCAATTGGTGGTATGTCCTTTAAACAGTTCAAGTACTTGCCTATAAGACAGAAACACATAGATTTTTGTGGGTTGAAGTTTGATTTCCAGTCGCTGCTTGTTAGAGGCATATACCCAGAAAATGCAGGTTTTGTGACTGGGATTATAAATACTTCCCTTGGGGAGGGTGGTAGCGCAGATTCATAGAATGGCTTGGGTTGGAAGGGACCATCAAAGGCCATCTAGTCCAACCCCCCTGCAATGAGCAGGGACACCAGATCAGGTTGCTCAGAGCCCCATCCAGCCTCTCTGGTCAACCTCGGCCAGCGTGTCACCACCCTCACAGGGAAGAACTTCTTCCTTACATCTGATCTACATCTACCCTCTTTCAGTTTAAAGCCATTACCCCTTGTCCTATCGCTACATGCCCTTGCAAAAAGTCCCTCCCTGTCTTTCCTGTAGGCCCTTTTAGGTACTGGAAGGCTGCACTGAGGTCTCCGTGGAGCCTTCTCTTCTCCAGGCTGAACAACCTCAACTCCCAGGCGGCCAAGAAGGCCAACGGCATCCTGGCCTCTATCAGGAATAGTGTAGCCAGTAGGACCAGGGAAGTGATTTTATTGCTGTACTCAGCACTGGTGAGGCCGCATCTTGAGTGCTGTGTTCAGTTTTGGGCCCCTCACCACAAGAAGGACATTGAGGTGCGGGAGCGTGTCCAGAGAAGGGCAGCGAGACTGGTGAGGGGTCTGGAGCACAAATCTTAATGGGGAGCGGCTGGGGGAGCTGGGATTGTTTAGCCTGGAGAAAAGGAGGCTGAGGGGTGACCTTATCGCTCTCTGCAACTACCCAAAAGGAGGTTGGACCGAGGTGGGAGTCGGTCTCTTCTCCCAAGTAACAAGCGATAGGACTACAGGAAATGTCCTCAAGCTGCCGCAGGGGAGGTTTAGATTGGATATTAGGAAGAATTTCTTTACTGAAAGTGTCATTAGGCATTGGAACAGGTCTCTTCCAATCTAGGCAATTCTGTGATTCTGTGAACTCTCTCAGCCTGTTCTCACAGCAGAGGTGCTCCAGCCCTCGGATCATCTTTGTGGCCTCCTCTGGACCTGCTCCAGCAGGTCCGTGTCCTTCCTGGGCTGAGGACCCCAGAGTCAGCAGTATTGGTGTATGACAGAGAGCAAGGAGCATGAGAATGGATGTCTGTTGTCTGTCTGTTGATAGGCAGAACGGCATCAGTACCAGTAAAGCAGTCTCATGTTCATGTCTTGGCCCGGGTCCAGCTTGTGCTCGATGTACATGGTTTCTTCAGTTAGGTACATTGTTGGTCTTTGTCTGCTCTGTGAGCTTGCGCTGTAATTGCCACTGAGTCGTAGAACGGAGTTGTCTTTTTCAGCTTTGATTGAACAATTACACGTTTGGAGAAGACAGAAGATTCTTTGCAGGTGATCCTGGTAATAGCTTTGAGCAGAGGTAGAAGTAACTCTTCATGACCTTCTCACAAGCTGGAAAGGGTATAGATCTAATTAACAAATGTTATGCTGAAATCCTTTTAGGATGTGTTTGTGAAGAGTGACTGCTAAACTGTAAAGATGTAGTTGGGTTGCTGGTTGGTGGAGTTAGACTGAGCAGATTGCTGCTCTTGGAGCACAGTTAGGAAGTTTTCAGGGTAGAAGCTATCTTGTACAGATCTTACTATTCACTGCAGCTCACTGGACCTTAGCCGTAGCGTTTACTGTCCTGAAGTAGGTATTAGCAGAAAGACCTAGTGTTGATAGTGGAAGTTGATACGACTGCTCTCTTTGCCAGTTAAAGGACAGAATTTTACAAAATGAGGCTTTTGAGAATTAAATGAAGCCCAAGTTCTTGAAACAATCAGAAGTGTCCCATATCATGTTTTAGGTGTCTCTCTGCTTCTGTTGATCAGTGTCATCAGGCGGCTGTTCTTCCAAGAACTGAATGACCAACATAGGAGGGTAGATTATATAGAACAGCTCTTGGGCCTCTTTAATGTTTGGGTGGAGTGGGTGAGTGTGGATGTGTGGTTGGTTGGTTTTTGTTGTTGTTTTTTTGTTTTTTCTTTCTGAGCAATTCCTTGATCAGAAGTAGAAACTGTGAAGTTTAGGATATGACATAACTCTGTGCGCAACACCTTTTTTCTACTTTAGATGGTACCCTAGTGATAGGTTTTCTGTTTTGTTCTGTTATTTCTTGCTGGAGGATATGCTGGAAGCTTATCCACTAATTTTATAAGCTTGCAAGCATAGCAGGTCAGACTGGTCACATGCCAGCGAATGAAATAACCAGCGCTCATCCTGAATTGCTATTTCTCAGCTATCACAAATTCTGTAGCTTTTCAGGATGTCACTTACTGGGGCAGTTTGGTATATTATACATGTAATAGAGGGACTGGAATTTGAATTGCTTATCATCTGGAGACATTTCTGGATTTCATAATAAAAATCAAACTTTTAACCTATTTAGTTTATGGCTGTGTTTATCAAATCAGGTATTTATTGTAAGTGATGAGGAAGACTGACCCTATAAGAGTGTACAAAGACTGTTAGGGACACCTTTTTAATTGCCCTTTTTTTCCTGTCGCTCTGGATTGCTGCTGGGAAAGTGTTTCCCCCAAGTGCTGTCTGTTCTTTCTAGTTCTAGCCTGTGTTTTCACAAGTACTGTTGAAAGCAGTATTACCTCTGCTAAAATCATGATCACCTGCTGAATCTTCAGAGCCAAACCAATTTTCTGACTACAGATACTTCTTTTCTGTAGCTAGTGTCCTGTCTGGCTGTGCTAGCCATTTCAGGCTCTTCTCACTGAAGCCAAATGTACGTGTATTTTTCCTCCTGCATATGAAGCAGTTTTGAATGTAACCTTCAGATTGCAACCCAAAATTGGGTCTAGTTGTTTCTTTCCATTTTCTTACCTCTTTATGCCTTCCTTCCTGCAAGCTGTCCGTGTGAACAGTGTCTTGTGACCAAGGTGGTAACTTTCCTGTGTAAAACTTAAATTTACTATGTTGATATTGAGAACCTGGAGAATGTTTGTTTTGCACACTTTTCTGTTTGTAGTTAACAAACTACCAGTTTTACCCATTTTTAGGTCCTCCTGAAGACTTTAGTTTTCTATTCCTTTGGATCAATTTTATGGATGGAGAGATGTTGGATCTGTAATAGGATTTGCAAGGCAGTTTATATATTTACAAATCACACAGCTCGTCTAAGGGCTGTCTTCTTAATAAAATAACTTAATTTGATTTAAAGTGCTTGGTTTGGTGCTGTGTTTTTACTTTGTTGTTGAAATCTGTGCTTTACTACTCTTTATTTCCAAAGTAGCAGGCTCCTGTGGCTAAAGAAGCATAAATCAGTAGCCCTGTAATGTGACTCCATCTTTTTTTAAAATGGAGGTTCAGTCCTCTCTCAAGATATGTGCTGTATTAAGTTTATTAATCCTAGTTGATTTTCATATGTTTTTGTTTTTAAAGACAGGAAAAATCCCTCTTTACAATTTAGAGGTTAATGGAGAATGGGAGTAGATGTTTAGTTAGTATTTCACACAGTACTTACTGTGATTCTTGCACTGGGCAGTCAGTACAAGGTACTTGCAGGCAGATTCTCAGTTAAACAGGTTACAGGCTTACAGGAAAACTTCAGTGAGACAGTTGGAATTTGGTGTTTCCTTATCTAAGTTACATCCGTGACTGAATTTCTCTTGAAAATACATTTTTTTTTCTAACACAGCATTTTTAATTCTGTTTCTTGAACATACGCATCACAAACGTCAGTAGGAAAAAGGTTTTCATATAAAATATACCATCTTCATTTACAGTCTTAAGACTTAGTGATTTTTTTTTTTCAGTATCAATATGTATGTTTCATTGCTTTACTAGAGTTTATTAGCTCTGCTTAAGGCTTACCTAGACGTGTTGGTTACTGCTTTAGACTGTTACTGTTTTTTTCATTGAAGTGTAATGTTAGGGTTTTATGTTATCATCCACGTATAACATAGTAGAAATTTTAAAATGTTCAGCCATTTCGATATAATTTGTGATGCTTGTAGAATTAAAATATGGAATCCGCCATGGACTTGCTCAGTCCTGCTGTTAGCGTGATTCAGGTGGAAATAGCATTTACAACAACACAAAGTAGCAACAACAGTGGAGTTCTATTGTGTGTGGTTAGCTAAGCAAAAGAAAATCAGGGCCAACATCTACAGAAAAGAAATTGATTTCTACACTTGAGATTTACCTTGACCAGTGTGTCAAAAACCTGAATGATTCTGTCTAATTTTGGCTGAAGATAATCAGGGAAAGACTTACTTTAATAAAAATTTATAAATTTCAAAGATTTTGATGATGTTTTTAGGGGTATTTTCTTCTCCTTCCTTCCTCTTCCCCCAGCAAGTAAGGCTTGTTTTCCTCAGTTTTACATTGCTGAAGAACTAAAAAATGCTCATGCTTTTGTTTCAGTGCCTGGAAAATTTTACTTTAAATTTGCAAGTAAACTATTTTTACTGTGTATTGTTCTATTATTGTATAACGTATAAAAACAAATCAGTAGCACAGGACAGTAGTTTGAAAATTTAAATACAAGTAATGGAGAGACTCAGGATATTAACTTGAAGGCCAGTGGTGCCTCTTCCAATGTGAATATGTTAAACATGACTTGTATTTTCCTTATTTGCAGCTTGTTCGGTTGTACACTGGTGTACAACTTTTTCTATTCAGATGTGTTTTTTTCTTTTTTCCTTCCATCTTTTACCCTTCTGTCTTAATTTCTGTATTTATTACTGAGATAATCTTTAGATCATCTGTATCTCTTTCTTTTTAGTTCTGTCTGGTTTTGCTTCTGTTGGTTTGCTTCTCCCAGTGCTGTTTCTCTGCCTCCACTTCTCTTTCATAATTTAATTTCCTAGTCTCCTCTGTATCTGTTACTATTCTCTGTCACTTTTTCTCTTCCCAGCAGGGTCTGTGTGGAATGCCTCTCATCCGGGGGCCTCATGGGGCTGTACTAGCCGAGTTATAGCTCAGGTGGTTTGAAATTAGCAAGATTCTGTGCTTCAAATTCCTCTGTAAAATTAAAGCTACAGCACAGAGTCTTGTAAGTATGAAAATACTTTGATTCTAATTCTTCACACTGTCTGTCAATAGTAGACTGAATGTGTCCCTTTTGGTATTAATAAAGGCGGGTGTGTAAATTCAATAACTTGAGCAAGAACATTGTAAAACCTGAGGCTCTAATGGCAGCCCTGAATTCTGCTCCAGAGCTGTTTCGGAAGTTGTCCGAGTAGTTTTCATTTGTCATGTTGTCTTCAGTAGCTTAGCAGCTTAGTTCTGCACTGAAGAAACAGGAGGGGATCTGAAGGGAGTCTCCTTTGTCGCAGCCTGTTCCCAAATACCAGTTCCACGTTTTATAGGAGCACTCTTTAATGAGAACGCTAATAACAAAGCGCAGAGCTGTTGGGAGGACACAGTCTCTGAGAACAGAAGAATGGGCGGCCAGAGTTAGGGTGAGGGTCCATCTCGTTCAGCTTTCCATCTTGGACAATGGCCAGTATTAGATATTTAGGGGAAAGTAAAATCTAACAGGGCAGTTACAATGTCATCTGTTTGCCAGTGGGTCCTTGTTCCCAGTATGTAGCTTACAGCAAATGAGTGATTAAGGAGTAAGACCAGCATGATCAGTCCTCTGCAGCTTGTGTGTGATATCTGTGTATATGTGTACGCACACACAGGTGTAAAGAGGGGTCTCTGGATTGGAAGGCAAAAGCTGCTAGTAATTTCCAGAAACACGTTTTTTCCTGTAAACTGATATATATGATGCAGTAACTAAAAATTATGGTTAAAATAAACCGAGTAACGATAAATTGTCAGCTCAGGAAACTCCTAGCTTTCAGCTCCTGGTAGCCGTCTAATTACAAAGGTCCAGAGTGCCGATTACCTCCTTAAGAGGCTGTTTAAAAATCTTTCTAATATTTGAACTTTAAAATTAACAGGTTGCTTGTTTTTTTTTTAATTCTTCAGGACAGGTGATCGTGGATTGAATTACAGTCTCGATAGACTTGATTATTTGTCACTGACTTTAGCAGTGTTTTAGGTCTTCCAATTTTTGTTGTTTTAAAAGTATGCTCATTATTGTAGTGCCTTTACAAGAGCATTATTTTTTTAAGTTGCAGTAACATCAGACTTGAAAGGAGCAGGAATTGACAGATTTTCTGAGACAGTCTAAAAATTCTTAAGTTTTTAATTTCTATTAACTTCTTGCTTATTTTGATTTCTAAGATAAATTTATTAATTTAGATCAGTTTTAAGTAAGCAGTTGTTAGAAAATTTTAGATATTTATGTCATATGAGTTAGTTTATCTTAAAAATGCTTCTAGGTAGGTGCCTGAATAGTGAAAAATAAGCATACTCGGTTGTTTGGAGTCTGTGTTGTATTTGTCAGACCCTCCCACACGTTTTGTAAAATCACTTGGGTGTTTGGCTTGATCTCACAAATTTCACATCCCACAGGGACCAGGATTCATTATTCACATAGGATCCTGGGATAGGAGAGGCTACCATTGCAGAACCAAACTTAGAGAAGGTGAGGAGAATGGCTGGTACAGTGGCCTGACTGCCTCTTAGGAAACCTATTTTCAGGAGCAACCTCTGGGATCCTTCTCAGGTTAGTGGAGGATAGGAGTTCGACACAGACAATGTTCTCTGACTCTCGGGAGACTAGTGCATGCTGCACTCAATGCCCTTCCAGAAAGGGGCTGCAGATGCAGGTGTGTGATGTGGGTGGGACTTCGAGTTTTAAAATTGTATCCTGTGAGAAAACTGTGATTTTTAAACTCTTTGCGCTTCTGGATCAGCTCTTTCTGCTGTTTACCTTTCTTCACTTTTTCTTAGGTGGGAAGGGACAGTGAGGGACAGCTGATCCTCTAAGACTGGGGACCTTCCTGTGGCAAAAAAACAATAAAAATGTGAGTCCACCAAAAAGGTATAAGGACTATCTACAGAAATTTTAAGCTTTGGGTGATAGCTTCTTCTACACTGAAACTGCCTCAGATGGGAATTTTCTGTCTTGCCTTTCTTCATTGTTTTTCCCCTTTTGTTTGTTTTTAGATGGCCAGTTTATTTATTTTTCCCTGTGTCTTCCCCTGTCTTGCTCAGCATTACAGCTGCAACATTTTTTGATCGTTTTAAGTTTTAGGCTCTTTCTTCTTTGTTTGTTTTTTCCAGTTATTGGTCTTGATGATATTATGGATGAAGAAGGAGTTAAAGAGAGTGGTAACGACAGCATTGAGGATGATGAGCTTGTTCTACCTAGCAGGAATTTGAGGAGCCGTTGTGAAGAAACATCAGTCACATCACCAAGAAAATCACCACGTTTAATGGCACAAGGTGATCATTCAATCAATATGTGTGTTTGCGCATTTGAAATCAATTAGGTTTTTTTAAAAACCACGCCCCCCCCCCCCCCCCATTTATAAACTTAAAGTAAAGCTTTGCTATTGGGTTGTGTGAATTCAAGACACTTCCTTTTTTATACATTGCAGCTAGAAGTTGGTATCCATAGGGTACTACTCAATTTTAATTCCTCTTTGATAAATATTTGATGTCTTCCTTATCGCCTGTGGTCCTTAAACTCATTTTTGAGATTTTGATCCTTTTACCTGCATCAGAGTAGCACTGTGGCTCTTCACCAACAAAAGCATGTTGTATTTGCAGGGAATATTAGGTTAGCATGTCTATTTACGATTAAAATTTTAGTTCTATTTATTTGTGCATTTTCTTTTTGTTTTAAATTAGGTTATAATAACTGCAGTCATAAAGTCTTTCATCAAAATATCTAAATATGCTTAATAAATATTTTAATCAAGTATTTAAATTCTCTGTGGTAGCTAATTGATTATGGTTAGAGTTTTTCTAACTTGTTGAACTGGTGGAGTTATTGACAGCTCTGCTTTTTCCCCCTGATAGAGTAGGCTGAGTTAAAAAGATAAAATTACTTAATAGGGAAGTCAGAATTTAAATAAGAGCCTGTGGTATTAAGCTGGTGAGTATACTTTTTTAAAAGGCACTGGAATGTTTTCTTGCTTAGAAAATTTCAGCGATGTTGTCAAGTGAGAATGTGACTGGCTCTCAGATTCGTATACTATGTTCTCTAAAAGCTTTGTAAACTTCACAGCTATACTTCTAATCACAATATAACTTGTGCAGTTTTTACTTGAGGTGGAAGTTGTTGAGTGGTAGAAAAGTAGAGTGGGTTTTGATTGTCTTTTTGTCATCACTTCTGTTTTATATATAGTACTCAGAACTTTCGTAGCCATTAGAACAATGAGTTTTTACATCCAAACTGCGGCAGTGTAAAATAGAAATGGAAGTAATTTATAAATTTTCAAAGTAGACAGCTGGGGGTTTTTTTGAGGGTGGAGTGGGGGGCATGGTGGTGTTCGGGTTTTTTGTTTGGTTTTTGTGTTTGTTTTTTTTTTAAAGTTTAGTAAACAACTAAGTTTTAAGTTCTCTTTGTGTCCAGCAACCTAAATCAGGCTAAATCACTTCTATTCTAGGTAAGTCTTGTATTTGCAACAGGGCGGGTGCAGTATAGCTAAGACATTTTCTTTTTCCCTTCTAGAATCAGTACGGAGTTTGCGACAGAGCACGCTAGCCAAGCGTTCAAATGTAGCACCTCTTGTTAATACCAAGAAATCATCTGTAAAAAGTGGATCTGCTCCAAAAACCGGACAGAAACAAGAGAGAAGTCCAGCTAAAGAGACCGATGTTTCTGCACCCTTGAAAGAGCAGCCTAAAGAAGTTAGGCGTAGTACAAGACGATCAGGACAGACAGAAGGAACAGCAGCAGCAGTAACAGCATCCCAAAGTAACATAAAATGTCTTCCTGGTCCCGAAGAGGTGAATGAAATAAAGGCTGAAACCCCTGAGCTGGCAAAAGTTGAGGAAACATCCCAAGAGTTAAGTTGTGCTAATTTAGCAGGATCTTGTTCTCCTTCTCGTGGAGAAACAAAGGAAATAACAGAGGTTGCAACGAAGACTGAATCTGGGAATGCTGGGTCAGTTTGTTCAGTATCTGCAGATACTGAAATTACTGCAGTTAAAAATGAAACAAATGATGTGATTGATTCAGTGGGCTCTGAAACTTCTTCAGAAGAAAAGACTGAAAACAAAACAGAGGAATTGGAGAGGAAAACAGAAGAGCGTGATCAAAGTGGAGTAACTGGAAAAGCTAATGATCCGTGTAGTGCTTGCATGAATCCAAGTGAAATTTGTGAGACCTTTTCAAATTTGTCCAGCTCTGTAGAAGAGGGGGTTGATAGTAGTTTAGGTTCCCACAATGTGGAAGTTCATGATGAAAATACATTGTCAGTAAAGGAACGTGTAACAGAGCCTGTAGGTGATGACAAGGGAGTGGAGAAAACTGTAGCTTCATCTGAGAAACTACTGGACAGTACAGAGTTTGATAATAAAGACTTGAAAAGCAAAGAGTTTACCTCTGCTGACCCAGGAAATAGCATTTTAGAAAGCACTGTTCTTGACCAAACAAGCCCAAATGTACAGCAGCAGATCAGCAGTACTAAAGCAGAAGGCCTTGAGGCATCAAAATTTCAGGATGATGATAAACAAATTAGCATTTCATCAAAATGTGAAAAGAACGTTAGGCCTCGGCATAGTAAATCTATAATACAGAATAAGCAAAATCTGACTGCAGGTACTCGACAGAAATCAGGTACAGTGCAACAAGAAATAATGCATTCAAGAACAAGAGCTGGTCTTACTGCTTCAGGTCTTCACAGTCCGTCTTCGGCAAGTCTGAAGCGGAATGCGGATGAGCAAGAGAGTCATCAGCATCCAAATAACCCAGTTAAAATTAGGAAGAAACAGTCTGATGTGGGTTTGAAAGCAAAGAGCTGTGTTTCAGGGGTGACCGTAAAAAAGCAGACCAATACAGTGCTGAAGAAAATACCCCGAGTCCAGGCTTCTGGGCAAGTACAGAAGTCATCGATTCAAAAAGCAAGTGAGAAATCTCCTACTCATCAAAGCTGTTCTAAAGACACCCACCACTCCGTGCACTCATTATCAGGGCATGTTTCAAATCTTGGTCAGAAGCAAGCCCAGGGTCAGAAACACCAGCTTGCAACTGTGCTAAAAACAAATAGCTCCACAAAGGAAGAGGCAGAGACAAAAGACCCCCCTGTTGTAGAACATCTGAAGGAGGATGATAAAGAAAAAAACAAATCAAAAAGAATTGATAAGAATCTCCAGCCTCGCCAGAGAAGAAGTAGCAAAAGTCTTTCACTTGATGAACCTCCGTTGTTCATTCCAGATAACATTTCAACTGTTAAACGGGAAGGCTTGGAACATACCTCTGCTAGTGAAAGCAAACATGTTTGGGTGCCCAACAAGCAGTGCGGCTTTTGCAGAAAGCCACATGGCAACAGGTGTGTGTGGCTTTGTGTCTGAAGAATTCATTATTGGTCTCAGAAGACAATTCTTTTCCTCTCTCGCCAAATGTTTCATACCACTGGTACCAAACCAAAAAGGCGTGGCCTTATAATGGAAGCCTGTCTGTTATACTGTCAATTAATTTCCTTTGCACTCTTACACTTTTTTTTTGTCTTTTAAATAGAGCATTAGAAACCAGTTTGGCCAAAAATTGTTACTAGAAATATTTTATTACATGAGTACATTTTTTGATGAATGTGTAATTCTGCTGTGCTGTTAAAAGCTGCACTTTAAACTTGACTTTTTTTTTTCATAGAAAAGAAATAAGACTAAGATGTCCGTGTCTCAGATTGTCATTTCCTTCTTTCCAGAGACCTCCTAAGTTGAAGGATCACCATCAACCAAAAAAATCAAATAGCTATTTACGTGTGACTTTTATCTGGTAGAAGTGTGATTCTAATACCTAGAGATTGAGGGTTTTTTTCAATTTGTATAATCCTTGCTGTGAAGCTTTCACGTAACAGGAGTAATGAAGTAGTAGGGGGAGGGTAGGAAGAACAGCAGTCTCAAAAAAACCCTACAGAACTTCCATGTGGGCATATGTGAAATTGCCTTTGACTAAACCCAATAACGAAGTTGCATCTGAAGTTGATAGTGTCCCTCTGTGACAAAAGTTGCATTTCTACACTGTAAGTGAACTGAAAAAGGCCATTGGGTTCCACTAATTAATGAACTATCAATCCAAGAATAAGAATTCCTTTATTACCACTTCTTATTTTCTGGATTTAATATTGAAGTATTTTTTTTGTAGTTGCAGTTCCACCTGACAGCCCCCCCCCCCTTCAAATGGAAAATGTTTCCGATTAGTCCTTTGCTCACGTAAGAGAAACTTTTAATAATTTTCAGTGAGCGTGCTTTAGAACTCCATATATCAGAGTGAAATACGGAACAATTACCTTTGGTGCCTGAGGTTTTTATAGCATTCATTTATATCTAAGAAGAGCCCTTGTCAGTTTTATTGACTTATTACATCATATTTGAAAAACAAATACATAAAATTCATTTACTGTGCAGCTATGGTAACTGCATCAATGTGGCCTGTTAAAAGAACTAACGCTAGGTTTGCTCTGCCTGGTTGGCGAGACTTGCCTGATTGAAGGGATGCTCAAGCTTAGTTCCGTGTGGGTTTGGGGTTTTTTTTAAGAAAACCCTTTTATTGTTAGGACTGTCCCTTTACCATTTGTGCCTCTGTAATAGTGTTTAATTTTATGCAGTTTGCATTTCATTAGTTTTTTATCATCTCATGCATTACCACAGTAGTAGAAGTACATGGGTAGCCTGCATTTCAGTGAATTGCGTAAGTTCAGAAAGGCTACTTCATGATACAAAAATGCTTCTGCGGTTATTTTTAAAGCAAAACTTGTGTATTTGGGGTTTAAGCTGCTTGCTATCTGTTAAAAATTCAGCTTTCAGTTGAACTCGTCCTGTTTTCTTTGTGTTTTTGCTAGCTTTTTAAGCATTCTATGAGTTTTCTTGTTCTGAATGTCTGGTTAAGAGTTCAGAAAATGTTGATTTTTAATACAAAATGGATCTAACCAGTACTGGGAAGATACCACAGTGAGGCAGAACTAAATCTGCTTATTTTAGTTTATAAAGTCAAAGTAATGCTACAGAAGTGATACATACTATACATTGATATAGGATTAAGTGCAACAAACCAATTTTGCATTGCCAGCTCTTTTTGTTGCTAGAAGAACAGTATAATGTATGGATCGCCAGGTGAGGTCAGACTGAGGGAGCCCACGAGTCGACACAGGTGATTACTGGTATCCTCAACTGCGTGATGCCAGTCTTGTTAATACTTTTTTTTTTTTTTTCCAGTATGTCTGTGTTACAAAACTGTTGACATAACCAGCAGTTTCAGCGGGAAAAGATCAGACTCACTAAATGTAGAAGGATATGTAGTACATAAACACAGAATTTTTGTATATAGAACGTGACAGACACACTAGTGGAGTGAGGAAGCTAGCAGTATTGGGCCCTGTACTTAAAAACAGAAGGCTTAATAATACCAGTCCAGCACCTTTTATTATCACTGTTCTAAAAAATGAAGTTTTAATTTGTTCAAATTACTTCTATTTTGTAGTTGTATGCTACAAATAAAAACTCAAACCTTTCAGATTTACTTGGTGTCATTAAGATACAAGAGGAAGCAAAACTCTTATCTGGAGTGCCTTGGCATTTTGTACTTGTTTAAGTATTGGTGCAAGAACAAGAAAGCATTTTCAGTACAGTGCAAAAGAAAAAAAAAAAAAGCTTAGCATGATAAATTTCACTTTTATCACTTGGAAGAACATCAAAACTAGCGAAGCTGACTATAGCGATAAGGGTTTTTTCATTCACTTTGTGGATTGCTTTTCAAGGAATTTCTGTTTCCCTTTTGTAACAGCCTAGCTGGTCAGCCTGTTTCCTTTTTTCTTCTGTTCGTTGTATAGGAGAAAAGGAGAAAGTGTGAGACACAAATATTGGCAAATGACAGTAAGTTCGGTAAATGTCAAAGGTGGAGCTAAGATCTGAAATAACATTTGTGTTTATATCCTGCTCTATGGTTATTTAAACTGTGGAAATTTTTATCAATGCGGTGGTACAGATTACTTGTAGAAAAAGAAGTTGAACTGAAGTTGCAGCCCCGAGTTGGGAAATAATGCGCATAAGCGCTTTGCAGCACGTCATGTTAATGAAACGCATTTAGAATTCAGGCTGCAAAATAGTAATCACTTGAACCTTTTTGTATTCCCTACAATAAACGCAAAGCCACTAACTTGTTAGTGTAATACTAAGCTTGG
This sequence comes from Sagittarius serpentarius, assembly GCA_034782735.1. Taxonomy (NCBI): domain Eukaryota; kingdom Metazoa; phylum Chordata; class Aves; order Accipitriformes; family Sagittariidae; genus Sagittarius; species Sagittarius serpentarius. Next base: position 1,452,673 of record JAVKLA010000014.1, read on the forward strand.
AAAATTGATTCAGGTTGAAGATGACATGTGGAGGTAGCTTCATCAGCTTTGTGTGCAGAATCCCCAAAGGGGGTGCTTGCGTGGGCCTTTCGCAGCCCCAGAGTAATCTTACTGTGCCTGCTAGAAGAACAGTAGAAGGAGGATGGTACTTGCATGTTGTTTTATGTCAGAATCAGCACCTGACAAATGGAGTCAATTTATATCTTTAGGAATACATGCAACAATTTGCTGGCCGCATGCACAGCCAAAATATGCTTACCTGCCGATACAATGGATTTGGCTGGGAAAGAAGGAATCCTTTTTTTACAGACATGTGACTTGCATGATCAGAAAAGTTTACAAGTTATAATGTGTCTTGCTTTGTAAGAGGCGTGCCTGTTTTTTCCTGTTAATACTTTGGCACCTGAGCTTTGAACAATGACTATTCATGCTCTGTTTTCCACCGGTCTTGGTGCTTATAAGCTGGAACCAGCGTAGCTGGTTTGTGTATCTTCATTACCCAGAGAGTGGGTGGTCAGTGTTTGGCTTTAGGACTTACTGTTTCAGTCTGCTTGATGGATTGTGTTGATTCCCATTCAGAGATTTACCGTCTCAACATAACTGAAAAATAATTGTTCTTTCATATGAAAACTAAACCCTATGTTTCTGGGCAAGGCAGATAATTACGATGTAACTTCTTGTACTTAACTGATTTTCAGCACATCTGAAGCAGCTTTTTTTTTTTTCAGTGTAAAGTTTGAATTATTGTCATTACTCATTAGAGTATTGCTTTCAACGTTAGACTTTGCCATCGTGTTCCCATATTGCTGTCAGATGTTTTCTCATCAGCTAATAACATAAATCATACACATCTCTCTCTCTCACTCGTCTATGTATAGATGAAACATTTATGTGTATGGATATGCATACCACATAGAAAAAAGTTACAGACTGAAGTTACTACCACAGTTTCTTAGTGAGTTCAAGTGATGTTGAAAATACTCTTTGTCAGAAACAGTAGTTAATTTTCCTGAAGACAGGTGGAAGATCTTTAAAGACAGTTGAAGAAAAAAGTAATACTTATTTCTTGGCATAGAGCTCGATGAAGATGGTAGCTCTGCAGACACTGAGAAATCTGCTAATGTAGGATTTCTTCTTGTATGCGTCATACGCATCCCTCTGCTGTAAGGGCTCGTATTATAGATTCCTCCAGTCTTCACTGTAGGTGTTCAAGTTCTCTGCAGGCTGGAGGGCTGAACTCATTCATTTCTTGCAGAGAAAGACAAAACCTAACTGATGTTTTGCAGACTGTCTCCCTTGTCTTCACTCTGTCTTCTTTAATAGAAAAAGTTCCACCGGTTTCTGATTAGTAATTCATAGTATGCAACTTGAGATACTCTGTTTCTAAGCAAGTTTTCTAGAAAGCGTTATATCATGGGGGAAGTTTGTAGCTTTAATTTGTTGCTGGTGACTTCCTCTTTTGATTTCTACAATTCTAGTAAGGTTTTTTTTTTAACAGGCTGTGGGAGTTTGGGCGTTCTCTTTTGTTGTTGGTTTGTGGGTTTTTTTTCCTGTTTGTTTTTGTTTTGTTGTTGTTGCTTGGGATTTGATCATGCAGTTTGTGTGGTAAGACACAAACAGGCCTGCTCAGAGCTCACACGAAAATCAAGTGATGCAGGACCAGAGTTTTACTTAGGGTCGTCTTTTTCCCCACATTTCAACTCTGGTTAAATATAGAGGAAGAGTTAGTAATTTGGTAAAAAGACAATTAATTGGAAAGTGCAGGAGTTGATTTAGCAGAGATACAGTATTCCTGATCTCTTGCTACACATAGTCACTAAAGTTTCTGCACAACTGTAATACAGATAATTACTTTGGCTGATGGATGAAGTGGAAAAAGAAGTCTGAAAACTTTTTTTTCCTGTACTAAAGATTATTATTAGGATATTTGTTTTTTGAAAATCTTGCTGATGCTTCAGTAAACTATTTTGGAACCGAGCGATCATATAATTTGCACAGCCAGTACAAAAGACAATGGTTGAGGAAGGAGATTAAGGCTCCGAACTTATAACCACCCTTAAGTTACATGTGCATATTTTTTTAAGGGTGGATGAGTATACAGCAAATGAATCATTGTTGTGACAACATTCTTCACAAGAAACAGTAATTGGAATAATTATGATGCCTTCGTTCTAGTGCATGTTCATTGAATAGTATGAGTACGTTGAACTGCAGATTATGCAAGATGTCATCATTTCACAGTCATGGATGATGCATTTAAGTTTTCTGCCTCTGTTACTGCTTTCTTCAACTGTGGAAAGCCTTGCAACAGTAAAAGCTATCATCCACGTCCACCCACAGCTGTAGAAAAAAATGAATGACAGTACAAACAAAATAGCATTGTAATGTATAATTAGCGAATGGCAGGACTCCACTGTGTTTTATATTTACAGCTGTATCATTTCATTAGTAGATTTTTATATGCATTATATTACTATGCTGCCGTATCGGTAGGTTTATTATTAATATCAGTACCATTAGGGTATCAGGCAAGTGGATAGCATGAGCTGTCTAATACATAGTTTTATAAAGTATGTGTAGATATATGCAGTTTATAGAACATGCGATCCTGATCCTGCAAGATGCAACATGTAGGTAGAATCCACTGGTAATGGAGCTTCCCTTAATGTTTGGGGGTTTTGGGGGGGATTTTTGTGTTGTTTTTTTTTTTTTTTTTTGTTACAGATTTGTGAGTAATGTTAGGAGATGTATTGTACCCCTTTTTTTCAGGATTTTGGGACGTTCAGTGATTTTGGTTTTCCTCTTTTTGTTGTTGGGCGTGTTTCATGCATACACCATTAGTTCAAAGAGCGTAGGGTTGCTCGTTTCCCTGCTTGCTTGCTTTTTGGAGAAATTCATGTAACATGAAAAAAAAATTATGCCTTTAAGGAAAAAACAAAATTTGTATTACATAAAAGATGGGTTATTGAAATTTCATACTTTGCAGTGTCTTTTTCCTATGATGCAAATTCCATGTAGAGATCTGCTGATAGCATTTCTTTGAAGATAGGTTGTTCTTGTTTCTGGAAGATGAAAACCTGAAAAATCATGTCACCTGTGTTAGATTTGTACAAAAAGCAAACATGAGAAACTGCTCGCGTAGGTGTGCTCTGACAAGGTAGTGCGGGTTTTTTTGTTCACAAACGCTCCTTTCATTTGAGCTTTTGAATCGAGCCCATTCTGCTTCACTGATGTGGAACACAGGCTCTGCTAAAGCTGCCCTGAGTATCTTCTCTACCAGTAGCACCTTTATTAGCTGAAGGAGGAACAGCTGCCTCCATGCAGTGTCTTTGCTTTAACATTGACCGGACTTGTAGCATCAGTGCAGCTGAGACACAGTTGTAATGTTAACGCAAATTTGCAACAGGTGGTACAGAAGATTGGTGAACAGTGCCGGTAAGGGGGGGGGATGCAGATGTGGGACATGCTTTAAATGCTTGTCCTTAAAGAGTTTGTGAACAGTGGGTTTACTCCTCCTAGGTGAGTTCGGGGTTAGGGTGTCATTTTGAATAGTTTGAAGTTCAGTTGATTTTTGTTAAGATTCGAGTCCTGTTGCAGTGTTTTCCCTATGCTATATACCACGAATGCAAAGGACCAAAGAGAGACAATTATTTCAGAAGTAAATGATTTTCTATGGCAGCGCACCTTACGTTATTAATTAAAATGCTGATCGCTGGCCCACACTGGACTATTCTGACAGCTCCCAATTTTTTGTCTTTTATTTTACTCGTAAGTATAGCTTTACAGTGAACAATTGTTTTATGAACAAGATGCTTTCTGCCCATTTTACTTGTAAAATCTTATTTCACAGTAATGGATTTCTCTGGAAACGTGCTTTTGTTACATAATTGTATGTAAATTAATTCTAAAATGTGGCCTGTATATTTTGAAAATAAATCGACCAAGCCTGAGTTTTTCATCTAACAAGTTAGTTTAATTTACTACAAATAACACACCAAAGAAAATCTCCCAATCCTAAGAGAGATTGTGGAAGGTTTGCCTTAATTATTACCTCTCTCTTTTTATGTATCATCTGTTACTTTCCGATTTTAAGGTGCATCTTTTCATGCTGATGTGTGGACTACCAAGAGGATTCTTTAAAGGAATGAAACAATAACATACTTTGTGCAAAGGTCCCAGTGAACTGTAGTACTGTCTGCTGTCATCTGTCAGCTTTTTCTAGATTTTTCTTAAACAAAATTTTGTTTTTATATTGAAGTCCAGTGAAAGCACTTCTGTTACTGAATATGGCATGATTTAATATTTTAAGACACAGTTTTCTTTCTCTTTCAGCTTTACATCTTCCAATCCAGCCTTACAACATGGGTAGAACTCCTGCACTTCAAACTTGAAGCAATCTACAGTCAGAAACTTTGGTGTTTTAATAGTCCAAGATATCAGAACCTCTTCAGTCACAACTCTGACGGCTGTGCAAGAGGACATCCTTGATCCTTCAAGCCAGGCTTCAGTTTCCCTTGACTCCCCTTTTTAGTCTTTGAGCATTGCCCGTTAAATTGCTGTTAAAAATCATAATTGTGTTTTGCATGCAGATGAGTGAAACAGATAAAGATGTAAAAGTGGCCTTATGGTAAAAAGGATTGTTTACATTACTGATACCAAAATCAGTATGTTCTCTCCCAGCCTCAGAAGTTGCAGTCTTGCGGTTGACTAGTGTGAAAATACTAGTGGAAATAGTGAATTTTATAGGCAGGCAGCACCAGTATTTTTATTACCATTTTGTATAACTAGGTTTAAGCAAGACAATTGTAAACACTGCGGTCTGTTTTGTAGTACAGGCTTCATGGACATTTCCAGCTTCTCTTTGTAGTATTGGTTTCTGAATCCTGAAGTTTTATTGTGTGTGTTTAAATATAGTGTAATTGAAACCTTACTTTGAAGACTGGAATGAAGCCCAGTGGATATTCCATCTTCAGTAGTTTGCTTAAGATGGCTTCAGTGACATCTGTCCATCTTAGTATATATTCTTAGTGAAGAATGATCTTTTCTGAGCTGAATTCATTGCAGGGTTTTTTTTTTTACTTCTTCCGTTTTTTTTTCTTTTTTTTTGGTAGACCTGAAAATAAAGATGTAAGACTGGATGCCTATCCTGGTGCTTTACTTCTGTCATACACCATCTCTATTGCCCACTTACTGTGTGTGAGCTAAGCTGAAAAATTCCACGTGCTGTCAATTTAAAGTTGAAGATGTGCAGCATCTTGTGTATTTTAGTCTCTCTGGTGTTAATCTCTTCTGCAAATTTAGTCCATTTTCTAAGTATTAATCAGAATTTTGTTCTGGTTGCTAAAGGTTGCAATCTGCCTTGCTCATTTAACAAATTAGTCTCCGATGCCTGAATTTACAAACTGGGGGAAAAAATGCCTATATTTTTAATAAAAATTCAAGTAGTAGCAGTTGTGGTTTCAAGACGGTGTATTCTTGGTTTCCTTCTATTTTTAACCAAAAGGCATTAATTTGTCAGTACACCAAAATACCCTTTAAGCAAGAAGCGCTTGTCTGTATGCTTTGATCTTATTTCAGCTCTGCAGAAAATCTTATGTTTGGAATTTTTGTAACGAGTTTCAGTGTTCCCAAAGCTTTACTAATATTTTCTTGCAGTGGTACAAGATGCATCCTATGTAAAGCATCCTCTTGTGGGTCCTTGCAGTTGTGAAATAGGCACTCGCACTGCATTTCTTGTTATCGCGTGTTTGGCTCTAGGCTCTCAGAAAGGAGCAATCATTCTTTTGTGTTGGAAGTCCCATTGCTTCTCTTGTTTCCCTGTTGTGTTTGTGAATGCTGTGGTATTACTCTGGTAAGACCATCGGAAGCAGTTGTCCCCTAATGTTACCTTTCTTGTGTCTTCACTTTGCTGGAGCGTGGATCTGAAAAGACGGAGATACTGACAAAACGTGAAGGAACTCTGCGTTCCTCATTGAAACTATTAAACGGACAGAGACTGTTTGCTAGTGATAAGTAACACCATAAATGTACTTGCAGCTCAGAAAAAAAGAAAACTAAAAATGAAAGAATAGTCTTCACAAACTAGATTAAAACCTGGTTTCTTAAAATCTAGCAAACAGCATTGTAGGGTAGTGAAGCTGAAAATGACCTTTTTCTCAAACTGCTGGACCTTAAAACTTCTCGGACTCATTTTGCATCCAAAGACTTAACTTCAGCAGAATTTAATCCGGATTTATTTTGGGTAGGCCAGGACGGAACATAAAGCCACTGTATTTTCTTCTGTTCTTCTCTTGTTTCAAATGTCAGCTGCTAGATAGTAAGAATTTTCATCTCTTGAGGTACCAGTGGTTCTTGAATAAAATACCTGCATCAAGCCATCTGGAGCATTCCTTTACACTTCTGGAGAATGAGAGTTCCTCTAAGCATGTTTTGTAATATTTATATGGGTTTGCAAAGTAGGTAAGTCAGCAGATAGCAGATCCTAGCCTGAATAGGAACATACATAAGTTAGGAGTCATTTTCCTTAGAATCATCTTACAAAAGAGATTTATAGGATACTAGATTAAAGAATCAGGGTTTGCAGGTCAGTGTATTTAGCTGAATACGTTGCTGAAACAATCAGCATTTCATGGCTTACTCTTAAAATCAGGTCTGTCTTCTACGGAATTTAAAAACTAGTAATTCAGTAAATAGTCTTTCAGTGTTAACAAAGAACTCGCACTTTTCATAATACACTTGCAGTCTTTCTGAATTTTCCTCATCCAGACAATATATATAATAGTACATATATTAAATATAGTTTATGTAAGTATGAAACAAAAAGAAAGCCGGAAGATATAAAAGGGGAAAGAGATTGTAAGTAGATAATGCAAGAGATCTTTTACATCATTTGAAAACAGATCTTTAGTAATGATGCCAGGTTCATTATTATAAGAAAGGATTGTAAACAATAATTACTATCATGTAAGTCTCCTGAAATAGATTTATTGAGGTGTTTAACTGGTGTAACTTTGGAATTCCACATGCTTCCCAAATAGTTCTGCTGGAAATTGTACCTATTGGTGCAATTAGGTACTGGTGACACCTAATGAAGTTTTCAAAATGCTTCCACAAAATAGTCGGAAATCACGGTTTTATTTTAGACCAAGTGATCTTTACAACACTTTGAAAATACTATCTCTACCCAAAGTTACTTTTACTTTTAAAATAATGAAGCAGTTGAAGTGACACTGAGATGAAAGGTGTCCTTTAAATGATAACTCATTTTAGTGTCAGAAACGTTCTTTAAATAACTGTGAGCTCCGAATAAAAGAGCTGAGCAGCACAGAAGTGGCACGTACCTTATTTAAAACAACCCCACCTGTCACTGCAAGCTGGGCAGAGGTAGTTGGCAGCCAAATTCCTGGCCCCATCTTCACCAGTAAAGAGAACAAAAAGCAGCTTTCTGGAAATAATTCAGTAATAATGGTCTAAGGAATGTGATGTAAAATACCAGCTGATTTAGAATAGCTTGATGCTTTTGCGCTCATCGTACTCGTCAAAATGCTGAGGCATCTCTTATTGCTGTGGAAGATGGCAATTGCTGATACATTTCTGCTGTAAGGAGGATGATCGTATTTGAAGGAAAGCAAGGATAATACAATCTTGCAAGAAAATTTCAAGTCTTCAAACACAAGTTTACTGGCTTTGAGAGTTTTAGTGTTGGTTTTGGGGTTTGGGGTTTTTTTTTTGTTGTTTACATTCCTATCAATTTTTTTTTAAATAGTAGTCTGAAAAAATCCTGTTGGTAGGATTTTGGGCAGGTTTCAGAAATAGAATGAGGTTATGATAGTCTCTTGGACTACTACAAAAGGCAGAAAGGCCAAAAAAATAGTACTCGGGAAGATCATACCATGTCGTAAGGCTGGAGATGGATGTAAAGCTACAAAGAAAATCGCTTACCAGGTAAGAACGAATTGTTGAGATGCACGAATCAAAACAAGTATGGTACGTTCTGCTTAAGTTGCTGTATCTTCTTTTGTAGTCTCTACGCTGATTGATGTCCTGTTTTCTTTTCAGGTTTATGGTAGGCTGTGGTAGATGTGATGATTGGTTTCACGGTGATTGTGTTGGACTCAGTCTTTCTCAAGCGCAGCAGATGGGTGAAGAAGATAAAGAATATGTGTGTGTGAAATGCTGTGCTGAAGAAGACAAAAAAATGGAGTGTTTTGATCAAAGTGTACCAGAGCCTCAAGTGAAACTTGAAATCCATCGAGAAGAAAAAGCAATTGAGTGTGAAAAACTGGGGATGTCGAAGCAAACACCTACTTGTAATCTAAATGTAACAACTGAAAAAACAAAGCAAACAGAGGACACTGGGAAGCACAAAGTCAGAATCTTTAGACGGGTGAGTCTTATTTAATGTTTAAAGTTCTGTTAATTATTGGGGGAGAAGGAGTTTCCTCCTAACGTCCTGCTGTTTAAAACACCAGATTTCAAACATTTTTGTGAATCCAGCTTAAAACTTCCACATTATTCTTTTCAGAGTTACTTCATTTTCTAACTGGCTTGACTCTTTTGAGATGATACTCCTAAACTCCTCTTACATTGAGCAGGACTATGTGCGTGTCTTGTGGTTTAACCCCCGCCAGCAACTCAGCCCCACGCAGCCGCTCACTCACTTCCCCCCCCCCCAGTGGGATGGGGGAGAGAATCGGAAAAAAAAGTAAAGCTCGTGGGTTGAGATAAGAACAGTTGAACAGAACAGAAAGGAAGAAACTAGCAGTGACACTAATGACAACAATAGAGTGACAATAATAACAAAAGGATTGGAATACACAAGACAAGCAATGCGCAGTGCAGTTGCTCACCGCTCGCTGACCGATGCCCGAGCAGCGCTCCTCCCCCGGCCAACTCCCAGTTTCTATAGTGGGCATGACGTCCCATGGTATGGAATACCCCTGTGGCCAGTTTGAGTCAGCTGTCCCGGCTGTGTCCCCTCCCAACTTTCCTGTGCCCCTCCAGCCTTCTTGCTGGCTGGGCAGGAGAAGGCGAAAAGTCCTTGACTTAGTCTAAACCCGACTTAGCAACAGCTGAAACCATCCGGGTGTTACCAACATTCTTCTCATCCTAAACCCAAAACACAGCGCTGTACCAGCTGCTGGGAAGACAATTAACTCTGTCCCAGCCCAAACCAGAGCAATGTCATATGTGTGTGTGTATATACACCTATACATACAGGTATATATAGAAATGGTGAAAAACTCTTTGCATTTTTCTTTCAGATTTCTAAACACTTTTATAGGACATCTGTCAATTTGCTGTATGATATAAACCACAGATCTTTTAAATATCTGGAAAACAACATGAAAACAGTATTTTAGTTTTGATTGTTTTAACTTCGGATTGTATGTAGGAGAAAATGCCTAACATTTTAATTAAGGCCTTTCTACTTTCTCTGTGTCTCATTTTGCTAACCAAAGCGTAATTTGCAAGAGCAGTGAGATGTTTTTTATTACAATTCTTTACAGTCTTTTAGTATATAGTGTAATTTTCATCAAAACTTGATCATCAGTAATCCTTTTTGTCTTATTTCTGAATAGTAGTATTGTAATTCTGACATGGAAGCTGTTCTGTTTAATTTTGGCTTACGTGCTTTCTAAACACAAGTGACTGCCTGTGGATACGTAGCTAAAACTGGTTAAGGGGTGTTCGTTGGTATCCCTGACCTTTTAAAATAACTGAAAACGTAGCAGTTTTCAACATAGAGCTAACTGCAAATGTCTTCGGCCAGTATTTCAGAGATTGTTAAGCAATACTTGGCAGTAATTTGGGGTATTGTTTAGTAAGTTTTTGGAAAATATTATATGATGGTGCATACATCCAGCGAACTCATTATACAGTACACTTGGGGAAAAAAAAAAAAGATGGCAAAAACGTGTGATAATTACACAGCGGTTCATTGTAGCGTTCAGTAGCATGCTAACATGTAAATGTTTGTTTCAGGAATCTGGTGATGGGAAGAACTTGTCAGACTCCAGAGACTCAGATACTAAAAAAGGGCAACATGTTCCTGCTCGAAAAGGATCACAAACTGCTGTAATTCCTCGGCGGTCCCCTGAAGATAAAAATGAAAAAATAAGTAAAGAATCCCTTAGTGTGGTTGAAAGGTCCACGAAATCAGGTAGTGAGGTTTGAAGTACTCCACGCTGTAATTCACATATATGTATAGTGAAGGGTGGTGACTTTCTTTATAGTACCAGGTTTTCAAACCACGTTCTGTAGTACAAGTGATTATGATCTGACGAGCTGTTTGTTCCCATGATGTTTATGATCTTTCTTTCTCATTTCATGTTAAATTTTATTTAGCAGGTAAATGTTTTTTGTGTGGATGTGTGAGTGTTTCCTGTTTGAATAGTAGAGGATGCTCACATAATCAAGAATGGGGGGAAAAGTACAGAGACATCTTTATTTCACATTGCAGAACACTTGGAAATACTCTTCTGTTAAATACTATTAAATACTTAATGTACCTAAAAGTGGTTTAATATCTGTATAAATTATACTTGGACTTACTGATGTCTTTTGCACAAATTGACAAATAATTGTATCAACTCATTTCAAAGGGGAACGTTGTATTGCACACTGAGCCGTCAGATTCTCATCTAAATTTTATTCCAAAGGTGGAAGGGACTTACTTCCCCTCCCAGCAACCTCTGTCCGCTCCCCAGTTCCCTTCCGGGAAGCACTGTTCTTCTGAGGTCATGGTAATATGAAATTGTTGTCATTTGGGACTGAAATCTCAGCAGCAAAGCTTATGACATTTTGTGTGAGAACAGTGTGTTTAACTCCTAAATTCAAGCTTTGAATTCTTGCCTAAAAAAAAAAAAGTAAAATCTTCTCTTTTGGCCTTTGGCCAACGCTGATGTATTCTAGAAACTCTTATTAGTGGAAGACAACAATTGAAAATGTCAGGGTTAAATGTAAACCTAAATGTAAGTATTTTATACTGAATGGTATCTTTTAGACTTCAAATACCTTTTTGTTCAACTTTGAAATTCTGAGTCACAAAATAATTGACATCCTTTCAAACTGTAAATTGCATGAAGTGAAATGAGTCTTTGGCATCCATGAAGTAATTTAATTGCTCTAAAATACATTAATTGAACTAGGAGATGACAAAAAGATTTTTACAGTGACGATTTCAGAATAGAAGATAATCTAAAAATCAGTTTTAAACAGGGGAGGCTTGGCAGTCTCATTTAGGACAACTAACAAAATTATTAAGCAGCACATTTGTCTTAATCTCTTAATTGCTTTGAATTATGCTCTCAGTGGCACTGGTTATTGCTGATCTTGCCCATCACTTCCCTGCCGTGGGACTGTTTTCAGATGGTTGAAACTTTGCCAAAAAGTTGCTGGCTTGTGGAGGTTTTCCATTTCCCCTGACCCCCACCAGGCTACATTTTTTGAAGGGTTTTGGTCCAGCTCTTCATCTTCCTGAGGAGGGGATGAGCAAAAAAGCGTATTGAGCAAATAAAAGCTTTATTAGAGCTGCTTTACTTAACGAGCCTAGCATATGAATACTTTTGATCCCAGCGCAGAACGGCAAAGAGCTGCCTCAGGTCTGGCCCACCTTGCTGGTAAGGAAGGGGAAATCAGTGATTTTTGACAGAGGTCATAGTGGCATTAATGAGAGAGTTGATGATCCAACCCCACGGTCTGCCCAACAGAAAAGAAAATCTGTCTCTTTTTTTAGCTACTTGAAAATATAGTTAGTTTGCTTCTGGTACTAATGCATTTTAAGTTGAGCTCAGCGGGTGAAAGTAATAATAAATACTTGGTTTCTTACCATCAAATGCTCAAGTTAGATCTTTACCAGTCTTCAATTTGTTTTGGTTTTTTTTTTTTTAGAGTAGAAAGTGAATAAATTAATACAGTTTATTTCCCATCGCTTTCATAAATAGAAGGCTATTGCTCCAAATTAGTGACATGTTCACGGACTGAGACAAAGGAGCTTTCAGCTGACACTCTGAAAATTAGTTTGAAGGAATTTGGGTTTTTTGCTTTAATGATTTTAATTTGATTAGAAATTTCCATTATTTGTATTATTTATGACACAAACCTATCTAATGGCCTTGTTTAAGAGTGTCTGTTACCTGAATTTAAAGCTGTGATGATTATAATTGAAATTATTTTGATGGCTAACAGCTACAGAAATGCTAAGTTTAATGAAAAATGCTATTTTAAAGTAAAGTTTAGTATGCTTATAATATGTGCTTCCCAGTATATTATTTCTCAGTTTACTCATTGAAAAATTAATCTACGCTATTACAAAAATTCAGAGTCAAAAATCCTATTTAAGATCAAGCTAATAAGCGCTGGTCATCTTGGTTCAGTGTAGAAGAAAATACCTTAAGTCAAAGGGCAAAAGTCCTGTTGGTTTCTGCTAAGGAAGTTTTTTCTGGATTAATCTATGTAATACAGAATCCAAACCAAATAAGAAAAAAAACCCAACCAACCACCCTATGAGTCCATTCCTTCTCCTTGAAGGTCAGTTCTTAGCAGTTGAAAAATAAAACTTCATGACATCCAGCAACAGTACAAGTTCATAGCAGTGGCCTGAGTAGCTTACAATTTTTAACTCCGCGTGTTTTGATAGGTGGTCACGAGAAGCAAGAAATGAAGAAGAAGAAAAATGAGAAAGGATCCATTAGTGCAACACACCCACCAGCCGTGCCAGCTTCCAAACCTTCTGCTGATCAGATAAGACAAAGCGTCAAGCAGTCTCTTAAGGAAATTCTGATGAAAAGGTAAAGATATATTACTAAATGAAATTATTAATTTGTGTTTGTAATTATTTTCTTTCAGAAGGCAGAGAAAGAAATACTACTTATTTGGAAGTATTTGCTAATTTTTGCCCTTGTGTTCTCTCACAGATTGACAGAATCCAGTTTAAAGATTCCTGAGGAGAGAGCAGCAAAAGTTGCCACAAGGATTGAAAGAGAGCTGTTTTCTTTTTTTCGGGACACTGACTCGAAGTATAAGAACAAATACAGAAGTTTAATGTTCAATCTAAAAGATCCTAAGAATAACGTATGTATTATTTGTCTGTTGTGCTTTACAGAAGTCCTTTATTTGCTGTAGGTTAAAGGAACAGTCTTCTATGCAGACACATTATTAATCCTTTCACAATTTATCCTGTTTGTTATTTTTTGTGTAGGTTTCCTCATCTCAGTGATGTTGTTTGTCCTCTTGCGCACTCAGTGTTCTCTGTGTTCTGTTTCGCTTGTTCCCCATCATTAGTTCTTCAGCTCCTTTCCCCTAGTGTACGTTTTCTAGTGGGGTTTCAAAGGTGGTGGATGCAGCTTGCCTAGGTGAAGTGTTTGTCCTTACCGCTGATCTGTTGTTTGGGTGTCCCTGTCCCCTCCCTAACGCTTTGCTGCTTACTGCACTTACTCTTGTTTCTGTCCTGTAGCTTGTCTCACTGTGCTTTTTCATACCCAGGTATCTCAAGCTTGGTCTTCGCTCTCTTTTTCCGCTTTCTGTGAGCCCATTATTCAACATCGTACTCTCCCTCTCAGCTTCTATCTTTTGTCCTTTTATCGGTTATTCTGGTCAAGTTGCTTTGTCTATAGTATTCTACTGTTATAATTAGCCAACTGTAAATTATATGGACAGGATAACTTCTGTCACTGGCTTCTCTTTGCTCCTACTGCTAAATTATGTGGGTTTTTTTACCTTAGGAATTCAGTTCAGTCATTCAAGTAGCATAGACATCCTCTTTAATACTAGCTTCTTTCTGTGGTGTACTGCAGGGGATTTGCACCTTCACAAAAAAAAGTCCGAGTTACTGCTGCAATGGGCATAAACTCACTTTCTGCTTTGAAACAACACTTAATTATACATCTGATCCTTAAGTGTATGTGTAGATACGTTCTGTTATGTATAATAAATGGAGCTGTGGAATTAAGCTCTTTCTGTTAGAAGATCCAGTGGCGCTTCCGACAGTGGGAGATGATTACAAAACCGCGCGATCCGTATAGCTGTACAGAGTGTGTTGTCTGTTGCTTCTCTGCTTTACTTCCTGCTGCGAGCTGGTTTTGTCTTGGTAGCAATAGTTAACTTTTCTTCTTTCTTCTAGATACTATTTAAGAAAGTACTGAAAGGAGAGGTTACTCCAGACCATCTAATAAAAATGAGCCCAGAAGAACTGGCTTCCAAAGAACTGGCTGCTTGGCGACAGAGAGAAAACAGACACGTAAGATTTGTCAACTTACGTTGTTTAGCTGACTGCCTAAGCTTATTTAACTTCTGTTTTCAGGTTAAGTGTACAGAGAAAGAACAGAATCCATGTTGCACAGAGCAACTCTGACTAATCAGGAGGATCTCTAACTTATTTAGTATTCAAAACCCAAAGGGGTTGTTAGGACAGAAGTGAAAGAAGTGTAGTAAATTCCTGAAAGGGGGAAACCGTGCATTTTCCTTTGCTGTGCAGCTTTGCTGCTGCTTGCTTTTTCTTTCTTCTGTCTCAAGAGTGAAGGCTTCTTTGTCCTTATTTCCAACAAGATTTTAAAGCTCTAGCTGGAGCTTTATAGACACCAGTTTCTTAAAAAGGGAGAGAGATCTCTTTGGACAAACCAAACTGAACTGGTGTGGTTTATAACTTACATACTGATGGAGCATGACGATTCACCCACCGAGAAGTAAACCTGAAGCTGAAAACCTGATTTGCCAGTCTGAAAAGCAGTCTAAAGGAAAAATAAATCCCCCCCAAACCCCAACAAAGTGTAGGAAGTTTATTAGCTTAGTTTGAGCATTACTTTTCTTGAAACAGAAAGTCACACTAAATTTATAGCTGTGTTGATGGTTTAGAAGGAGAAGCAGGAATATGAGGAGCTGTATTATTTTTAAAAAAAATGCCTTTTTCTTGGATATTACCCTGTTTATTGGGCAGGTTGTCCGATGGTAGTTAACTGCAGCGGCTTAGAAATGTCCGGTTTACAGCATGAAGTTTTCTAGTTTACAAAATCTGGATTTATGTTGGCAGAATCTTTGGTATTTATATGCCGCTTCATAGAACTAAAAGGCACAAAATTTGGGTAGTGTTAACTGGTATGCATTTTGGGTTTGGGTTTTATGATACTAGGAATTGTGGGTTATAACAGATGACTTCTGATAAAAAATTGATGAGTAGAATAGTGTAAGACAGAATAGATGGAAACTCATCCTCTTGAATTCTGTGTGCTCAGAGTGAAAGAATGTTCAGTGATAACTGATCAATTGATTCTGTACAGTGGGATGCTGTTTCAGAGACTGCAGTTTGCATTGCAACATTAATTATTCCTGGGTTTTTCCCCTTTTCTTTGCATATTACGACTAGACCTATGTATGAATTATGACAACTTTTTGCTGGTCCCTATGCAAAAACAGTTGTTGAATTATTCTATTACCTTGAAGTTGTTTTGAGGGCCTAGGACGGCGTGGAAAGTTTGCTTAGTCTGTAGCTATCTAAAGCCCATCTTTTGTAGTACATCTTTATTACATTCATTTTTATAAACATCAATAAAATACTGAAAACAGACCGTACAAAATAATATTCCACTGCTGTGAGGAACAGCTCCAAAACAAAAGGGTGTGCTGCTCAGCAATTACTGAAGGGTCCTAAATAGTTCAGAGAAATACTTCAGAATTTCTAGAAGTTGAAATGGAATACAACATGCAAAATAAATAGCAATGTATCATTTGACTGTATTTTTCATTTTTGTATTTAAACAAGACTTTGAGACTGCTGCTTGCTAAATTTTTTTTTTTTTTTTTTTAAGTTTCCTCGTTGTGTTCAAAACTAACTGTAGGTATTTGGCAGACAGATGAAGCAATCATAGAACCCTTGTTTCCTTATGAAACCAGGCTTAAAATATTGGGGACAGCCAACACAAACTGTTTCTGGTTTGAGAAGCAGAAATGTGCTTTAAGAAGCAATTTTAGAAATAATAGTTTATGTTTTATTTTTTGCGACAGAGGAAAGCAGCAGTGCTGATCAGAATTAGCATGTCCATTACTTTGTTTGGGGTAGACCATTAGGTTTATGTACTAAAAAACAAACTCTTGAAAAATTATACAAGTCTGTATGTATTTATCTCCTACATTGTCCCTATTATTATGGGAAAAGAGCTGATGCTTTTTTTTTTTCCTTTAGCTCTTGGAAAATCAGAATTACCTATCTTTAAATTTAGTGTTGAAGGTCTGCTTTATCACTTGTTTAAATACATGCTGGGTAAGTACTTGCACTGTAGGTGAAGTTAGACTGGCTGCTTGTGCGTTTGCTTTGTGAAACTACTTGACACTTGCAAACTAAGGATATTCTTTTTTTCCATAGAGGGTTTCCTGATTGCAATCCTGTTTCCTGTTGTTCTGTCTGTGGATTTCGAGATTTTATTGTACAGAAGTAAATGTATGTAACTTCCTGTTTTTACAGACAATTGAAATGATCGAGAAAGAACAGAGGGAAGTTGAAAGAAGACCTATCACAAAAATTACTCACAAAGGAGAAATAGAAATTGAAAGTGAAACACCAATAAAAGAACAAGAGGAAGTCATGGAAATTCAGGTAGAAAAGAAAACGTGGCAACACAATGTATTTAGTTCATAGATAATACAGTTGTAAAGTGGTTTGATTTTGTTGCTCGGATCTGTAATTATACATTAGGTCTTTTTTGAATTTTAATTTTTCTTTTATCCTTATGGACTCTTACTTCTGAGCCTGGTGTTTTTTGTTTTTTCCATGACTGTATGATGAGTTCTGGCAATAGTAGAAAATACTCTAAATCTCACCTAAAAGATACTTAGGAGTACCAATTCATTCTCTTAATGCATTTGTAGATTTTGGGATAGCCTTTTAGGCTGTACAGCTGAAGGGAGAGTTTTATGTCTGAAGGGAAGAAAATACTGTAAAATATTTAAGCAATGTGAGTAGCACTATTAGGAATATTAACAGAGGGGGAAAAAAAGGCTAACTGAAATGTGTTTGGCTTTTTATAGGAACCTAACGTGAAATTGTTTGAGAAGTCAGAGGAAGCTGAAAAAGATAAAGAAGTAAATGAATCTGCATCTCCAGACACCACAAGTCAACATAAAAATCATCTCTTCGATCTTAACTGCAAAATCTGCATAGGTAATTTTGAAAAGCACGACAAAATAAATACATCGTGCTTGTATAATGCTTTTCAGTCCTAAATCTCAGTATACCTCAAGAATGTAAATAAATGGGTTTTTTTGCCTAGTTTGCTGACAAAGATGTGGAAGCAGTGTTTTACTTTGTAATTTACAAAGGAGACAATATTAAAATGATAGGCTGTTGGCATAAATGTGTCTTCTATTTAAAAAAAAAAGACTGCAGAGAAAGAAATCCCTCTAATGGGTGCACAAGCTATTGTTGATTCCTCATTTCTTTATCCATTCCCATTACAGTGGCAATATTTATGTATAATACATGGTATAAATATGTATAAAATGTATCATTTCTTTATTCTGTCCCACTTCAGTGGCAATATGTAGTATTTTTGGTGGGTCTTCCATGTCTTCAGAGGAAGTCCTCTTTTGTAAACCCACTGCAATTCGTTCTCTGCAGGCCGAATGGCACCACCTACTGATGATCTTTCTGCAAAAAAAGTGAAAGTGTCCGTTGGAGTTGCACGGAAGCAGTCAGACAACGAAGCAGAGAGCATTGCCGACGCGCTTTCTTCAACATCAAGTATTTTAGCTTCGGAACTACTGGAAGATGATAAGCAGGACTCATCAAAATCGTCATTCACCCCTCTCCCAAAGTAATATAAACTGTAGAAACAGTATTTTTAAGTGAAAGACATTATTAATCGTATTAAGCTGTTATGACTAAAGCTAATTTTTTTAATGGCGTTTCATTAATCCATTTGCAGACTTGAAGCTGTACTCCTCTTCTTGGGAGTGGGGCTCTCTGCTGGAGTAACTGATGCTATGTATTTGTATAAATAATACTACACATAGTTGTGATTACAAACTTCTAATTACCACGTTTTCTTCTGGGGAAGAGTAAATGACCTTAAGTTTTCTGGTGCAACGGGGTCTAAAAAGGCACAGGAGTTCACACTAAAAAAAGTCAGGATACAGTTTTCATACTGTATTTTGCTATTAAGGAACGTAGTATGTACAGTGCTGCAATTGAATGAGTTTGTGTATGCAGGTATATAAAGCTAGGGAATTTGAGATTGCTCTAAGCAGAGCATTTACACTGATAAATTAGGCTAGTCTCAAATCTCAAAGCAATGCTTGTTGAGAAATGACAGTTAACAGCAGCTTGTTTGATGTTTTGCGGTATTTGCTGTCAGCCCTTTCTTCGTTTTCTTCCACACTCTGCTACCTGCTAAAGAGGGAATTGCAATTTAGGAGGCTGTTTTTTTCTGGTTTGAGAGAGAGGTTTCTAGAAAAACATCGACTCCCAGTTACTTAGGATTGACCAGAGTGTCTGCTGAAATTCTGCCTTTATCAGGACAGTGTGATCCTTTACCAAGGAGAGTGGACTTTGTTTTTTGAATAGCTTGCTGAAGACACAAAGAAGTAATTTCTAGTGTAGACAGAAAGAAAGGTAGGTTACTGTCTTACTGTAACAGCACGACGTCTGGTACTACTGGGCGGCTAGCTTAAAACTGCTAATAGCATGCCTAGAACGTTTTGATAACAACATGTTGGGAAATGTTGAAATGTGGCTGTAGCCTTTTCCGTGAGGAAGCCCTCAGGCTGAGAAACACTCTCCCATGAAGTTACTTAAGTCTTCCCATTTATTCTTTGTGGCTGCTTTGTTGCCAAAACTGAGGCTTTTTTTTTTTTGAAGCGGGAGGAAAGCGCTGTTTTGTACAGGTGATGTTACGGGGGTTGGGAGGAGGCGCTCACGGGAGCCGCAGCAGGGACGCGTGGGTGAGAAGCAGTGAGGAGCCAGCTTGCGGGGTGAGGGAAGGGAAGGGAAGGGGAAGGGGAAGGAAGGCCGGCATTCGGGTGGTGGACAGACAGTGTTACAGCGCAGCGTAGGAGCTCGGCAAGCGGGGCGGGGAGAGGCCAGCAGCAGGCAGGATGCGGTCTTCTCCCCTCCTCCCTCTGGCAGGGGAAGATCTTACTGGGTCTGCAGCACCCACATGTGTTTGTGTGTCCACTTCGGTAGCATTTAGTAACTCTTGGACTAAGTGACTTCTCCGTTCTCACAAGATGCAGTAGTGAACTGATGGGCTGCTTATCTGTCTCTCCTTCCTGTAACACACACCTGCTCCACTGGAAGATGAGAAATGTGGTTGTCTGCCGATCTCTTTTCATTGACCCTGAAGTATGCTTAACTGAAAAAGAAAATGCTTAATGACACATCATTTCTTTTACAAAGAAAAATTACGATTTACATTATCTCATGTTATTATCACGTTCTAAACAAAGTGGGTTTTTTGTTGTTTGTTAGGTCAGAAACACCTGGTACTGTGGAATGTGAAAGTCTGTTTCTGGCACGCCTGAACTTCATCTGGAAGGGTTTTATCAATATGCCTTCAGTGGCAAAGTTTGTTATCAAGGCTTATCCAGTTTCTGGCTCTTTTGAGTATTTAACGGAGGTATTTATATTTACTGCAATTTAATTTATTAACTTTAGCAACTTGTTTACTGTGTAGGTTAATAATAATGTAATGATGAAAGGCAGTGAAGCATGGTCATCGTACCGGGTAAAGTATTCGTAGGAGGACGTAGGTTAGGGTATGTATTTGTAAGTAAAGTATTTTTCAGTTTGTCTTACATGGACCCATGGTTCATCAGGATTCAAGTTCTTCGATATATTTTAAGATGTTTTGCTCTCATCTCACTGTAAAATGTTTCTTGAGGATGAGCAGATGTATTTCCAGAGCTGGTTTTATAAAAGTTGAACTGTTTTTTATTATGGAGCATCTTCTGTAGTATAAAGTAGCAGGAAAGACAGGACAAAATTTGCTACTGAAACAACCACCTCGGTGGCATCCATTTTCTGAATTAGAGGTGAGAAAATTGTAGCTGTTTTGAATTTGAAGCATTAAACAAGTCAATACCAATTTTTTGGAAGAGCGGTGTCTACTGGTGGTTTCTGTTGACAGTGCGAGAAGTCTTCTTACCTTCTACAACAGAAACCTGCTTAACAGGGTTTATTTTTTTGCCTATCTGGTGGCAATCCTGGTCCTAACCGTCTATTGTAAGACTAAATTGTTCCTAAAAAAAAAAATTTGGGTAGCGTTCTCTTCGGTGTCTGAGAGGCAGGAAGAGGATGCAACTGTTTGTAATAGTTGTCTTCGTGTCATACAATAAAGATCAGAGAGCTCGTAAGGCTCAGTGTTACATCTTGCCAGTGACAGAGGATGCATCAGCTCTTCAATTAAAAGGACGTAGGTCTTCTATTAATGTGATTGTCTTTGCTGTAAATCTTCAGTGAAGTGCAGGGCATGCAGTGCCCTCTAATACTACAGGTTTGTTTTACAGATATGATGTGCTTTCCAAAACTCTTTGGCTTTATTTCAAAAAACTGTTTTTCCTTAGGTGTTCCTAAATATTTCTGAAAGTCTGTTTTTGTTGCTTGTGAATAGTCGACTCGCTAGTATCCAAGCACAAATTTATGTGTATATATACCCGCGTGTGTAGGTAATGTTTTCCCCTCCTAATTCAGATTTTGAAAGTTTATTATATACATAGGTGTGGGGCTCTCATAGCAGTTTGATCTTGCAGAGGACTTGAGTGTTTCCAGAGCTCAGAACAGTTATGTTTGCAGTTAATGCTACTGAAATAAATAATTTTGAGGAGGTATAGGTGAACAGCATTGGATGATAACTAATTTAGTACAGATCGTTGACTTTGCACTGAAAATCTTAATTTAAATACCCCAAATTTAAATTAATTTGTTTCTACTGTTGTAACTTTTACTGTTATTTTAAAACTATAATTTAAGAACTAAAAGAATTAAGTATGTTTTGAATATATGAAGCAGATACTGGATGAAGGATTTGTCACAATTTTTACGTCAGATTCAGATTTCTTTTGTCCTTTCTCATAGGATTTACCTGACAGTATTCAAGTAGGTGGCAGGATATCACCTCACACTGTCTGGGAGTATGTAGAAAAAATCAAAGCTTCAGGGACCAAGGTAAGAATTCTACGTATTGAAGGCTTGCTGTTAAACATACATCCTATTCACCCTAAAGATCATGTGTTTTTTTTTCCTGGAACATTTGTGAAATACGTTGACACTTTAAGGATAACTGACGGTTATGCTGAATGGGATGGATGTCAGCTGGTGGCGTTTATTGTCTTACTGTCTAACCTTAACCTGTCATTTGCTGCTTGAGAACGCTCGTATTCCTTTGAGACAGTAACTCGTCATGAACGTTTGGGCACCACTTCACCTGGCTCGAGCGTTACCCTTTCGTTTTGGTCCCGTTACAGTGTGCAAAACCATCTCGGGGGCCTCTGCTGGACTTGTCCCACTGTGTGCGGGTTGTCCTTGGGCCGGGGAGCCCAAAGCTGGATCGTGTTCTCCAGATGCTGTCTCCCAAGTGCTGGATAGAAAGGAATAATCATTTCCCTTGGCCTGCTGGCCGCTTCGGTTCTGACGCCCAGCGTGCCGTCGGCCATCCTGGCACGGACGCATTGCTGGTTCATACTCAGCTTGTCCCCCAGGACCCCCACGTCCTTTTATGCCGAGCTGCTTTCCAGCCTGTCAGTCCCCAGCCTCTCCTGGTGTGTGGGGTTGCTCTGCCTCAAGATGTGGGGTTTTGCATTTGCCTTTGCTGACCTCCACAGAGGTCCGCCCGTTTTTTCAGCCTGCTGAGGTCCCTCGGAGGGGCAGCCAGCCCTTCAGCGTCTCGACCGCTGCCCCCCACTAGATGCCATCTCAGTTTTGCAGGGGTGTCTCCTGGCCCATCTTCCAGGTCATTAATTAAGCCATTAAACAGCATCAGCCCCAGCATTGACTCCTGAGCTGGGCTTTGGTCATAGTTCTGGGATCTGAATACTGGTCTTCCCCTAGTATTAATGGGTATCTTGGACCCAACAGACTACAAAGTAAAACTTTCTAGTAACGTTAAGGGTGGGGAGGGGAATAATTCCTTGGCAGCTGGCACGCTTCCCTAAAACTTGTTTCTTAGCTGGCGGATGAAATGTTGGCTTTTTTTTGTCATGCACTGTTAATTCATTTTTTTGTATTAAATGCTTTTTATTTGTTTTTTTCTGGTTTTCCTTAATTATTTGTGGCCATGTATCTGCTCCTTCTGTCTCGTCTGTTGTTCTCTGCCTTCTTGGGGAGGCATTTTCTCCTCTTCTGAAGTTGCTCTTAAATAAAGAGCAGGCACTAGAACAATTAAAATTTCCTAGAAAAGTGCACCCGACCATCTTTTTTTCTCTCTTTTTGTAAACAGGAGATCTGCGTAGTTCGCTTTACCCCAGTAACTGAAGAGGATCAGATATCCTATGCCTTGTTGTTTGCCTATTTCAGCAGTAGAAAACGTTATGGTGTAGCGGCCAATAACATGAAGCAAGTGAAAGATTTGTACCTCATCCCTTTAGGTTCCTCTGATAAAGTCCCACATCATCTTGTGCCTTTTGATGGGCCTGGTAAGTACAGCCTGGCATTTGGAACTTTACTGTCATAACGCTACTTGAAGAAGTTTACAACAGAAATGTAAGAGAAAATTAAATTTTAAAATGGCAGCTATTCTGTCCAAACATGTCATGAGTTTTCCATAGTATTATATTATCTTCCTTGAAAAGACATTCATTTCCCATTGTAAGATTATTCTTAAAGTATGGTTGTTGAAAAAATTACTGTGCAGAATGTTCTTTCATGTTTACTACATTCTTCCTCTAACCCAGCTGGCTTTGTAGGTTACAATCTCAGTGAATTCAGTGATGCAAGCGAACTATGATAGTAGTCATACTGAGTTCCAAATTAATTGATACTGTAACTTTAAAATAGCATTTTTCATTATTTGAAATGTAGTAATTCCTTTTTTCTCAAGTGTTCTAAACTTCCTCAATTAAAAAAACCCAAAACATGGACAGTTTAAAAACCAGATGGGCAAGGAAGAAAAGATCCTGAAATGGCTCTCAGTTGTTCTGCTTACACCTGAGTTACGTTGTATCAATTAATAAAAAGTTGTGGAGGATTTCTTCATTTGAGATAGGCAGGGCCAAAACAAAGAGAGGATGAGCTACAACTGATAATTTTTTTTTTTTTGCAAGAACCTAAATTAGACAGAACAAAATACATAGTGAAGAGATAGCTAATAGTATCCCTTGAAACACAGTGCCTTCCCGGCGTGAGGGGAGCAGTTTGGAGAGTCACTCTCAGTAAACCTTCGAGGAAGTACGTCTAACACGAAGTGATGGGGAGGCTTTGTGGTTGCAATTGTGCTGTTTACTTCTTTTTTTTTTTTTTTTTTTTCCTCTTGTGCTTTGCTACCACTGGTACCAGACTGTAGCTGTGTTAAGACTGACATGATGTTCAACTTTGGCCCTTTTTCTTCTGTGACCTGATGTCCTATACAACCGTCTCGTATTCTGTATTTGGAAGTTATAGTGGGTGATATAGTACTTAAAGCAATTTTGATTTGCAGTGTTTGAAGTCATAATTTTTATGCTAGAAATACATTTTTGGTTATTTTAAGTATTGCTGCTTGTATTTACTGATGGACATTTCAAATGTCATGAATACTGTCTAGAATATATTATAAGAGTAGGGGGGTTATTTTTGTTAAAATGGTTGCCTTAACCAAAACACAAAGAGATGATCAATTGCTGTTACAATTTTGTACAGGGATTGAAATACATCGACCAAATTTATTACTGGGATTGATAATTCGCCAGAAAATGAAGAGGCAGATTACTGCTGTTACAAGTGTTACTAGTAGTTTCGTGGATGAAGCTTCTGAAAGTACCTTGAGTAACTTGCCACCAGAGAAGAAAAGCAAGCCAAACAAACCTGAAGTCTCTCATCATGAGCTGGCACTAGAAGAAGAAGAAGAAAATGATTTTTTTAATTCCTTCACAACTGTGCTACACAAGCAGAGAAATAAACCTCAGCAATCTAATACAGAAGACGTTCCAGCCGTTATTGAACCATTGGTGGAAAGTACGAAACACGAACCGCCGAAGCCTCTCAGATTTCTTCCTGGCGTCCTGGTTGGATGGGAAAATCAGCCTTCTACTCTGGAGCTAGCAAATAAACCATTGCCAGTGGACGATATTCTTCAAAGCCTCTTGGGTACAACAGGGCAGGTATATGAACACAGCAAGTCAGAAGTGAGCACCAGTGAAGACATACCATTATTAAATGAGCAGGCAGCCTTAAGAGAAGAAAACACGGATGTTGCTGATGTCACCGCTGAAGTTAGTGAAGCAAAGGCTGCTCTGGATGACCTACAGGAATCCATAAGCGCCGCTGTAACTGCGGATGCAGCAGCTGCAGGGACCTCAAGTTCTGTGAGAAGTGCTGGATCTTTGATAGGGCTGAGTCTTAAGGGAAAACCTCCGGATGTCTCCACAGAAGCATTTTTAGCAAATTTATCTGCTCAGTCACAGAATAAAGAAACTGAAGAAAGTAAAGAAAATGACCCAAAGCGGCAGTTACCTGACAAGGATAATGTTGCACAGGAGGCTAGAAGGACCACAAATTCCAGCTTTTCTTCTTCCTCATCAAATGCAGGGAAGAAACCCAATGAGAGCAACGTTAATGTAAGCTCTGCTGAAGGCACCACTGCTAATACCTCTAAATCGCCACCCTTTATTAATCTTAAAAGAGACCCACGACAGGCAGCTGGACGAAGCCAGCAGACTAATGCTTCAGAAAACAAGGAAGGAGACGTTAGCAGAAATGAAGACCGACAGAATGCTTCAGGAAATGATCAAATGGAACCAGCGAATAAACAGTCTTCTGGAGAAGCGGGCTTAAGCCTGTATCAAAGTGATGCGCAAACCAGCGAGATGCCGTACGGTTCAGCTGCAGCAAAAGCAGATAACACAGTCGCATCACAAGCGGAAGACACCAGACACTCGCAGGAAGATGCACTGATGCAAAACATTGAAACAGTGAATTCCTTCAGAAGAGGACCAGCGCCACCTTCATCTCATTTTGAAACCGAAACCCCTTCTCGTTCTGAATTTATTTCCAAAGTCCCAAGCCCTATTCCAAGTGGCAGCTTCTCATCTGTTAGACCTCCACAGCAGAATTTTCAGCATCCTAAATCTAATCCCCCTGGATTTCAGTTTCAGGCTCCTGCACCTCATAACTTCCCTCCACAGAACAACCCTATGTTTGGATTTCCTCCTCATTTACCACCTCCTCTTCTTCCTCCTCCTGGCTTTGGCTTTCCTCAAAATCCAATGATGCCGTGGCCGCCAGTAGCTCATTTATCAGGTCAGCCACCACACTTTGCGGGACCCATTGCACAAGGGCTACAAGTGGCTCACAAACAATCAAGATTTTTGGGGCCAGAAAATTTTTTTCAGAGTAAAGACAGTAGGAGACCAGAAAGACGCCACAGCGATCCCTGGGGCAGACAAGAACTGCATTTGGAGAGAGGGTTCAGTAGAGGAAAAAATGATCAACACAGACAGAGATTTTACAGTGAAACCCATCACCAAAAGAAAGACAGACATGAAAAAGAGTGGAACAACGAAAAATACTGGGAGCAAGATTCTGAAAGAAACAGGCGCAGAGACAGAAACCAGGAAAAAGAGAGGGAGAGGAAGAGTAGAGAGGAAGGACAGAGAGACAAAGAAAGATTGCGATCTCCCCACAGTGACAGGGCTGCTGATGGAAAGAGCCCCAGAGAGACTAGAAATCCAGAAAAAAAGACGGAGAAGCCCAAAAGTGAAGAACAGGCTCATGAAAAAGATAAGGAGAGGGAGAAAAACAAAGAGAAGCATAGAGAACGAGAAAGTGAAAAGAACAGAGAGAGACATAGGGACCACAGTGACAGAACTAAAAGCAAAAGGTAAAAAGATGCAGGCAGTCTTTTAAAATCCTATTTAAATAAACTGTTAGAGTAATGTCGTAAAACTTTGTATAAAAAAAAAAACAAAACAAAACACAAGCCTGCTAGGATTGTGCCATCTTTTTTATTCAGTGTTGGTGTTTTGCAGAAACAAGTCTGTGTTTTGGTACCACTCGCTGTACCAATACTCATCCTTTTTTTCATTATACCAACTATCGCTAGAAGTAGGAGTTTAATATTTTTAAAAATTTTACATTGCTGTATATTCAAAATTTTAAAGATTTCTTTTATTAATATGCAATAAATGCTTAGGAGTTTTCTTAGCTGATGAAGGTGGCTTTAGTCAAGTCTGCAATATAGTTGCTGCCTTTGGTAATTTGTGCTCTCTTCTGTTTTAAGATGCTCTGATAATTTTAAAGGTGAATTTCATACAATAACCTTCTTTTTAAATTGCACTGTTTTTAAAGACCGTAGCAAAGCCTCAGAATCCACACACATTACAACAAAATATAATATGCTCGGTGGTGTGAAGAGTTTTTTTAAATTATTCAGTAGTACAATAAAATAATTCGAGTGTATTTCATTAGTTTTTCAAGTATTTCCTAAGCATCTGAAGCAGTTTGTGACCAGAAATTGGAAGGCTGAGCTGCTCGAATGTTACTGCTTTAAACTGCACTTGGTTTAATAAGAAAGCATTTTTAACATAAATTCTTGAAAATATTATTTGTAGTAGTAAATTCATTTCTCCCACCGTTTTCCATGCTTCAAAAACTTGAATACCTAAGCTTGTACATTACTTTGTGTTTTGCTATCCTTTTTACTGTAAAATGTAAATATTTTAAGGGATATTTTGATTCTAAAATGATAAAACTTTCTCACATACTGTGTGCGTTTGATTTCGTAGCTGTGAAACTGTAGGCTGAATGAATATAGCAGGCTGAGTTACAGAATGCCACGTTTGTTGTACACTTAATGGCTCGGGCGTTTCGAGTTTTGGGGGGTGAAAAGGGCAGAGAAGGGTGTTTGTACCATTGGGACTTCTAGTAAATCGGTGTTTCGTAGTGACTGCCATCCACTGATGCGAAACAAAAAGCCAAAAAAAAAAAATGCAAACCTGAGAACAAACTAAAATCTCCTGCTGTTACACTTATTAAAATACACTGGTCATTTCGTTGATTCTGTCAGGAAGAACAAAAGTATTCCACCATATAAAGAAAAACTTTTGTTTATTGTTCTGTTTTTCAGTGTTTTGTTTTTCACTTTGAGTACATGACCTTATGTACTGACGTAGCATTTTGCACTTTGCTGTGGAAAGGCCTCTTCTTTCCAGAAAGGTCCTTCCAGTTTAACAACACACCGTTAGTTTTAATTGTGAATGTATTTCAAGGCAAAATTTCATTTGGATACCTTGCAGGTAGCTTCGTGGTCAAATTGGCTAAAATTAAAAATCTTGAACCGAATAAAGGGGGTGGTAGACTTTTATTAAGTAATGTTTTAGACTCATCATTGAGAAGATTCATCAAGAAAAAATCCTTCATTTGTTAGTAACTAGCAGCAGTATTTAAACTTTTAACTCCTATAGCATGATAACATAACATGATCAGATCGGTCTTTTCCAAATTAATTCCGTGGTCTGTACAGCAGCAGTGCCATTGAATAGATCTGGTAGTATTTCGCTTGTGTTGTGTCGTTTAAATATTTACATCAGAGTTCTTTAGACACAGAAGCGCACCAGAACATTCTTCTGGGTTTTGGGGTAAGTTTTAAGTCGGCAGCTGTGCTTGTGGAGATTTTCTTCTGAGCTGTTCAACAGGAGTCTCCTCCTGGTCCGCGCGTAATCTCTCACGTTCCCACCCATTTGTGCTCTAAAAATAAACTGGGAGCAATGAAAATTGGAACTGTCTGTACAGAAGGGACGGGAATGCTCTCTGCCAGAAATATCAGAAATAATTTGGTTGGAAAGAATATGTAAGCATTTTCCAAGTTTGCCGAGTGCTTTACTACCTGCCTCGTGTACATAGAACCCGAAGAGAGCCACAGTGAAACAGCTGTTGAGGGAGAGTTTTGTTGAGAGTTTAAATTAACAGGCAGTGACAGTTTCCAGGATTTGGTCCTAGAAGCTGAGTTAGTGTAATGGGAATAAATCCCGCTGCTACAGGATTTTGTCTTCTCCGTTCCCGTCACTCTCTCTCCTTCCACCACCCCTGTTAGCTGGAAGTGCTCGCATTACCTGTTACTTGTTTTACACTGAATGGCGGCTCAGACCACCAAAAGCAGCGCGCCCTGATGAGGAACTGGCAGAACACCAGGAGCCCCAGAGAGACCAGGATAAACCCTCAACGCGCTCCCTTCCCGAGCAGCACGTGCCACGAAAGGCCCTCCTCAGAGAAACGGGAAGAGGAGAGGCGCCTGGGGCCGGCTCCAAGGCCAAGTGGGCTTCGTGAGCCGCCTGTTGGGAGGAGGGGAAGCAGCTCTGTTGCATCGGGCTCATCGCCTGAGGGCTCAGAGCAGCCAAGAGGATAGAAAGACCCTCACAAAGATGTTTGCAGATGCTTATTAAAACATCTTGGGGTAGTTCCATCATTCCCCACCCCCGCCCTTAGTTATCTTCAAGTCATCTGTAACTGACTGGGCAGCGCATTCCTTGCTACATACTGATCGGCGTTGCGTGGAAGCTCCTTGTTTTACTGTGCTGCTTCTCTCTGCTCCACATCTGCCTTAGGGAAAGACATAAAAAAACCCAAACAGAAATAGTTACTGGTTTCTGAAAGGTACCCGCTGAAGACTTGTATTCGGAGAATTGCCATGCAAGGAGGTGATGGTTTATGATGTGCTTCTGAGCAATACTAAAGTAAAAAAGGAGAAGATAGATAGGAATCACTCACTATTGTTTTTATTTAAGTGTTTTACTTATACAGTAAGCCAGCAGTCAAATGAGAAATGTAGATACCATCATAAATCATTTGTTTAACCACATTAAAATAGACTTGATTTATTTTGGTTTTATTGCTAAGATAGAATAAATATAACTGAGCTTTTCCAGAAGGAATAGAATTTCTGCATTTATATATGAAGAGCTCTATTTACTTTTGAGTTTATAAATTCATGAAAAATAGAGTCATGGAAATTCAATTTACTGTGGCCAAAACCTGTTTGTCTAGTAAAACTGCACAATCTCTGTTAGGGGCATATAAGCCAGAAATGTATAGCTAAAGCGAAGCAGCTCCCTGGAGCCAGACTGCCGCCTTCCCCCCTTCCCCCTGTGAACGGTTAAAAGTGAGAGTGTCCATGCAGTCCATCAGGGAAGACCTGCTGGGGAAAACCAGCAGGCATGTTTTCTGTCGGTTCGGTGGTTAAGTGAAATACCTTTTCTGTTCTTAAAATCATTCTCCTTCAATATGTTAGTGTGAAGACAAGCTTAAGTTCTCCCCTTTTACATACATGCGTACGCGATGGACAGAGACTCAGAAGGGAGGGAGAACACCTTTGTTACCTAGAACAGAGTTGTCGGGAACTTAACAGGTAATTACAGATGTTACGAGTTTAAAAATTCTCATTACAATAAACATGTACTTTTTGCCCTAAGTACAACTTTTCTCCCCGCCCCCTCCCAGTTTTTACGCTTGACATTACTGCAAAATTGTAAGAGAAACTCTGCATCCTAATAAAATTTAAGAGGTTTTGGAGAAACAGGTAAGTTGTCTGTTGTCATGAAGCAACAGACACTTAATACTGGAGTGACGGCTGGCTTTATTAAGCTGGTTACTACCTGTTTGTCTGCAAAGCTATTTCCAGCGCAATAAAGAAAAAAACTGCGGACTTTCCCATTATTCTAAAGTAAATATGAAAGAGTGTGTGTAAGTAATTTTACGAGTAAAACATCTGATCGCACTTTACATATGCTATTAATACTCTGCATTTAAAAAAAAAAAAAAGGAATTAGGGACAATTTCATGAAGTGCTTTCTTATGTTGGTTCCTGAGTTTTATACTGCCAGCTACTGCAAGAAATGGGAGGAAAAGGAAATATATCACTTTTAAGAGTCTTAAACAGTTTTTCAGTTAATTTCCATTGTAAACATTATACCCTTCTGCGTTCATTAGCTGAATCTTATTAGAATCTTGGAAAAGCACAACATCTTTAATTTTACCAATGAATTCCTTCTGAAAAAGCCCTGTAGTGACTATATTGACTTTCCTGCCAATTTCAAACCCACCAAAATAACAAATGCCACCGTAGTTTAAAGCAGTGTATTTTCTGTGTGGATCAATATCTTCAAAAAGAACTAGCTCCTCATCAAGATAGACCTTAATACGAGTTTGGTTTTGAACTACAGTAACAAAATGCCATCTTTCATCGCAACAGGTGGAGTATTTGCTGTGAATTAGAGGAACAGAGATTCTTTCTCCAAGATTAATCACAACTTTGACCGTTCCATTGGCAAGGCCAATGGCAAGGAAATCATTATCTTCATCTTCACCTTTTCCCATCCATACTATTAAGCCTTCAGTTTGATTGGTAGTAAAATTTAAAGAAATGCGGCTATACTGCAGGTCTCTTTTCCCGTAATAAGGATCTGTGTATTTGATGTAGGAACTGCCGACAAATTTTGCTATAAAAAATTTGATTTTGCTATCGCAGTACTTACCTGACCAGCCTAGAGCGCATACACAGATGTAGGAAAAGGAGGGAGGTTGAGGAATACAGAGGGCTTGAAACCCACACCTGTTCTGTGAACAGTGAATAGGTTGTTCGCATGTGCTCCCCACCCACTCTTGGGGGCAAGAACAAGAAAAACCTGAGCTTTCAAGGTGGCATGTTCCATTATTTTTGCACACTGCATACCCACACGCTGTTCCGTCGCAGTCACCGACGTTGGCTCCACCTTTGGGGTCAGTCACGGTAAGCTTCAGTTCCCTGTTGTTTATAACCATTTCTCGTATACAACCAGTGAAACTTGTGGGTTCATTTTCTACTGCCATTGAACTGACAAGGCTTAAGGAGGACACCCCTCCAACAAAAAAATCCGTGTGCGTGTCCAGCGCCTTCATTCCAGCACTGGCTTTTTGAGTCATGTTGGTGCCATCCAGGTCCAGGTAGCCTTCATTACCAGCTCGTCCTGCTTTGAGTGAATGCCATGTACTTCCATTTGCACGGACCTTCCGAGAGGTCTGCAGGATGACTGTCTTGTCTCCGAGGTTGTAGCGTAACTGTATAAATCCATTTACTAATGAGATACATAGAAAGTCACCTGCAGAAAAGAGTATAAAATAGTTCCCCTTTTTAGAGGCGGCACACTGACGAACAGCATGTTTGTAATCCTATGCTTTCGTGCCCGCGCTTCCCTAATTCAGTAACGCATTTTCTGTAGCCTTGTACCATCATCACGTATAAATCACACAAAGGGAAATGTTCCCCCATGAGCGGCTCGTGGCGCTTTCTTTTGATTCTTATTATTACTGGACACTGAGCTCGTGTTTGCTTCAAAGTAAAAAGCCCAACCTTCTGAAAAGCTCTGCTTTGGTGCAGAGACTGTGTAACTACAAGGCAGGAGGAAACAGGATCACGCTGGCATCCAGGGAATGCGAGTTGGTGTTCCTGTGAAAAAGCAGCAAGTTTTGGCCAAGTTACAGATGCCAGACTGCTCCGTTTCCATATGCTGCATAAAGGCTAGATGGATTTGTCACTTTATCGCACCGAAGGTTTGTCTGCACCAAACACACCCTGCTTTCCCTGAAGCTGCTTTTTGCAAGGGGGATGTTTTGGGTTGAATGATCTGACAGCTGTAGAACAGCTAAGCCTTTTATGGACTTGTTCTTCTGGAGGCCTCCACGACAGGAAGTACTGGGAAGGAGTTCCCTTTCCTCGTACTACCGGCGTTTCTGGCCTTACGGGCAATACAAAAGGAGGGAGAGTAGTGCTTTAAACTAGCCGTACAGACATGAAGAAGAAAAGCTGGGAAAGGTTAGGAAAGAGGAGCTGGCGGGAGGGTGTGCAAGGGCAGAGACAGAGTCTAATAGGGGAAGGTGGCCGGGAGGCAGAAGAGAACAGCAGAGTCTGCAAATGGAAGTCACGTTTTCCAACTTTTTGAGGTGTGGCTGTGCAATTTAACTTTTTCTTCTGTTGCTTTTGGAAATAGGCATAAGGGTGTTGGGTTTCTTTAAAGTGAGTTTATCAATTAAATTGATAGATATGTTTGTTAAATTTCAATGTAAGCTTTCTCTCCTAGTAGTTACCAGTAAAACTTTTCATGTAGTATTTTACTAAGGAAGAAATACTTTTAAATTTGGAAAGTACAATTTCCTTAAAGATTCAGCATTCTTAACAGTGGACCTGTTAGTAGAATGATGAAGTTTGCTCTCTTGGGGAGATTTAGTTTTTGAGTATTTCTAATCCTTTAATTACATTGCCTTTAGTGAAGTTAAAAATGAATGGCTTGATTTACTGGAGGCTTGTGGAAGTTACTAAAACTACACCTCTCTTTTCAGCAATTGTTCCGGTTCCCATTCAGGCAGGGTGGAGATGTTTCTGTTGTATTAGTGGCTGTAGAGCACATGCTTTGTGCCGCCTCTTCGCTGCCCCGGACACCCATGGGAAGAACGGGAAGGCAGCTCTTCCTTCTTTCACCTCCAGTCCAGCGCCGGCTGAGCACTTCTTCTAGCTTGCTAGTGCCAGTTGTGCTGATCTGTTTTACTTCCCTGCGTTCAGTGTTCGAGTACTTTGTCGGTTTCTACTTTTTTCAGAAAATGAGTGTCATTCTCTTCGCTTGTGGTTTCTCTTGCTCAGTGACGCAGCTGTAAGCTTGCTAAATTTTTCCATGCATAGTTTGAATGCGCTCATCTGGCCTGTTTGAGCAATGTAGATAACCTGCTTGGCTGTTTCTTTCACCAGGACGTCAATCCTAGGGTAAGAAAGGAGCATCGGAAAAGGCTTCTGAACCACCTCCTTGGCAGCCTTCAAGCCTCTCTCCTACCCAGACAGGCAGCCTTGTGTAAGGACCGGGGCACTCATTCTTCGCTGTCTAGGAAGAAGGGAAACAGCTGACCAGGGCTGCTTGCTCATCCCCCTTGTAATCAAGAGTGGGAGAAGCTGGAAGTTCTCCAAGACTTCCTGGTGTGCAGGGAAGTTTTTTGGTAGCTTTGCACATTTGACAATGATCTGTCTTAGGTGATGTTAGAGAATAGTGCTTCAGTGTGGTCGGAGAAGAAGTGGACGCAGTTTCAGCAGTTAAGTCGTGCTTCTGACTCAAGCCTAATGTACTTGCAGTTGGTTTTGGAGTCTTACTTTTAGTCTTATTACAAGAGCAAAACTGTGTTACTGCATCTGCTCTCTACAGTGTAAAGAGAGGTTATGGCTGAGTACTCTGGATTATGTTCTAGCACAAATTCTCTCACAAGGCCACTCTTCAAATTGGAGTCACTTCCTTTTCTGCTAGTTGTGAAGCAAAAAATGAAACTCTCCAATTTCAGCTCTCCCTAAGGCTCTCAAGGCACTTTCTTACTCCCGTGGTTAGACCCTCTCTTCACAGATCACTTGCTGGTTTAGTCTCTGGCAAGAACGGCAGAGTGGAGATAAATTGTGTGATATGGACATTGATCCCAGGGTTCAGCTCAGTATTTCTCTGCGAAGTTTACTGTGCCATAGGTACTACTGGGGCGCTACTGGCTGAAAACATTTTAGGGCTCTCATGTAAAGTGCTGTGAGCTCAGCATGACGCTTCCTCTCAAAGTGAAGGCAAATTATGGGCTTGTCTTTGCTCCTCTTCACTTTAGCAACCAGTGACATTTTCAACAAGGGAACTCAATCTGCCCTGTCTCTGAGGGACAAGTTGCACAGCTGAAGCCTGTGCAGGCCTACGCCATCGCAGGAACTGCATCACCATTTTAAACAAATGGCATTCTTACCACCGAATTTCTCCTCTCAGCAGTCTCAGTATAGGAGATCATGAAGCAAGATGGTTTCCACTGTTTCGGTTTGAGCATTACTCAAACTTGTCCCATATGACCCTAACTGGGGCCAAAGACCTTTCTGAGGAGGTTTGCTTTTGTTAAGTGTGAAGGAGATGACATCCTCAGTTTTTCCAGGACTACACTTTATAACCAGTCCCTGCTTTCTAGAAAACATGACCTACACAGAGGATACACACTTGGCTTCCAGCTTTTCAGATTAGCATCTCATCTAATATGGACTATTTATCCCCATCAGTACTGTCACGAAAAAAGCAGAGACTCCCGAGGTAGGAACCTGCAGTCGTTCTTCTGTTGTGCACGCAAGTCTTTGCCCAACCTGTTGGATGGTATGCAAGTTGCTGTAAGGCAATCTTATCGATTAAGGTTGAATCTTCTTTAGATCCAGGCGGGTGTAGCTTAGTTGTGGCTTGAAACTGCAACATGTCAAGACCCTGGGTGTTGAACAAAATCTTCAATGGTTACAGCATTCAGTTCTGTTCTGATGCGCCTTCCTGCCCCTCTCATCTTCCCTGCTCCAGTAAAATAAAAGGAAGAGGGTTTTTTTATAGCCCAAATGCTGAAAGATTGTTTCCTTGTCTTCTCAGGGGAAAGGGATTTTGTAGCAGGTGTTGCCGTAAGGAAGGAACAGTTCTGGAGTTAAAATAGCACTTTTACTTGCAAACCCTCGTTCAGGGTTTTCACCAAATGGCTGAAGGTCAAAGTTGCTCCACCTCAGGGTGGATTGTCCCTATTCCGTTGTAGAAGCCAGCACTCCAAAACAGGTATCCATTTTTCTTCATCACTTTAGTTCTCAGGTTTTCATCATGTGCACAAGTCTCACCTGCTCCCCTATCAGATGTCAGCATTCCCAGAAGTCAAGTCCTGAGCAGTCAGTTCCTAAAACTGGGAGTTAATGAGAAGTCCCCTGCAAGTACATCTGACTACTACGGTGAGATCTGGACTATCCATGGTGGTA
Organism: Sagittarius serpentarius; assembly: GCA_034782735.1. Taxonomy (NCBI): domain Eukaryota; kingdom Metazoa; phylum Chordata; class Aves; order Accipitriformes; family Sagittariidae; genus Sagittarius; species Sagittarius serpentarius. Next base: position 1,487,595 of record JAVKLA010000014.1, read on the forward strand.
GCTGCTCATATGACTTCTTACGATGAACTCCGAATGCACCACAACCATTTCAGCTTCCTGCTACTCTGAGTAAGTGTGTAAGTCTGTAAGCAAGTTGGTTACAGTCACGCGGTCAAGTTTTAAGTTCTCCCCAACGGTGACAATGCCCTTTCGTGTTCAGCCTTTATCTAGACACATAGGTGCGTCTGTATATCCCCGTCTTGAGAGGGGATCGTGCTTAAGCAGTATTGGGTCACTGTGATGTTTTTATGTTACCACAGGCAACTCATCTACATCATAATGTGTCAAAACTTTCTACAGTCGGAAACGCGTGCTAGGAATGCTGCACTCTATTTTGAGATGTCCTCTTCATGCCCGAAGCATTACCACGCGTAACAAATGCGATAGTGTTAAATTTACACAGCTGTGTTGGGCAAAGATCTCTGCAGTTACTGCCTTCACCATCAAATCTGCCGAATGCCGGCGCATTTGCTAGGAGGACTGAATCCAACGTCAGAGGATCTTAGGCTGACGGACCATGGGCAAGGAGGGTATCCTGGATGGTATTTTTACCATTTCTCTTTCAGGGTCTCTTCCCCACAGTGACTCAAAGTCTACCCTTTTGTTCCATGTGTATGAACATAAGGCAAAGCCTTTATTATCTATTTAGAGTACCTGAATTTATTCCTACACTGCAAATTAACAGTAAGAAGGATTTCCCATTGCTTTTTAAGGCCGAAGCAGCTTCCAGAACATCCTTTTAAGTAAGCCTGGAAGCAGTGGATGCAGTCTTGTAGTCAGTGGCATTCACCTTTTTGATGCTGTTGTCCTCTCCCCAGCGATACAGAGATGCAGGTCTCTCTAAAGGCTCCCTGTTTGCTCAAAACTCACGGATTAGCTCCTGGACTACTGAAGGTCTAGATTCCTTTACAAAGACTCGTAAGACATCTGATGCTTGTCCTTTTTCTCATCTGTGTTACTAAGTGGAAGCCTCTGTGCTATGCTGGGGACAGAGCCTTGGATCAGCGCAGTGCTTCAGCAGCTTCTGCAGACGTCGCTCGAGAGCTCTAGGCAGTGGTTTCCTGGTTACAGAACATCCATAGTCTAGGTTCTTTCAGCCATTTTGAAGCCCTGAGATGGCATCTCTGGGTGTATGTTTGCTGGCCTCAGTCTATGCTTTCTGTAGCTTTTACCCCACCTGTGCATCCTCTAGCGCAAGGCCAAAATGTCAGTTTCTATCACTGTGGTATCGGGCAGCATTGCCCTCCCCTGCCTCCTTCCACCTTCTTTTTCAGAAACCTTTATTGATCATTGGCACCGTCTCAGTGACAGAGTGAACATCTGAACCATACATTCTCGTAAGCAGTAACATTCACAGGCATCATTCCCAGTTAATGAAACCTCTTACCGTAGGTTGGTGTCAGTATGTGCTCAGCTGCACTCTAAGTTGACCCCTTTAAGCCACCCAAATAAAGTGCCTGTGTCTCCAACAGTATTACTGCCTCTTGTTGGCGTGATGCACCCTATGGCCACCATAGCTCCGGACATATCTTTGCTCACTGCTTCTTCCTGCCTTGCTGAACTCAGGTCACATTGCTTTCACTCTTCCTTTTTTCATCATCCTGTTCTTCACAGTTTTCCTTTCATCCTGCAATCCCGTATGATTTTCCATGGACCCAAATCATGTCTTCTTACGCTGTGACCCTTTATGTATTCTTCCAGGAGCAGAACTCTCCTTGTCTAGTAGGGGTTGAACTAGCCAAGTCAGCCTCCAGCTGAATGGCTGTACTCTATGGCCCGGGAAGGTGACGCACTGTGACCTCTACATGAGAGGGAATCTAACTGAGCAGTAGCTGTCCTTCACAGCTGGTCTCCGGAGCGTTTCCAGGAGCCAAAATAAGGCCCAGGGCCAAGGAGTGAAAGCAAAGCAGAAGAGGGAGGGCTACAAACGGGTAGAACTAGGGAACAAAGGACCAAGGTAAGAGATGAGCCTCATTCCTACCCTTCTGCAGCCTCTGCCGCTAATTACCAGCCAATATTACATCAGCGTGGCTGAAGTCTGTTGTTCTCAGCTTAATCGCTACCTTTTGTTGCCTTCCTTGACTTTAGGGGTTTGTTAACCTTGCCTCTCTCTTTGCCAGGGTCTGAGTGCACGCACACAGTTAGGTATCAGTCAGCCAGCAGGTTATAGCAGCTTGTTGCAGCTGTAGTAAATTGATCTTTTATCCACTGATGACCAGAGCCAGAGCCTCTAACGCACTCTTACAGGAGCTACGCATGGGTATGCTTTCATGAAACATTACGGAATGATTCTACTCCATGTATGGAGCCGCATCTCACAGCTAATGCAAGACTGAGAACAGGAATCAAGCCAAGCCTGTAAATCTCTCAAATCATGTGAAAAATCACTGTGGCAATAGGTAGGTTCCAGCTTCCACTTGCAGCACCATGCCCGAGCAGAAGGGCATAGCTAGGATCCAGAACAACCCTGCAGAGAGATGCTTGTGCATCTGGAAGGGGTGGGCGATGATCTATTTGTAGGTCAGACCATTCAGACCTTTCAAAAATACTGCTTTCCTTGGTGAAGAAACTTTTTCTGCTTCCTTTAGCCGCCGCTGTCACCCTGGCATAGTTCGGCAGCTAGAAGGAGCCACCTTCCTTGAGCAACCTCCATTTGCCAGCCTCCGTTTTGGTTTGCTTGCCAGTGGCAAACAGGTAGCAACAACACTTCATGTGCAACAGATTTCAGGACAATGGGGATGGTCTGCTCTGTCACACAGACAGCTGACAGGTCTGCTTCCTACGCTGCTAATTTAGTCCATACAAATGATCCCAAAACTAGTAACAAAGCAGAAATGATGTCCCTGTCGGCTAAGGAAACATGGCTGCCAAGAGAGAAGACTTAACCACGCTAAGTTTCTGTTCTAAAAGTGGGTGGATAATCCATTTGTTTCTGATTAGGAAAACATCACTCCTCCCTTCTGGGTATTCTAGAAATTCTGAGTATTTCCAAAAGATTTTAGTCCAGTTCCATGATTCAGTTTTCACCATAAACAATGTCTTAGAAAACTATGCAGACATCACAGCCCCATACTGGCTATCTCTTATTTCCATACTTTAGGTTTTTAAACTGAAATGCCTTAAGTATCAGGAGTTAAAGTTTTGAGGTTTTTCAGACCAGGTAGGTAACATAATCCGGTTCAAGACAGACAGAGCACTGGTGTTGCAAATGCTGAGTATTAAATTTAGCGTGAGTCACTCCGTCCCGTTTATTAACCTGACTTCCTTCTTAGTCACCCAGCGTAATGGTTCTTTCTCATCTCATCAGGGAGCAAACCTTTCCATCACCCTGCCCTGAACTCTAGCATAGTGCAGACAGTCTACAGCATATTCCACCTTGACGAACAAATGTAAAGCTTCAGTAATGCTATGACTCAACAAAAGAGTAATGCTCCTTAATGCTCCTTACTGCCTTTTACCCAGAGTGCCAAGGCCTTCAAGCATATAGAGTGGTCGCTATGTAAATGGACTGAATTACACATCGTTCAAGCAGTTGATGGGCATCCGGCAAACCCTGTCTGAATTAAAGGCTATTTATTCAACTGGGCTCCCGCACTCATTGGTAGAAACAGGATACACTGCACTTGAGGAGAAGTGACGTGGGCTGGCCTTCTACCAACACTCTGCTGAACTCCACCAGAACGCTCTATTATTATTTGCAGAGACCGCGCTCAGCAGCAGTGCATGCCACTGTCTGCTTCTCCCACATTTTTACCTCCTTGGCATAAATCAAGTAATCAAAGAGGGGGAAAAATGTCCCCGTGTCATTCTATCTGCAAATTTCCAAACTAAAATACGCATACACAGCTCACTTGTTGGTTTTTTTTTTTTTAGCTTACTATTAATACATCTAGCCACATAAATTTTGCCAAACTTTGGAAATTGTTTTCTTAGGGCCTGCAGAAATCGGTATTACCAGACTCAAGTCCCGATACACATTCAGAACCAGCTGACAAAGCAAGAAAACCGATGACTGACAGCATTACAGGAAATTCTGCTAACAGATAAAGATTCAGGATGTTTTCCATTTCATGCCAATTTGCCAGGTGTTTAAATGGGTGTACTGAAGTAATCACCTTGTTAGAGGAGCGGAGACTGGAAGCAGCATATCAACTTTTGAGTAAGGAGACTAGCCACCTACCCCCCCCTTTCTAGAAATGCATGTAATGTTCTCTGAAAAGAACACAGCCAGAAGGAAACATTTCAACGGGAGTCTCATGTTTATTTCTTCACCTTCTAAAGATTTTTCTTTTTCTTGATGGGAGGATTATTTGGCGGGGCCATGCTCCTGAAAGGAAAGTCCCAGTGTAGTGTTTACGTGGGTGACAAGCCAAGCCAGTGTGTAACTATGCCACTCAGTATCATTGCTAAATTAGTTGCCTAGTCAGAGCTCGTTTCTTTTAAAAAACCAGCATTGCCTAGTGAGGAATTAAAAAGGAATTTTAGAAAAAAAAAAATCCTGTGATTTCAGCAATCAATTTATTAAATCTTACATAACTGTGTAGAAGAAAAGGCTTTATATAAAGTGCTTTCTAAATTAATCCCCAACAGAAAGCTCTGTCACATCTGCTGGCTGCTAAGAATACTTCTGAGTCTTTCATCACTCTAATTCTGTCTGGATTTGACAGGATTATATGAAGGCAAATATAAAGAGCCAGACGATTAGCTTTTCCTGAATCTTTCAAAACTTCAGGACAGTGAAAATGGAAGTAGGAAATTTGTAAAGAAATTAAGTTACTCTACAGAAGATTTTTTTTTTTATTTTGAAATGAAATGGGTATGAGTCTAGTAAGTGATTTAAAGAAAACATTCCTTCCTGTGCAAACTAAACATTCATGAATGGCAGTAGAACGAGGGCATGCTCCTGCCACAACACTCCTGGCCCAAGTTAAACAGACTTAGCACTCTCTTTGATGCTTCCAAAGAGATATTTAATTTCTTTATATGCTAGCTGCTTCCATGACCTCTGACTATTCTTTTGAGAGAGATCCTTTTTTCTCTTCTATTTTTCGTGGCTCACGTAACACCTTAGTTTATACAGAACTATTCCCTGAGAATCTCAGAATTTGGCCTGTAAGTGACAGAATTATAGAAGATTCATTGTAGAAGACGGAGTTCTTTGCAAATAAATGTATTTGTGTTACAGATGGTCCATATATTTTTCTTCAAAGCTGCTTCTCTGTGTGTGGTTGTAATTAGAACAAGGCAAACAGGAGGTGCCAGCAGTGTATGATGTATTCTCAGTCTTAACCGAACAGCAGCCTGTTAAAACATCTGTGTACAGAGCAAGAAGGTGTTAAATTGGGCATATGTGTGTTTATATGCATGTGTGGCTGAGTATGTTTACTGAAATGTCTCACAGCTTTAGGCTGTGAACAAAGGAATGCAAAAATACGTAAGAAATAGTTAAGTGCTTTTTTGTTATACAAAGGCCCATTTTTGCATAACATACTACTTAATACAAGTGAAAAGTTTGCTCTAAGATCACGTTATGAATGATATGTGATGCTTTTGTTTAAAAATGTGCAAGACAGCACATAAATGCAATATAAAGATGAAGTACATTAATAAAGTAATTACAAAAAAATTACACCTTAAAGACTAAATTTTAAAATGTATTTACACTGGTTGGCAAATTATGTTTTCTTGCCACGAAGTTTTAGGAATGTTAACTCAGTGAAGGTTAAAATACTTTTAGAAATAGTAGAAATGTTTTATTTAGATTTGTTTTTCACTCTGCCTATCTAGCAAATGCAGAACTTGTACGTTTTGCATGCTGCACCAGCAAGCTTTTCAGCATTACATAATAAAAAGTTAAACTTTTGATGAACCTCGTTAGCGCTCTCATAGTCTGTTCACTTTCACATAACTAGTTTGATCAGTTTTTATATTCCTTCATTTTTGGTCATTTTAGAACTCTGGGCCAAACCCTCAGGCTGTGAATCCTCACGTAGCTGCACTGACACAGCGGGAGCAGCATCAGTAAATGTCTGCTGAAAAGCTGGCTGCAGTTACTTTTCAGGGGCAAATGGTTTCCTGAACCACTTCATGAAATACTTGCTGGCTTTGGACTAATTCAAAATTTTGTTATGCATGTTTTTTCTTACGAACGTCGTTATTCCCAGTTCAAAACCCAGTCACCATGGACAGTGCGTTACAGAGAGCCAGTGCCTGAATCACTTCAGTGTGCTGCCTTCCTTTTTCAACATAGCACCTGGGTGTACGATCCCAGCAAGCTGGAATGTCCTTACCTGACGGAGTCCCCAAATGCTGTGCGGCGTAAAACAGGATACCGTCTGGAGACAGAGGCTGAAACTGCAGTTTGATATGGGTCTGATGCCGGATAGAAAAGGGTGCAAATGACATCCATGATGATTCATTACTTCTGAAAGATGGATCACTAATGGAAATAGCTGAAAAACACAAGAGGAAGTGTCTTCTGAAAGACATTTTGAGAGGACTGAATTATTATGGCACCGGCTGTCTCCAGTTATTTTGTATAGTTCACAAATGCTGTACATACTACTTCCCATTCTTCCCTTTCCAAAGACTAAAAGTAACCTCGATACAGAATAAAACTCAGATAATAGCGACTCATTGCCATTTTGTCTTGTGTGCCTATTTTCATTATCAAGCCTGTAGTTGTAATGCAAAATAAATGTGATCTTATTAGTGTTCATTTTCAAATAAAGTCAAGTGTAGATTTTACATTGTTTAAAAAATTCAAATGCAATATACTTTTGCAGGAGTCAGAATAAACACTTATTTCTTCACCAAACAGATGAAAACCTTAGTGGAGGATTTTTAATGAACTGCTTTGTGTGTGTCATAAGAATGTACACTTTAAGTGGAATGTGGTCATTAATTGCTGCTGAAATTGTTTCTAGGATAATCATGCTGAGATGTGTGATAATTCGAATTCTCCTACCTTATACTGAAACGGAGCACTCCCACACAATTACAGTGAAGATACAATGTACGCTTTTGAGCTATACGCAACTTCATCATTCTGTCTTACCACTTCTCTCAGTGCCGATTGTTCACATACCCCAAAGAAATCGGGCTGGTTACACTTCCTTCAGCCAACTGATACGTGACTGTACTTTTCCATGCTGTTTACGTCGCTTAAAACTGGTTCCAATTTTTCCCACTATAATGACATTACGTATCTGAGATATAATTATGTTCGTTATTAGCTAATCCATTGTCGTGTGGCTGTTAGTTTGCTGTATTTGTGGGCTCACTGGAATAAGTCAGGCTATTCAGATGTGCAGCGTGTGGCAAGTCCTTTTTTCTGCTTAGTTAACAGAACTACTAAATGCCTGAACGGTAAGCGCTGCCCCCCTCCCTGCTCACAGGTTTCCTGCTGAAGCTGGGCTGTTTCTCTTCGAAGAGGCCAACATCTTTCTTCGCTTTGGTGCTCCCAGTTCCATAGTTTTATACTAAGTTGCTGTCAGTCAAATACACCTCCAAGATGTCCTGGTGGGGCATTCCTAGGCAACCTTACGCTATCCTTCCACACTCAGGTTTTCGGCACAGCGTCTGCTCATGAATCCACTCGCCATGAGTTGCACCTCATGTTGCCTGTCGCAGAGGGGCCTTCCTTGCTGGATTGGCACACAGTCGGCATGCTGCACGAGTTTGTAATTTGTCTGTTTGTCCCGCCACCTCTCTCGGAATGGGATTCGGGGTGTTCCTGGTGGGCTGTGTCCAGCGGACAGACGCAGCGCGGTACAGGATCCCCAGCTCTCGCCTCTTACCAGCGTGATGACTGGAGGATGCCTCTTGAATGGCTCGTAACACTACAGCTGGCCGGGCTGGTCATCTCCCCCACCACATTACAGATAACGCGCCTGAGGAAGGTGCACGCAGTTAACTTCACAAATTCTCAGTAAGTCTAAAAGGAAGTTTTAATCTCTGGAATATCAGTTATAATGGATTTATGAAATGCTTGAATGACCAGAATCAGGCTTTGATGAGCTGTCATTCTACCTATATATATATTCTCATGCAAACACATTACATAGTAACAAATCACTCCCATCCTAAGCATCATAGTAGCTGTTATGAGATCAAGGCTAGGCAGTGTCTGCAGTAATATATTACATGATGTCAGAAATGTGAAGTTCCTGGCATCTACACTTAAAAGCTGACAGAAATAAAAATAGATTTAAGAGTACCAATTACTCTGGAAGATAAATAGTAATAAAACTTGCTAAACAGATTAGGTGATGTAATTTTTATCACTAAAACTTATAAACACTACCAGGTACAAAAGACAAAATAATACTTAATAATTTTCATATGGATTTTTAGGTGCTTGGATTTTTTTCAGTAGGTAAGAGACAACATTCTCCATTTGTAGTTAAAGGATGCAATCCCTATACTGACGTCTTCATATTTAAAAATCAGTCAGAAATAATGATCCATTTTGTACATATACATTTTTGCTTTATGCATCATTTGGAAGTGAGTCTTCTCTTAGCAAATTTTTGCACAGCATGACTTGCCTATGGAGGAACTGTGCCACAGCGGTCCATCACATATTAAAGTATGCTGCTGCTTAAAAGGTCATACCAGGTGCAGTGTACAGCGAGGCACCTGAAGGTCTTCGTGTCAGATTCAGCTTCCCTTTGTCCATACAGTGAATTCTTTACGGCTTACGAAGAAGCATGGACAGTGACTAGTGTGAAAGCACAATGTTCAGCTGCAGCAGGATTGAAAGGCTACGTTGCTTATCACGGGAAGGTGTATGAAAGGAAGACTGCTAGATAAAAAACCTTGGAGCAGAGAGAGAACAAGGATGAAAAAAGGTGATTTTATAGTATTACTCAGAGAATGAATTAAATCCACAGCTTTACATTGCAAACAGAGTATTAAAAAATACACCGACATCTTCAGCAGCAGATGTCAGAATGCTTTAGAAAGGAGGTATTATCCTGATTTAGAGATACCAGATAAAATACTCTATTTAATATAGTTCATTCTGAAACTTCCAAGGTGCAAATATTTTATTCCCCTTTTGCTAAAAAAGTGGGTTTATTCCCAATAAGTAAATCTTAACAGATGTCAGAATGCCACAATGCAGCAGGACTAACTACAGCAAGTACTGGAATGACTTCTAATTTGCTTGTAAATTATCTGTAGGTCCTGTAAGTACTGATTATATGCATGGAAAAAATCTGACTTGACAAGTACACGGAAATGTGCACCCGTATCTCAGAACAGAATGCTTTAACTCTACTGCAGTGCACAGAGATAATCAGTATAAAATTTCATTTTTGCAAAATTGCATCTATAGATAAACAAACTTTTAAGGTGAAGAATAAGACAATTTAAGCTTTTCAATTTGCCTTTATGGCAGGCATATGCAAAACTAACATGACATGTCAAATGCTGAGGTACTTTACTGTTGTTCTCTTGGCAAGAAACTTTTTTTCCCTACCTAAGATAAGGAGCTTGGTTAAATTTGCAGAGGACAGTTCCTGCGTTACATATGCTTACTCGAGAGAAACTCTCTGCCAAAACAAATGAGGTGAATGGATGCCTTTGCCAATCCTATAAGCTAAATTTGTAGGACTTGTGCTGTGTAACTACTACATTACTCATTAGGGCGCTCAGCACTGTGTGGCGCATTGTAAGCACAACAGGCATTTAAGCAAACATTTCTGTCCTGTATCTGATTAATGACTCACTTTTCTAAGCTAAGTAGTAGTATCTGATGAAGCTATACATTTCTAAATGATACCAAGAGAAACTCTAAATCCCTTCAGACCAGTTAGAGCTATGGGAACACAAAGTTCCTGCAAGTACTATTGCTAAAGTGTGTTTTCTTTCCCTCTACTACGCATTAATACCGTCCAGGTTCCTCCTGCTACCCTCGTTTGATCAGCCCTGTAATGCTCACACATCCTATTCAATTGTTGTTACGATCAAAGCTTTCTCGGTTATTCTTGCAGCTCAGTTCCCACCATTGAAGCAGAAGTGCTTGTACACATCCCAGCCTACATTTTGACATTACATTTTGATAGTTTCTCCAAGCAGCTTGTTGCCTCGGAACTTTCAGCAAGTCCATTTTGCTATTCAGCATGTCAAGTAAACTTGCAGTGGAAAAGTAAAACAGTTAACATGAAAAAAACGAGCTCGAACTCCAAGATGGCAGCCCAGAGGCTGTGGAAGCAGGGATGGGCGACCCAGCAGGAATGCAGAGCCAGCGCCCGAGGTGACCGGGGATGGAGTTAGGAGTCAAAACAGCAGGGCTTGAAACTGGCAAGGGATGTGAAGGAAACAAGAAGGTCTTCCAACAAGAAGGCTAAGGAAAATGTGAGGCCACTCCTTAAAGAAGTGGGGACCTAGTAACAAAGGACATAGAAAAAGCTAAAATACTCAAAGCCTGGTAAAGCCTGATCAAGCCTCCCAAGTCCTCCAGCCTGGCAGCAGCCTCACCTCACTTGGGAACTGTGATGGAGCAAAACCTCCTTGACACGATAGCCAAGCACATAAAGGGCAAGATGGTGACAAGGTCAAATTGTGTGCGGCCAGCCTGACGGCTTTCTGTGGGGATGGGTGGCTCAGCACCAAGCCCAGAGCAGTGAATTTTGTTTGCCTGGAGTTTTACACCACCTCTGACAGTCTTTCGTAGTAAGCATATGGCCAAATTGTCAAAAATTGGTTTGGATGGATGGGTCAGTCTGTGATGTTAACTAGCTATATCAGTTTGCTTTTCTTCTCTCAAATCCTTTTTGCAACTAAATACATAAAACAAGGTTTTTCATAGAACTCTGTCACTTCTCTACTGTCCTGAGCACAAGCCATAATTTTGTCTCAGTACCATTTGTTTTGTTTTGGTGGTGTCAGAAGCCAGACCTCCTGTCGGGGAGCAGCGAGGGCAGGTAGCCGGCAGCCCGGGGCCAGAAGCGATCCAACATGGCTGGCAGGGCAGAGGCCTCTCCAGGCAGGGCCCTGCCCGGAGCGAGGCGAGCGGGACCGGCCCGGGGGGAGCAGCAGGCTCAGCTCCAGAGGCCAGATCACCAGGCAGTTCCACCGGCCACGAGGCGAAGCGTGCCAGGCAGTCGGTGGGTCAGAGTCCAGGTCCCGCTCAACACGGGCAGGCAAGACACGGCAGTGGTGCCGCTGCAGTTCAGTTCAGCGAGGGATCAAGGGCGGGAGCCTCCATGTAAAAGCTGCTCCTGAAGCAAGCCAGGGGGAAGCTCCTGCTGGGGCTTCTCAGCAAAGCTGTCTTCGTGGCTCCCACGGCAAGCAGCCAAAGCCCCGCAAGCCGTGGGAGGACGCGCTCGGGGCCCTGGCACTGACAGGGCAACTCTGACAGTTCAGTAGCAATAACCACCTGCCTGAAAGCTTTAAACTCCACCGTCAGAAATTTTCAGTGGTTTCGTTCCCTCACCGAGAGTGAGCAGCTCCACCAGTTGCTTTTTTCATTTTGGAACACAATGACAAATATGGCTGTATGGAAATCTTCATCGTAAGATGCAATTTGCTGAAGGTTGTCGCTCAAAGATTACTGATATTGCATGGGCGTTTCTCTTCTCTGTGCAAATATTTGGAAAAAACTGAAAAAAATTAATTTCACCTTATCTAAATGGAAACATATTTTTCTGTTGAATTATCACTTTTTATTTAATCTGTCAAGAGCTAACTTTTCATAACTTATAAACTAAATCATGTATAGCAAAAAAAAAATTATGGTTCAACTTCCATTTTTAGCACAGTAACAAACAGAGCATGTTAACAGAAGTATCGATTATTAACACAACTTGAGTAGAACGGTTAGAACGATGTATTCATGCAAGTTGTGATTTTGCCCGACCTGCAGCCATTAGTAATCCTTGCTGTCCCTGAAGAGGAGTGAGGCAATCATTATTCTGAACAATACTGGAAAGAAAGATTGCAATTTTGTAAGTGAAGTCTACAGTTGTGTTTGGTTTTGTTGCAGTGGAGTCATAATCTCTACTGTTAGCCAATTAGAGACCTAATTAGCTAAGAAGTAACATCCAGGAGCATATGGCTAAATCCGTAAAGAGATCTCTGGTCTTCCAAAGCCTAAAATAGCTATTAGTAGCCAAAGTCAAAACAGTAGACCTCAGTCTTTCAGTATGACACGTATTAAGAGATGAGAGCCTAAGAGTAAGTCATGTGAGCCAGCAAACTGTAGTGGGAGCATCTATGAAACCTCAGCACTACGAAATCAACTGGACCAGAAATCTGAACCGGATTCTCTTGCATCTGCAGATATGGATATTATAGGCAGGATAGGGATAATTTCTGTTTCTTCTGATCAATGAGTATTTCAGCAAACAAAAATTTCCTAGAAGTACTTAGACGACAGAGGGAAAAAAGAAAACCTTACATACCCAGTTGCTCAGTGGTTATTCTGTTCTTTGAGGATATGACAGATACGGGTTCAAGTATTTCCATTGTGATAGTGAAAGTGAATGCTTAATCACTAGGCAGTTAGGAAAATGTGATACAAACAAAATCTACAAATGTTTAATCCATGACTGGCTTTGGCAATAAGCTTATTCTAGGTACTGAAACGTTTTCAAGATGAAACCTGCAAGAAGAAATACCCAGTCTGAGATTCCCTCACTGGGACCATTTCTGCACTGGAAGCCTTTAGTTGTCTAAAGACCTGGACATTGAGCGGGACTGTGAGTATCTCAGTGCGACCTGATGAAGCATTTGGTAAAGAGTTCAGTATCTAAAACTTTGCTAATCTAGTTTCAAATTGAGATCTTCACTTACTCATATCTTAGACTGGATTTAGTCTGACAACAGCGCAAGCGTGCTTTGAGGACGACTGGAGTATAAGCAAGCTGGTATTCTGTATAGCATTTATGAGAGCCATGGAGTCAGGGAAATAGATTACTATAAAATTGGAGGGATTAATTTTGGCATTAAGACACTTACATTTAGCCGTCTACGCATGTTATTTATGGGCATGAAAATACCCATTATGGTCAACTATGATGTAAGACAGGATTCAGTTGCTTAAACATGTTTCTCACTTGCCACTGAGATGCTTTGGCATTCCCAGGCATCCGCATGGGCCTGGCAGGCAGAAGAGCAAACACAGGACCTGTGGCAGCTGGCAGCTGTGGGGGCAATACGGCAGCATGTAACCACGTCCTCTTTGCAGGCAACTGAATAGCCTCGCTATGCAACACAGTCAACAGATCGAGAGATTCACCTTACCCTGAAGCAGCTCCTCCAAGGCTCCACTCAATTTCCTAAACGTAGGTACCTGCTGTTACTTGTTCACAACCGCTATTGCCTTACCTTCATGTGCCATTCCAGAAAGGCAGAGGCATCCAACAGGTCCTGTGCTGTATCTGTTAATCCTGTCTGGATGCTTCTGGATACAAGTTTGAATGCCAGGGCATCTCAAACAGCACTAAGCACCTACATTCACAAAAGCTGCTTCTTACCTAAATAGCTTCACTGACTCTATTGACTAGACTTTCATTAACCACAATGGGAACTTGTATATCGAACTCACATGTAGACACTTAAATCTAGGTGCCTTGCTTTTAAAACCAGTTCCTAGCCTTGACACAGTTTCTAACTCTGAACACCTTCACAAAAGTAAGGTGACTGGCGTATTTTCAGCAAATCATTCATGCTCATAGAGGAAGTCTGAAAATAATTCCAGAGCCATCCTGCTAAGTGCTAGTTAGCTGGCTGTATCTTGTTCTTATCCAGTTGGGTAACTGGAGGGAATGGTAAGTGCATGACTGAATTTTTATTGGAACATCATGTCACTCATGGCTGACCTGGCATGGAGGGCATTCCTGTTGTGCTGCATATCAACTCCTTCATTTTGTCATGCATGACTTCTACTTGAGTTTACATACGATTAATCTGTGGCATGTATTTAAGTAGGCAACTCACTTAAGGAAGAAATTTTTTACAAAGGAAGAAACTATTTACAATGAGGGTGGTGAGGCGCTGGCCCAGGTTGCCCAGAGAGGTGGGAGATGCCCCGTCCCTGGAGACATTCCAGGCCAGGCTGGATGGGGCTCTGAGCAACCTGATAGAGTTGAAGGGGTCCCTGCTCATGGCAGGGGGGGGTTGGACTAGATGGCCTTGGATGGTCCCTTCCAACCCGAGCCGTTCTATGGTTCCACTTTACTTGACTTTTTAGATTACATAGATAAATACTACAAATGCATGTTTTCTTGTGCCTACCATGAATATTAAATCTACTCGACTGTTACTGATAAATCTGAAAGCTTAGATTGTTTTTTAGGTAAAACTTTAACAGCACCTTTTATCCTTACAGGGTATGACTACTACAGCTACTATTTAAAGATTTTTTCTCATGTTGTCAAAAAATGATAGTGGAAATAGAAAGCTTGATGGGACCAGCGTTGCTTAAATGACTAAGAGAACACAGTAGCCACTGTGACTCAAAACAACAAGCTAATAAGTGCCTGCAGTTGTCCTTTAAATGTTTAAACATAGAAACACAAGTTTCCAAATAATAACTATGACATAGTTCCTGCATTAAGCCAGCAAGTCTAATCGCATTGTCAGATAAATCCAACATACGCATGTGTGCATGTATGTGTGCTTCATCATTTGTATGTAAGGTGTCTTGTCATGTAAGTCTTGAGCTGAATCATACTGTGAATTAATTTGTCTTACAATAGCAATCAAAATATGTCAAGTAATGTTCTAGACTATGCAGAAAGAAAAAGATCTTTATAGTAAAAATTATTCCAAAAGCCAGTTTCTTCAATTTTTCATTCGTCCATCATAACTATGAAGACAGATTAAATAGTCACAGAATTGTTGTGACTTTTTTTTTTTGTCACTTTATCAGGTGTTTTCAGAAATTTGCTGTATTTTTGTATCAGAATAATAGCTAGAAAACTGACTTCAGCTGACAAACATCGCCAAAGGAAGTTGTTTGCCATTTGTTCTTCAAGAAAATGGCTTTATGGCTTGGCAAGTATCTCATTAACTTGAGGATAGAACAATGAAAAGCTCCTTACATTTGTTTTCATTTCTTCAAGAGCTGTACGTTGACAGGCAGTATTTGTAGCTATGGAATTCAGAGACTAATATATAGTTGAAGAAATCTATTTATTAACTTATTTATTTGTGAAATGGGCAGTAGCATTCCATTATGATGCCTTGAAGTCAAGAAAAATTATTTTAATAGATCTTATGAAAGTTATGTGGCACAAACTAATCCTACTAAAGAAAACTGCTGAATAATTTAAAATTTATAGAAATTCTGTGATGAAAATCGTGCTTGTTTTAGCCACTGGCAATTCTTCTCCAATACTGCCATCTATAGAATCTTTCAAATATTACATTGCTATCCCCTTAAATGAGAATATTACCAGGTCTGAGAAATCTCACAATTAACCAATCTGAAACTACAGGACTTCTTCATTCCTCTGCAAAATCGAGTAAATTATCTAGGACATAAATTTCATGTGTCTAGTATCTAGAAGAATTCCAGCTTATGTGTAAATATATCTCAATGCTTAACAGTATGTCACAGGAACTTCATTGACTCCAAATTTATTTTGCTCGTTTTCCACTGCCTCAAGTGATACTGTTTAAGTGACGATGACAGACTTGATTTAATCCATTAAAACAAATGGCAAGTAAAAAAAAGATAAGCCACAAATGTTCGGATGCTGGAAGACTACTTCAGGGAGATGTCATATATAGTTTCTGTGTTAAACTTTTCTCTAAACCTTCACTATTGGCCTCTGCTAGAGACCGGAGTACTGACCTCACACAGGGACACTGTTCTTATAAGAGGAATAAACTGCTGAGATACAGTAGAGATTAGAATGTAATTGCAGACAGTCATTATGGACAACAACTCTGTATTTCTAATATTCTCATCTCTTAATAACTACTAGTTATGAAAAAAATAATTGTGTTCACATACGTAACAATGACATCCTATAAATCAAACTCTCATCTGCAGCAAACAGGTTTTAGACTGTTGCTTCTTTCCCGGGAAGAATCATCCTTGACACTTGATCTCAGCCACTTTTTCTCACAGTAGTAGTCACACTGAAGCCAACAGGTCTACTATATACTTGCAGGAGAGCTGAAACAACCAGGGCCTTAGAGATTTCTCCCTCTTCAGAAACCCCCTGAGATATCTAATTACAAAGGTACTCATTGGGCCAAGTGGAGTAAGCTGGAATTTGGTGCTCAGAGCCACCCAGCAGACTCCCCAGACAAAGTGCTGGGAGATGGAACCTCTTGCTGGTTTTGGATATTGTGTGTTAATGAAATAACCAGACTAAATTACATGCTGCTCTGGGCTGAAGCTTCACTTCTTAATCAGAAGACAATTTAGAGTTGTCTGGTACTTCAGTTGAAAACTTTAAGTCAAATGAAAAACAGATTTTAACATCATATTTTGGTGTCCTGGAAAACGTAACTGCTTTAAAAAAAACCTTTTGTGACCTTTTCAAACCAGCAGAACAGAATTATCTGTTGCTTCATGTGTCACGAACAATCTTAGAAGTAGTTTGAGTCTGGATGGCAACGTTAACGCTATGTAAAAAAGACTCCTGCATAAATTTTCCATTTCCTTCCATTTCATTACAACCACTTTTATTTCTGGCAGTATAAATGAATCATTTTCTTGTTTGTTTACATCAGTGTTACCTTTAGAAACCCAATACATTTGAGGAACCATCCTGCCTTATCAGCGTTAATGGGTTCGGACAACACAGTACCCCCAAGAAGTGGAAATTTAAATTATTTTAGAATTAATGTATTACTCTGCCTTGCCTGACAAGGCTTTGTTCCTTGGACCCATTCAGATCTATTTCCAACCCCCTTCTCTCTTCCTAGTACTCCTTATGGATGCTTGCCTTTCCAAAGTAGGTCTTAAATTTCATAGGCATCTTCCTACTGCACTTCAGTCACCAGTGTCCTGCCTACCTGCTAAACCTCTTGATCCTTCTCTTAGAAAAGCAAGTCCTAGCACTTGCTTTGACAGGTTGAAATAAACAATGAAGTATTTGCTCTCAGAGTGTCAGACCAAAAAATACCTGCGTACTACTTGCTGAATATTAATTCATCATGTATATCCCATAGGAAATTGAAACTGCTACCCTCTCTTCATCAAGTGGGTTGATTTCTTCTAATTTCCTCTAAAATATATGATTTTAATACACCTCTTGCTGCAACCTCCTGAGAACATTGCTCAGTATTTACACCTTAGCAATGAGCATCGTGAGAACGGAGCAAGCAAGCACTGTGAATTTTAGGCCGTGTGAGCCATTAAAACTATGCTCTTTAACTGGTCTTGCTCTCCCAGGGTTTACCCTTGTTCTAACTTAGTTTTCCAACTACTGAACACTTGTTAGTGCAGCTCCGACTTCTAAAGCTTAACCATAACGTACCATATCTCTGTGCTGACAGTCATTGCATCCTTAGTGGTTTGAGCTGCTGCCCTAAGCAGGACACATCACGTTACTCTTTAAGAACAGTTACGTCCTCCTCAGCACATACGCTTTCATCTCTCAGGTACATAGTTCATAAAGATCCACAAACATTTTTAGTGTTTGCTAGGCAAGTTAGTGCTTGAATATTGTCGATTTATGTTTAAGTACCCTTAACATCTGTGGTCAGAGTACTTATTATTGTGGTTCTACCCCTACTACCCTATTTACTCACGTCACCTGACTGGGTCTCATGCAATCCATACTGTTGTACTGTATTTACCAGTTGCTATTATTTGGTAAAGCCCTATTTGTTCTTACGCTCTGTTTTTTTGCCTCATAAATCTCTTCTGTCTTTTTCTCACACTTTTTTCCTTCTTTCTTGCACATTCATTAGTCTCCATCATTTAATTTCCCTTTGTTCTCTCCTGGTGCCTTGGGCTGTTCATTGCTCTCTGTCTCTTTTTCTTTTGGCTCCAATAACCACCATCAATCCAGAGATGAGATATTCAATCTTGATAAGCAGCTGTTTTTTAGCAATTTGCCATCCACTAAAAGTGCAAACTGTGCTTTGAAAAATCTCATGATAATTCATTATTCTGCCAGAGTAAGGTGAAATGCAGGGTAAAGAGTTTGGTCAGGACCCGTAGTCCCTATTCATAAAAAGAAAGCTTTTAAATAAAACAGAAAGAAGCCCTGTAATATGTTTACCAGGTGGAGGAATTACTAAAAGGATGACAATCTACAACAAATACAATTTTCTCTTGCTCAGATATAAGTTATTTGTACTGGTAATAGTGGCCATCACAAGAAGATCCAAATCTATTCTGAAACCAGAACACAGGAGTGTTTACCTGATTAATTACCTGCTTTATGTATAGCACGTCCTGGTGATCAGTGTCCTGAATCCAGATGGCATTGCTTTTGAAAACCTCACTTGAAATGAGAATTCAAAGTTGAAAAGTTCATACAAAGAGCCCTGAAAAGCTGTTGCAGCAGAGGCAATAGAGCAAGGACATTCTTACATGGAATAAAGAATTTAACGACGACTTTCCAGAATCTATATTCTCTTTGACTTGAGCCTACCAATTGCAAGTGCTTTCTGTAATGGGATTTTAAAACTGTATCCATCTATAGCGTGAGGACTGCAAATCAGGTCAAATGCAGTTCAGCTTGTCAGTTTTGTGCTCGCAACTCGCTCTGTAGGCACAAGAAGGGAGGCTGGACCTTGGCAGGCAGTTTGAAAACGGAGCTATTTAACAGTAACTGCGAGTTCTCCAAAAGATGTACCGAGAGCTCCTCGAAGGAAAAACATAAGCTTGTACAATACTAACTTGAACCCAAGTGCTGCGGAATAGAGGGTGTGGACTGTACTACATCTCCTTGCACACAGAAGCGCTTTCGACACCGACAGGGAAAGCCCTTGAGCTTGTAGCACCCGTCTAGTCCATCCACATTGTTCAGTATTCATTTGTGCAATCTCTCAGAGAAGAAAACAGATGGAGGAAGGTTTCCTATACGTGAGGGTAAGAAATGCAAAACGGGCAAACTGAGGACACATTTTGAGGGTGACATGTTGGACGAAAGCCAGGGAGACTAGGCATTTGGAGATTATTACAGCGATGTTTGCATCTCTTATCATCATTCCCAGTGCATCCCTACCCAATAGCCAGTGAGGTCAACAGGAACCTCTCCATTAGTGTCAGCAGAAATTGGACAAGGTCCCAGATACTTCTGACTTCTGAAGTGTACTCAGAAGTGTACTACTGAGCTCTTAAGTGTGTTTCTCAACATACTTCACTGTGGTGAGCTTGGGATTGGACTAAGCACTGTAACGCTGCTCTGCAATGCTTCCTGTCCCCTTGGCATCCGACCATGCCGTGCTGCCCAGGAATTTGGTTGAATGTTTTAAAAAAAATTGAAGGAACAAATGATGTTAAAAATAAGCAGAGTTAGAAAACAGTATCTAAGTATTCATAGCTCTAAATTAATGGATTTTTCTAACAGAAAGGACCACCACTTTCTTAAATAACATCTACTTTGTACTTTGAGTCTCTATGTCACATTTAATTGATATATTACAAAATACTGTGGTTTTCCGCCTAGGCATTATCGCATAACTGTATGTACAGCGTACTAGCCATTTGACATACCTTGTTCGCAATAGGTACCGGTTGTTCCAAGAGGACAGTGACACGTGTAGCCGTGAGGCAGCGGCACACAGGTACTGCCTTGCTTGCACAGATGTGGGGGCTTGTGCTCAGGTTCACATACTGACACTGTTTCTGTGCAGAATGCACCTTTCCATCCCGTGAGGCAGTCACAGCTACAGTGGACAAGTGAAAAGAAAGAATGCAACATTATTACCGAAGAAATCAACACGTCAGTAGCAATGTAAGCAACGTTTTCAAGTTTGGATACCTATATTTAGTCATCTGATCCAAAATGGTTAACCGAAAAGCGTAGTAACAAAGTTTCTCATTTAACTTTTTGATATGTTTATTTTATTGTAAAAGAAAAATGTACTTAATAGGAAACATTTTATTTTGAACCATAGCATTACAATACTAGCAACTGTAAAAAGAAAAAAATAAAGAAGCTTGTGGCTTTTTTTGTGTTTTGTTCTACAAATAACTCAAAAAGGCCTTGGCTTCATAAACTAGGAGGAGTCAAAGTGGATGTTAAAAGGGAAAGGAAAGCAGTGAAGAGCAGCCATAAAAATAAAACCAGATGTCAATATAAAGGGAACTGCTAACGATTCCAAGTTTTAGCTAGTAACAGGAGTCTGTCAGCAACTGCCTGTCATTTAGCCATTCTTCATTTGCTAAATTCTTGTAACTGGCACATCAGAGGTAGGTTTGGTGAAGCACTTGACGGAAAAGAGGATAGGGGATTTGCCCATGAAAGAGGTAGCAATCTGAGTGTTTTGTATCTATGATTGTAAATCCATGCAATAAGCAAATTTTCTAAACTGACTGAATCATTGGACTTGTTAGTGTCCACAACTCTTTATGCCTTTCTTTCATCCAGGCCAGGAGAATATAACAAAAAAATTCACACTAACCTGTAAACTTAAAATTAGGAAGAATTCTACAGAAATTGTTAAATACAGATGTTAAAAATGCCCTCCGTGCTACGAAGAAAAAGTTTCAAAACAGTTAAAATGAAATACGTTAGACTTACTTGTATTTTAGAATTTAGTGGCACTTTATGATAAAAAAAATTGCTCCCCTGAATAAATGCACTTATTGGTTCTTCCCTGGAAGTTTTCTCTCTCAAGGCTATGAGTGAAACCTCACACATTTTGATTGATTCTTAGCCCATGCCTTTTTGTGTACATGCAAAATCTTGACTTTTTCTTCAAACTCACTGAGCTACTCTTTCGCCATTAATCAGCCCACTGTTTCTGGGCGAAACATGACGAGGAGTCTATGAAACTCTGCTGTTTCACCAAACCTTCAGATCAGACAACAACACGTAAGCAAAGCACAGCCAACAAGCCCTTCTGAGTGATAAACAGCCCTTTGGAATGAAGGGAAAAAGAGGACAGGACCTTGCAAAAGCAAAAGCATCTCAATTCATCAAAGTCAGCATCAGAATGCTTTCTGTCTCAGCTGTAAACGTTATGTTTTGATGCATGAAAGCTACTGAGAAGGGGAAGTAATTCAACTCCCTGAGTGCAAACAGAAACGTCCATTTCTTGGGCTGTGAAGCAGGTGTCTGCAGCTGAAGCTAATGCTGTCGGGCAGCATACACAAAGGTTCGTCCCCTTTCCCTTGCTTTTGCCTGCGTATGTCTAAGTTTCTTTTCATTCTTGTCTTTTAGGATCTAATAAAAGTTAGGGGTTTAAATGAGTTGAAAATTATTTGCACAGAGCTGAACAGGTTTGCTGTGGCCTACAGTGGCAAAGGTCTATGAACGAATGCAACCTCTTCTACTTAATACTCCTAAGCAAGTTGGAGTGGGGTTGAGAAGTTTAGATCCCAAATTTCCTAATCTTTAGCGAGACAGGCGAAGAGGCAGCAGTTCCAATCCTTTCCATCATGTGGCCTGCCATGTTGGTCTAGTTTTCTCTGTATTTTCTTGGTTGTGGTTGCTTGTCGTTTTTCCAGACCAGGAGAACCCAATGGCTTGCAACATCACCGGTGCCTTGACTCTCAGGGATTTAAAGACCCATTTAGGATCATAGACTACCTCAGGCTGGAAGGGACCCATAATGATCATTGAGTCCAACTCCCACTGCCGAAAAGTAAATCGTATGACTAAGAGCATCATCCAGACGCTCCTGGAATTTCTTTAGATGTAAGAGGTGAGATTCATTCTGAGATCAAGACACCTAACTTTATGTTATGTTAGGTGCCCAGATGGCCTCCAAGCTGCCGTCCTAGAGGTATGTGAGAGAGGCAGCTTGAGACCAGGGAGACAAGATTTTGACAGAGACCACTGAATGCTCAAGTTTAGGCAATGGGATCCTCCAGTAGGTGCCTGAGCTCATATGCTAATCAATGGCGATCCAGCCGAACCAGGCAGGGGAACTGGAGCACTATCCATGCCACACACCAACACATGCATGACTCTAATGATGAATTGCTGCATTCAGTTGCCTCAACACAGGCATTTAGTGCCATCTGACACGCCATGCTGTATCTGAGAGATCTGTGTGAAACTAGCAGGTAAGACAGAAGAACTGCAGAAGACTTGTGCTCTTCTGGACACCCTATGAAGACCAGAAAAGGTATGCCTTTTCCCTTACAAACTATAAAACTACATCCTTGCATTAAAGATTGGTTCTGTCCTTGCACTGAAAATTGGTTCTAGTAGAATCTAACTTAGTAACGAAACTAGAACAGCTCATTTTATGGGGCATCCCTCTAGCACAAAGGGGTATGATTTTATTCCCTAAACTTAAGCGGCTAGTGCTATTTGAAAGCTACAGAGTACTGAGAAATACAGACGAGGCTTAGAGATATGACAGAAGACTTAGGCAAGTCCTAAGCTCTTCTGAAGCAGCAGCTGAAGGCCAAATGGTCTACACAGGGGTACCTAAAGTGACACTACATGCTTACATTAGCAAACTGAATCCTGCTTGTTATGTTCTGTTCACAGTGCACATAACACGTACTTTTCTCTTACTTCTGCAATAAGCAGTAGCCGTAACACATCACAGACAATCCTGCTATATGTAATTTTCTATTTTGTATGATTCTGTGCCATAAAATAATGAAGGATATTATTGTCCCATGAACATAAAATTCTTCATTTTATTATTCAAATACTTCCTCCTTATTTTGTTAAAACATAGCAGTTGTGCTCTGTTGCTGGCCAGAATGTAAAGTTTAATGCTGTATATTTCTGCTTCTATTTAAATCAAAGCATTATCCCTATAGCAACTGAATCTACAGCTCAACAGCACTGCATACTTTCTGGCAGGGTGGTGAAAGCAAGACATAAAAATAGCTGAAAAAAGCAACATACACCTCTGGAGACACCTCATTTCAGGTGAAAAAATATTTGAACACAAATCCAGTTCCCTCAGCGACTCTGCTCTCAAAGGAACACGGATGATTTGAAAACAGAAAGAAGTTCCCTCTGAGAAAATGTGAGACGGTATCGACAGCTACTATACACTGATAAAAATGATAGCCATGCCACATCCACACCTCTTTGGCAATGTTTCACTTTTTCGTGAGATGAAAAAGTGGCTGGTGCTGGTACATGGATGCATATATATATATGAAATCTGTGAAGACCTAGCTGTCCTGAAATATAAGGAGAAGAATATAATTCAGTAGTAGGTCACTACAAATTAAAAACAAAAAAATAAGCAAAACCCAGAAAACACAAATTACAGAACTCCCCCCTCCCAATTTTAGAACAATCCCTAAACAAATCTGGAACACAAATTATGAAACTATGATGAAAAAGAACCTTGCCTATAATATCAAGCTTCCCAATGTAGCTACGTCACCAGCTGCCCTTCTCACCTGCCACCTGCTTTCCAGATGTTCTCTAGATCTTGCTGGTGGTGGCTCTGTGTACTTTATAGACATGAAGATGACTTAGCATGGCTGGGTAAGGTGCTGAAGCAAGGATTTAGGGTGGTGTAGGCAGGCAGAGGGGAGCGGCATGCTTCAGCCCACATTTCTGCTATTTTTTTTTCTTGCAGTTTTGGTTTTGTACCTCCTCTAATATGGTCATAAGTGAAAAGAGTGTCATTCTCCTTTCTTGTTTCTCAGAAAGATCGAACACTCTGAATGTCAAGGGTTTAACAGTTCCGGAGGGATCCTGCAAAGTGCAATAGTCGGGACATACTGTAGTGCAATGATCAGAAAGCAATCCCAAATTACATCTTTCAAAGCATTTCCTTCATTACTATCCAGCCAGGGTTAACCCACCACAAAGAGAAGATACACATGCTTGTAAAGGGAATGGGGAGGGAACTGTGTGCTGCATCACAGGGGTGAATTTTCCAAATTTTAGTACAGCCTTACTAGCTTTAGAAGCACTAGTTTTGTACAGGTTTTCTTACTGATGAAAATTTGTCTCAGGGGCAGCAAAACCAATTACCATACAATTCTCTCTCCAACACACAGTTAGTAGATTGTTTTTAGCTTATCGGATATGCAAACCTTTTTCTTTGTAGCACACAGATGAATCATACACAGAGGCTCCACAGTGCAAAGCCTGTTTTTTCTTATCTGTCTTGCTGTCTGCAGTGTTTTCAGTCAGTGTCTTCAGATGTTTTCAATCAGCACTTTTCTCTTTTTAAAAAAATTATGCAAACGTGTAAATAAACAAGCACATGTGGAAGCACATGAGGGGAAGCAAGTATAATTAATCTTGGCAGATACTTTTAAAACCAAAAGTGCTCCTCCACAAAGGTTTTCCACCTGAGTTACAAAATGTTTGAAAACAAGATTTATTACAATGGAAGCGTTGACACACAACTGCAATTTGGAACTGCAAATGTGCTTCCTTCTTGTGTGCCTTACAGTCTGGACAGTAAGATCCATCTGCACGTAGTGATAAGGCATGAAAGACCACAGACTCTTCTTCTGGGCCAGCTGTCCTCGCCACCACTGATTATCCCATAGACCAGTCCATGAACAGCTTATATGATGAACTGACCTAGTTCAAACAATTTCAACTTGAGATCCTTACTATCACACCTTGTTTAGTTTGAAATGGATTAAGAAGATCTTACATGAGCAGGCCAGCCAGCAGATCTGGAAAGGCAACAGTGAATGAACACCTGAGAATGGCATGAAGAGTGACCAGGGAAGGTGCATTTGAGAGTCAGGAAAGCATCCACAGAAATCACAACCGGAGGCACAGAGAACTGGGTGTATCAGGGAGAGACTGAGCAGGACAGAAGGATGCACAGGTGCCAGGCAAGGGAGCTCCTCAGGATTTAAACTGGCTCAGAACTTTCCGATGTTGGGCAGTTAGTGGTTTACTCCACAAAGGGGTTCTTTGATGAAAATACTAATTTCCAGGAAAAAGAAGTCACCTACTTTTGCCCCATCAGCCACGTTCAGACATTAAGACAGTCAAGTTCTCCTCTTTGCCATTTGTTCTCTGCTAGCTAGGCTGCTCCATTTTTTAAAAATGTCTTTCTTACACATCTAGTTCTTCCCATGCATTTTGTAGTGAGTCTGGATGCCAGTGACTTCAGTGGAGCAGAACCAGTCCATGGAATTTCTTTAAAATTTCCCCAGAAAGTGTCCTAACATAATTTTAATATTTTATTTTGATTTTTTTAATGTAAGATCAAAATTCTCTGTGTAACTGAATGAACCCTTCAGCAGTTTTGTTTCTTTCTAATAAGATGATAGGCTCCGGGAGACTTCTGTTACCAAGCCACTAAATTACCGTAGTTGTTAGTCTAGAGATCAGTCTATGCCATAGTCTACCAAAAAAAAATATACTTACTAAACAGAAGAGCCACTTTCTATGCACTTGCCACCATTTCTGCATTTTATTAAACTGCATGGGGAGTCTTTACATTGTCCGACACTGCGACCAGAATTGGGGTGACCTTCTGGGATCCCTGGTGATTTAAACTCTTGATTCATGCTGGCGCGAACTTGAACATCAAAAATGCAACCTCAAAAGTAGAAAGAAAAAATAAATGAAGTTTAAAACAGATACAGGAAGTCAAAACAAACCAAACAACAGGACAGTGTCAACCCTCAATGAACAGGATGCACCAGAATGTCTTCAGTGGATGGGCAACCACACCATCTACGTGAGCTAAACTTACGCTGGCTACTTTTTGTTCAGGCAAATGAGTGGATGATTGTTAAGTTCCTTCATTTAATGACAGGTAAAACAACAGAAGTAATTTCTCAAGGAATAGGCAGAATACAAAGTCAGTGTCTAAGGACTGACTAGATGCAATTTTGTGTTTATGCATGCATGCTGTTCACAAATGCATCTGTATCAGATAAAAGCAGTTGAAAAAAAGAAAACCCAGAAAAAAAAGGAGAGCAGACACCAAGAAGTCTGTTTAATGTGAAATACCTAAGAATCCAGAGAACGCTGACTAATACAATGCAGGCAGGGAATGAGGACTTGCATTTCCTTGGGCTGAAAAGGGCTCCTTCAGGGAAAGACCCAGATTCTCCCCTTCCTAAGTGAATGCTTCAGTCCCTGGTACATACAGATCATGTCGCCCATGACCACGTTTTGAAGGAGGTGTATGCTGCTCCTTTTGGCCCTTCATCTCAGAAAATAATTCAAAAGTTTAATGTATACGAGTAAGGCAAAAGCTTCCAGGGCCTGTTAGTTGGTCCTGTGGGCAAGTGACCTGGTGTAGTCATGATTATGTTACAAACTTTTATTACTTTCCAGAACAGTATAGCTGCATCCAGACTACTAATGGGAAACAGTCCCTAGATTATGTTAAGTCTCTAAATACACCAAAGAATTATTTGGAAAAATGATAGTTGTCACGGACCAAGTATTTGTCAGGGACAAGTAAGAATTTATTTGTAGAGATGATCGAGTGCCAGTGCCTGGATCTATGCCCTGACATTCTTTTGATTTGCTAATACACTGGTATCCCAAGCGAAAAGAGGGGCCAAAGCTTCCAAGTGAAGCAGAGGGGTTCCCTACTTGCTACCTCCAGGCAGCTCCTGCTTGGCCTGTGGGCTTTCTGGGGATCGCCCCTTTGGAGAGCCTTTGCTCTTCCTAGTGACTGCACAGGATGGTTAGCCTTACAGGTCTAACTTACTCACCAGTATTTCTGAATCATGTTTCCAGATCCACGTGCTTATTTATGCACTGCAAAGCTGAAGATTATGCCATATATTGTATCTTTTTGGATCAGACCCTAAGTAACTTTTCAAAATATACCTGAACGTCCAAGCGATTCAGAGTCACATTTAAAGCACTTTTGCAATGTCATCCAGATCTATACATAAATATACACAATTTTAAACTAAAAAAATCAGGTTTTAAACCACTTTAGTTAAACCAATACAGTAATGTATTTGGAAATGCTCATACCTTTCTAAACCTGATCTATACAATTTAGCTGAGATAACACTGGATTCCCACAGTGCTTGAAATCATGAGGATAGTAGATATTCAGCAGTGCATGCCAGAGGCTCTCTGCTTAATACTGAAAGCAGGGAAAAGATATGATACGGAGATTGCAAGTAATCATCACACTGTTCTTTTAAAAAAATCACTTAATATGAGATTTTGCATGATTCACTGGAATCATGTAAGAAGATGACTTGCACCTGAAAGACACAATGCATGTCCGATTGTGAATTTTTTTTATAATCACATAATTTGTTTTGAACAAAATGTAAGTAATATTTATAGCAAGATAACTTTTAACTACAGTTAGAACAATTTTAGTAAAAGTAGCTTTCTTAGGCTTTTTCCATATTACACTTTGTAGTTCTGTTTATATTGACACATAACTGGTAATTCAAAAACTCGTATTAAGCAATTTAAAAATAACCTAGTTTGATGATTATTTGCAGTCTTCATACTATTGTCTCTTTGCTCTTAAAAGCGTTGGCTTTAGGCCACCGTATGCTTGGTAAATCCTAACTAACGTTTCATCTGTTTATCAGTAGCAGATAAAGCATGTTCTGTTCTCCAGAGCCTTGCTGGAGTGCTAAGAAAAAGCAGCCCAGAGCTCTGTGTAAACAACGGAAAGCACAGCGAGTACCCAAGAACTGGTAACGTCATCGTGGAAAATAAACTAGCATTTGTGTTGATGACTAGTTTAACTGTACCAGCAGAACATCTAGGTTAGAAACAGCTCTTGAGCACTTGTAAAGAAAGCACATAGTAGGTACAGGAGTATTTTGGCCCAGCTTTTATGAGTTCAACTGAAATTTTCATTTAATTTTCGTATTTCTTCTAATTCTTAGTCAGTGGGATGCAGATGAAGGACTCAGAGCAGCAATTTGAGCCCTGTCATAGCAAGCACTACACAGCCTTCTGCAGAGGGACCGGCTAATGAATGTGCCTTCTTTCTGACCTGAATTCCCTTTGCTCTGCCAGTTCTGGGCCTCTTTTAATGAGAGACTGCCAACTACTCTGAATAGTGGAGAGGTTTTCCGACACAGCCAAGTTTGCAAGAGGAACTCAAAAGAAGTTTCTGAATATGTGAGTTAAACTTGGTTTGATCCTGAAGATCAGAGTTTGATGCAATTAAGCTGTAAAGCTTCTTCAGCTTCTCACAGGGGCTGAAGGAAGTTTTCTGAATTGCTTGAGGTACCACCAAACATTCTTCAGCCTAGCAAAAGAATCTGTAGGTGCTGATCCTCAAATTCCCTAAACCTAAAATTCCCAATCTTTTGATTATTAAATTACAGTTTATTAAAGACATCTATTTTCAGTTTCCTCCTCCCCCATGGAAACGACTTGAACAACTGCTAAAGGCACGCAGGTGCGGGAGGAAATGGTCTGAAAAAGTAGCTGCACAGAGTAAAAATCCTGAATGACTGCACACTGACACTGGGGACAGGGAGTCTGCAGCAGCAAGGCTGTCCTCAGTGTTTCTTGATCCAATAGTGATTGCTTACAAAAGCAGAGGTACACTCTGGTGTTAGAAGCAAAATGGTTTTAATAAATCATGTCTTTAAAGGCAGCCAACAGCACCTTTCCAAAAGTCTGAGTAGTTTAATCAACTGTGTGCTAGATAAATTTATCTTGACTGTCACTTCCAGAGTTTTTCTGTGGGCTCCCAATAGCTGCAGACTGGCTGAAGTAAAATGGTTCACAATTTTCTTTCATGTTAGTGGTACTGCAGTTCCCACTCTGGAGAAGGGCTATGGAGGTTTACTTCTGATCCTGAGGATCCCGAGAGCTGAAACTGGGGGGATTTCTGAGCTAGAAGAACTAGTCAGCTAGATGCTGACTACGTTAGAAAATGTAGGAAATTGGTCACAGGGAAGCGCAGCTTCCCTGAAAGCCAGTATGCTCCAGAGAACAGAGACAAGCTGCTGCTGGGAACTGGAGCATGGAATGAATTAGCAAATATGGTGGACTTAATGCTGTGAATGATAGGGACAAAGAGAAAACTGTTTATGAGCTACATGTTTGACAAAATTTTGAGATAGAGACTTCTTTTTAAACAGTAAGAAATATCAATGAATAGTATGGTAACTAACAGTACACGAATTTTGAAGTATTTTTTTATTTTTTGGAAGAATATTCATCCTGCTTTTGTAGAAATTTGGCCATCCCAATACAGTCGCAACACAAGGAACCTGTAAAACGGGCAAAAGGTTTGTGGTTGAAGTGAAGCACCAGTGGACCTGTTGGTCACGCCTAACATTAACATGTCTATAAAAAAAAGCCAGAAGTACTTCACAAATATTGACACTATTAAAATACTTGCACGGACATTTTGTTTCATGATACGCCAATTTGCAAGCTGTTAAGAAGCTATGAGAAGTATAACCATTCAATCCATACTTCCTGAAAAGACAGAGACAGATGAAGTGTTAATTGATACAGCTTTCTGAGTGACAAGTTGATTATAGGATAAGAAATGGATTTTGAGGAAGTTTCCGTGTAAGAAGAAAAAGTAAGGTGATGGCTGGAAAAGAGGCAGTTACGCGGTCTTAGTGGAAATGGAGTGTAGTAGTGTATGAAAGTGAATCTTACTGCTACACTTGCCTTTCATAATGTGCCCCCAGTTTTGTACCTCAGAACTCAACCTTTGCTCTGCTATGGCAAAATGTTTTCTTTTCATTTGAAAGGCTTTCCAGTGCTTAAAATAAACTGAAGTTTACCTCACAAATATTGAGCACATTATTTCTATGGAAGTAAGGAATGCAAATAAAGAAGTGTTATGAACAAATCCTTTGCTTCATTGCTGATCTGGTAGGAGTTGAATTACGATTTCTACAGAGCTTCAAGTATCAGTTTCGAGGAAGGAATTACTATCTGTTAGAAAAATGGCTGAAATATTCCTAACAGGAATCACTTAGGTCCTGTCCAGAGACCTAGACCGTGATGCCAGGAAAAAAAAAAAAAATCAGATTTCATGATGTCCTGTCAGGAAGAAGCTTTCAGCATGAAAACTGTTACCCAAACCAGCCCTGCCAGTGACAACAGTCAGAGCTAGCTGGGAGAAGAATCTAAACTACTTTACCGCAAAAAAAGGAAGTCCTCTCAGAACGATGCCGTAGAACAGTGACAGATAAGAAGAAATGGTATCATGGCAAACTTCCATTTTTATCAGAAACATAAAGTACTAAAAATATTTAGCAAAGCCTCTCTGTGCACGTGTTTCTTAGTTATCGTAGTGAAATAATGAAAAAGCCACAGGAATTTCTGCCAAGCAGATCCTAGTTTGTTTCCTTATAAGATAAGAGATTTTAGCTCTTTCTTTCATAGGCAACTGAAACAACTTAATGCATGTTTTAAAAGGAATTGAAAACAGTATAATCTTTACCTTGAAAGCCATTCTTAAATCTGGATCCCTTTGGTAGGAGTTCCGGAGTATACTCGCGATAGCCTCCTAAATAAAACTGACTGAAGACATTGAGTCCAACCAGTCTCCCAGGAGAGGTCACAGTTTTATTCTTCTGATCATCCACCTTTCAGTGAAACATTTATACTTGTTACAACAAAGGAATTTACCTTATTTAGGAACTCCTAAGGAAGACAGTCCTCCAAACTTAACAGGGAAACACAAAAGTAATTTTTAAACTTTCCATATAAAATGTGAAAAAAAGAGAACACTTTCATCTAAAAGCAGTCCCTCTAAAGGAAGTAATTTCTTACCTTCAGCCAACCTTTTTGGAGATATCTGCCAAGATGGATGACATGAATATTGAGTGTCAGATCAAGTGGTTTACTAATGATTGTTGCTGTGCCAGAACCTAGATTGTAGCTATATACTACTCTGCCATTACGGAGGCCTAACTCCAAGAAATCATCTCCATTCAGACCTGAAAAGACAAAAATAGAACAACTACTTATTCCAGGATGGAGTGAATACTGATGCATAAAATATGCTCCAAATCCACTGAAAACGTATCAGTTTAGGAAAATTTTAGCAAGGAAGGTTTTTAGTTTTGTATAGATGTTTAATATTCGCTGTTTAACTTGTAATACTATTTCCAGTATTCTTGTAGATTTAAAATAAAAGCTGCAGAGATTTTGAACATAGTTACAGGCTTTCTGAAGGAAGTTCTTTTTCACACTAGAGTAGGTTAGTGACATCCGCAAAACCGGTTGAGCCTGGTGGATTTAGCAGTCATTGTTGTTCCCTCCCCCTGCAACATGAACAAATCCTCAACTTTCTCCAAAATCTTAAAAAAAAACAAGCTGAAACTCCGAGTCGCATGCGAGAAGAGCTCATGACTTAATTCTATTCCGGGATGCTTTCGGCTTTCACGGTAGGTACCTTCCCAGCCTCGGAACCGGAGGGCGCCTGCTGCTGGGAGGCAAAGGCAGCAGCAGGACGGGGGCCCGAGGAAGCTCCAGCAGCTTCTCGGGAGCTCGCTCAGGCGCCCCGGCCCAGGAGTGCCGCGGGCTTCATTGCAGCTGCCCCTGATTAGGGTGCCTCTAGAGTATTTGTTACCGAAGTTTCTCTGGTCTGAACAGCCGTGTGCTTTAATTCTCTGAGGTCTTCTTACACTTCCAGGTTAGAACTCATTCATTTCCAAATCTGCAGTAAATAATCCAATTTCTTCACGTGTAGGACTACAAGCTGCAAGTAGCAGTCTGCGCTTTTCAGGTACTATACTATAAAATCTTGTTTGAAAGTTTTTCAGTCAGACATAAAGCCCACGAGTAAGAATTCAATTCCTGGACCCATTCCTGGTCATCCAAGGAAATGGACTTATACACTGGCATCTTTGAAGAAAATTCATTCCCTCTTCTCATGTAGGGAAGAGGAGAACCACCTTAGTCAGAGAAAACATGATCAACTTGTTTCTTTTTACAAACTCGACCCTTTCTTTTGCAAATTCTCTTGGCAGGGTAAAAGAACTGGGATACAAACAATGGTAAAAGGGAAGAATGTTCTCAGTCTTGGATTAGGATGTCCTGAATTGAAATTCAAAGCCATCCATTTCTTTTTACAGCTCTCCCGTGAATTCAAGCAATTCAGTGCTCCATTTCATGCCTGTGAACTGTGTTTTATTTGGTATTTTCTTCCGTTTTCGTAAGGCCACCTCATTTTGTATTTGTTTTAGGGAAGGGCTCTTCCTATTTGTTCTTGCAGTGTCATATGGTGGCCCTCATTTCAAATGCATGTCTTGATGCTCCTGCTCCAAGCGCATGGGGAATTTACTTCATTTGCAGAAGATAAAGTGGGCTTTTCCCCACAAGAAGCAATGGAACGTGCATCTTGTCCTCCCACTGAAGCTCTGCATACTGCTGTTTCACAGCCAAAACTGCCATATTCCCCTCATCTCATATGTTGTAAATGAATATGCTGCATTAGCAAGGGGGTGTGTGGGGGGGAACGGAACACTACTCTGCTTTTTCTATACAGAAGTTTGATTTTTCTATACAGTCACTATTTTGATGCAACACGAACATACATAAAAAGAAAAGCTTATTCCAAAGAATTTGAATACACAGCCTCTGTAGAAAGTATGCAGTTACATTCAGTTGAACAGAACACACACACTGTTCATTTTTATTACAATCATTTGTTCGTGACTGAATGAAATCCCGTTGCCTTCAGTTACACCGGGACATCGCCAGCGAAGGACTTCCAAACTGAAAGTAACAGTTTTTTTAAATCATTACCAAAGTTTCTGTTTTCAGCAGTGTCCACAATGTACTTAACGTGATTTGGCCTGCAAAACTAGGGAGGTACATTAAAGACAATGTTATTTAAAATACTGTCTGCATTTTTAAAACACTTTCTTGGAAATGAAGTACATAAATACAACAGTGCCAGCATTCTACAAAGTTGACCTGATGGTGAAGATAATGTTAATTAATAGTCTGCATAAATGAGACAGCTTATAACTGTTTTGTTGGTTTTGAGTCTTTTGTCTTATTCCTTGTCCATATCAAGAATGGAAAGGAAAACAGACTCTTCAGTAGGCTTCGAAGAACTAAGGCCATCGTAGATTCACATTCTTTTTGTTGATTTCTGACCTGCTTATTTAGGGATTAAAAAACGGCTGATTTCTACTTATGCATTAGTCTTACAATGGCATAATTTTATTGACTTAATTTTTCTTACACTAATGTAACTGCAAATAGAATCAGATCCCTAATGTTTTAACATTTTACACTTCCAAGGTTGTAAGTTAAGTGACCTAAATATCTTAGCTATGAAAACCAACGGTGGTTATTTTGTAGAGTATACACTAACAGATGGAATTTGGGGAGGAAAAATTTCCCGTTTTTTCTGCTTTTCTATCTGTTGTTCGCTCTAGAGAATTTGTTACTGAAGTTTCTCTGGTCAGAACAGCTTTAATTCTCTGAAGTTGTCTTAAATTTTCAGTTTAGAACTAACCTCTTTGAAAATATGAAGTAAATAATTTCTTCGCATTTAGTACTACCTATGCTATCATCGGCAGAAAGCCGTCAAGAGAAAGTGTTTTTTTCGGGGGAGGAACAAGCACAGTACCTTTTTATTGCAAGAGGGCAGCAAATTAAACTTGGCATCATCTGACACGGGGCTGCAGAAACGCATTACCATCATCCAGCAGTGTTCAGGAAAAAAATGATCTGCAGACTAATAAACAGCCAGGTTTCTGCCTGACAACTACATAATAAGCCCAGAACGCTAGCATTTTGGTTAATAAATATGACACCAGTAAGAATTTTTTTTACTCATTTCAGCTAAGTACAGTTGCAAGATCTACACTTCGCAATGACGCTGACATTACAGGGTACACCCTGAAGGCAGGCCTTTTTGCAACAAACTTTAGTGCAGTATGTCTTTTATTTTTAAGCAATTTTTTTTTTGCTATTCTCTTTTGATTACCGTAACTGAAAAAAAAATCATGTTATTTTCCACCATTGCTGTTCTACTTTTCACATCTGCATTTTTTCTATCCTGAGTAAAGACAGTGGAAAAATTGGTATAATTTTTGTTTGGTTATATTTCCTACAATTTCTGTACTGCCACTTTGAAATTCAGTTCCAAAGGTTGCAGAAACGTGTCTGAATGTGGTGGTTCATTCTTGTCATTGAAAAGAATGTTCTAACGATTCATCTGTGTTTGTATGACAAAAGAGCTATGTATTATTGTTATAAACATTTAGTGATGGGGACACTGGCTTCTGAAAGCTGCGTTCTGAATGACTACATGGAAACATTTTAGGTAATGTCAACTCCATGCACCATTTCTACTTGGCTACCCAAAAAAGAAAGACAGTATTTCCCCCATCTACAGCAATAAATAATTAGTGAGTGAAAGGAAAAGCTGCCTGGGAGTGAATGGTGACTGTCGCGGGAATAAAATGTGGCATGAGGGGTGTTATTTGTGTTAGGCTAATTTGGATAATCAACTCGATAAACTAAATCTGTTTGTGGCTGTTTATCCAGGTGCTGTACCAGGGTCTCATGGCACATGAAAGTACAGTTGATCAGCTGAGCTGCACTAGCTAAATTTGACAGGATCTTTGCAAATGAAAAGTAACAGATTTAATTATATCACAGGTATGTACACTGCCAAGCCGTTCTAAGCTGACGTTTTAGATTGCATTGCAACCGACTAACAGTCTGACTCTCGGAAGTCTTCCACAGGAAAAAGAGGAAGAAGCCCCAGAGGGTACAGGAACTATAGTAAAGAAATTCAATAGAAAACAAGATCTAAGAAAATATCAAATATATCACCATAGCAAATGGAGGATATCCTGTATCCTATGGATGTGATGTACTGCGATTGTTTTGTGCGATACGTATGTAACCGCATAATGTTGATTTTTAATAATGCAGTTTGGGACCTCAGTATCTTAAAACTGCTGATAATAATTTCTCCTCTCTTTCATTTTCCTGAAGTATTAATTTTCTCATACTGTTCAGCATAAGCGTAGGGTTGCCGTAAGTCGTGGGCCATATCTGCCAAAGTCACGTGATGTTTTGGATACGGTAAAGCATCTACTGTGGTAGACAACTTGTATTTACATACCTAAATCACTCTTCTACTGTGATGGGTTTAGACCTAAAGACACACCACCAAACCTCCCTCCTAGGCTTCAACAATCCAAACCCAAAAGTTACCTCATGCTCCAACTACAGAAACAATTACGGTAAAAGTAAGTAACGTGTCTCCTATGATCTATTAAGTATAAAGTAGTTTCTACCCTGACTCTTTAAGCCTGCATTAAGATTTCATTAAATTTTTCTCAACATTCATCAGCATTATGGGTCCTGTGTGGACAGTAATGCTAAGACGGACAGAAGACGAGTAGTATTAGTGTTTTACCCTATTTCTAATACTGAGGCCGTGCCAGCCTGCCACAGCGGGGTACTGTGAAGAGGGACCAAAAGTATTGCTGAAATCTTAGTACAAATGTTGTAAGTAGATTTACATAACCTGCTTCTCAGCTGTGGTAGTCAGACCAAGTTGAACACTTTGCTATACAGACTGTAGCACACCTTACTCCTAGCTAGCTTGGGTTCCCTTGCATTGAGTGATCTCAGGGGTTAGGGTCTCTTACTTTATGTAAATAACACAAGAGTCCAATTCTGGCTGCCGTGGGGTTGGATTTCAGTGTTGAGAGTCCGGTGGGCCATGGAAGTGCAGCCCTGTGACGAGAGCAGCAATTCAGGGCTGCTCCCGCGGCAGGTCGTCCGAGGACACAGGAAGAAGAAATGGGAGGGTGGCGGTGGCACACCGGGTGGTTGGATTGATTTGCCAATAAAGTAAGCATCAGTGGAAGAAGATTTGAGGCAGCATCTCTCAAAACTGTGCACCAAATAAATATAATCAATAATGAAATTTATGTTTATGACTGAAGAGAGAACCTTGATCTTCTGGTTTCCATTTATTTTGTTCAGAAATATGCTACCTCAAGCATCAGATTAACTGTTGACTTTAATTACTGGAAGCAGTTATACTTCTCCTTAATGAAAAGGAACACTTATACAACCTGATTGTTTACTATGTGTTTGCAAAACAATAAAGTATTGAAGAGATTATTTTCCTCCAAATGAAATGATACTCTAAAAAGAGTCAATAAAAAGCTATGTATATTTTTATCCTACTTCTTTAATGAATATTTGAAAGCCTGTAAGGAGAGGTAATAAAAATAAACCTTACCTTGGCCCTTCTGTCCAGTGAAAAAAATCAGGTTCTCTTTTAAAGCTGAGTGGTGGTTGGCCAACTGAAATTTCAAGCGGAATTCATAGTAGAAGGTGATATTTGGGATTGTAGAATAAGCTAGGAATGAGGTATAGCCAAAGACATCTGTGCCACTGAAACTTGGTTGACTAATATTAATAGCTGGATTAAAAAAAAAAGAAATTCAGTGTTAGGGCAAATTCTTTAACATATGTATTTGCAAGTTATATTTGATAGCCCCTTTTAGAACTTAAAAACTACTAAATAATACAGATATAGTTTGGCTTTCCTCTGAGTGTAATCTCTTTCTTTATTTTTCAGCTCTTATAAACAGGCTTATTTTACAGATGAATTATTGGCAACTACTGCCATCTCCTGGATTGTAGATAACATTGTTACAAATAGAAAACACAAAGAAATTCTCCTGTTAAAACAAATGCCATCTCTGACACGCGTCTGAGTGGAATTGAGTACAAGGATGTGAGTACAAGGAATCCAAGGAATAATAATTCTTCACAGGTAGAGAAATAATAAAAAGAAACATCATAAAAGGATGAATTTGCATCACAGTGAATAGGACCTACATGAATTATATTGTTCACATTATTTGCTCCATCATTTAAACTGTCGACATATTCAGGAACTGGCTACCTAAAAATGTATAATTTACAGTACTAACAAATTATTTCACCCTTTTTTGCTGTCATTTAGGTTCAATTTAATGAAAATTTCCTTTATGTTGGGCACTGACCAAGCAACGCGTGCAGCTTTTTCTGAAATACTTTGCCAACCACATAGTCCTGCTTTCTCCAAAGCTGTAAAGGCTACAAGTTCATTCAAACACCGACCGGTTTTGTGACACAGAAGTTTATAATTTATGCTGAGAAAAACTATGGGTTTAAAAAAGCAAATAAACCCAAGTCTATACACATATCTGTACTGGTAAACTGTCAACAGAGCACCCCCACGGCCCCAAGGACTGCTTGCTGGAGCCGAGGAGCCAGGCTGCTGGAGCCAGTTCCTGTGGTCGATGCCGAGAGCAGAGATAACATAATGCTCGTATTGACTGTACGGTTTAGTGGAACACAGGAGAGAGGAAGAATAACAGAGTAAAGCCTAATCCTGAAAGACTGGGTATGGGGTTAGATTTAAAAGATCCGAGCAGTTACCTCCAACCTGCCTTAGCACCAAATGCAACTGGCTCCAGCTTTACCAACGACGGCAGTAGGTGAGGTTGGGGGAGGAAGGAATACGTAGCTGCACCACGTACCAACCAGACTGGGAAGTGCTAGTAAAGACTTACAATCTTCCCTAAGTAACCTGTATTAGCCTAAGAACCTTTAAGCATCTGGCCCTAAATACTCACAGCGTGGGAGAAACTATCACACGTTAATTGTGAAAATGGTATCACCATCTCTAGTTTGTGGAATCTGTTTCTAAATTTGCAACGTGGGAAACCTGCCCTATTGGCACTGGAGTGGCAGACATTGCCGTAGTATCTGCACCTGACAAAAGGTGCAGACGTAGGCTCTGACAAACCTTTTCTAGCACAGACTTGGGAGTCTGCAGCAATACAGAGTGTACCGTCCCGTTTACTAAGCACTGCTTGGCACATGTGGCACATTGTGCCTTGTTCTGTGATCTTAAATGGGAGCCAGGAAATCTCCATATGAAACAGTGATTTTGTCCTAATTAGAAGAAAACTGGCAATGAGTTTGTTCTCAACCTAGTCTGACTGAACATAACCTCACGTCTCAGACCTTTGTGAAATACGTGCTGCACTGGAGGAAAAACACAATTCTCCCATATTTAAATCTAGTGTTGGCTGCCGTCCACTAGTACTTGCTCAGATTACCTGAACATGCCTGAGGGAGGCTCAAGTTCTGCCTTTTTTGCTTCTCAGGAAGCTATGTCATACAGGCAGCTCCTTTAATTCAAAGAATTATTTTTCTTTTTCTTCCTTCCTTCCTTTCTTTCTTGCTATTTATTTAGTAAAACACAAAATATTTATGAGAGAAGATTTTAAAATAAAGGAGGCCTTTGTGTTTATTGTCTTTTCCTGCTTCCCTTTATAGTGGGAAAGGCAAATTCTATCATGTACCTCCACAGAGCCAGGTAATTTGGTTTGCTGACAGAGATCACTGAAAAGTCTATTCCTGACAAGTTATTCCCAGCGGGGTAAAGCACTTTAATCCCAGGATGAAGTATGCCACTGTCTCAGCTGTTTCCCTGGAGTTTTCTAACTGGGGGGGGGTATTTTCTTGCCTTTTTACTTGCTCCTTTCAGTGTTCCCTATACAGATGGATTGAACATTGGCAAAGGAATGTCCTGCAAAGTGATCTACAACAGTAGGACCTGGACAGTAGAAGGATGCTACTCCCACTGACAGGTGCTGCACAACATACAGAAAATTGTTATATATATATCTGTATTCTTAGATTATTATTACATACCAGTTGCAATTTCACTGCAGTTTTGACACATCCCAGAACAAAAGGCTCAAAGATCTCAATTCATACTTACAACTAAAACCATGTCTCATTTAAGCAAGAATAGTTTTGGCCCATGAACTGAGGGGCAGCAAATTCGGGGCTACTGAGACAAGACTCAGCTTTTCTCTGTGCATTTCCTGATGTAACAAAGTGATAGACAAGATTTACTGGGTGGAGGTTTTGTTGGAGTCACAACAAAACTGTGATAACAGAACTGTTCCTATGTAAGGTTATTTAAAAAAAAAAATCTTTAAGTAACTTTAATTAAAATGAGGGGCATGTGGCTAGTCTTCCAAGAAGGCAGAAGTGGGAACTGGCCTTAGTTACACACGTTATGCAAAATTAGTTGGTAAGTTCACTGCTACTGATGGCAACTGGAAGTTGCTATCATTTGACTCCAGAGACCAGTATCCCTGTTTATATATGGCCTGTGATACTACATACGGCCTGGGCTCTTCACAGTACTGAAAAGGTTGGCCATTCTGTCTTGAGTTGTGGTTTCGCCTGTTGTTTCCTCCTGCTTTTAGGATAAAGTCTAAGCAAACAGGCTTGAGAGAAAAATGACCAGGCCAAATTGATGATAAGTTTTAGAGCAATAAATTAACAGAAAATGGTACAGAAAGATAAGTAGTTTTCTTAAAAATGTTAGTACCAGTAAACATAGACGGCAATACTCAGCGTCTGCAGACAGGTTGTGTATGCTATAGTTGGGCAACTGTCAGGATGTCAAAATCTTGACACACTGTCAAGCAGGCTTAAAATGCTTCTTAGAGACACCTCAGCTATAGTCCAGGTTCAAAACATCTTAGACAGAAGTGTCATGTGTTGAAGAATATTGTGCAAAGTCCTGAAGAAGGTATATCAGAGAATGTCAATGTGACATGTTACTTAAGAGTTCCTGAAAGCAGGATAGCTACTTCTGAGAGCACGCTGAACGAACAGCCTGCATCCGTGGTCTTTCACACGGATGCACTCTGAATAAACAAGCTATATGAAGGCAAGAAGATGAAAACTCCATCTTCAACCCAAAACACGATACACAGTCTGGTTTGGATCTTTACCTACAGTTACCAGAACCAAGTACAAGAACTGCACTTTAACTTTCAACATTGCCATATGGGGAAACCTTACGTATAATCATACCTTCTGCACTCTCCCCAAAAAATCTTGATATGTAATAAGTTTTTGCTATACTGTAACAGAAAAACATTTTATTTCACATTGGCGTTTAAAGATTGATAGACTTTTTTCTTTTCACAGTGTTGCTTACCTATTTTTTTCTGTATTTATTTCCTATAGGAAAGAGATCTATCTGGGCCCTAAGCCTCCCCCTCATTAGAAGCAACCTGCACAGGCACACAACGGGTGGCAGTCATCGGACCAAACAGGGGCGTCTGTGACAGATGCCTACAGAAGAGCTGACCACCTAAGGCTGTGCTTTGCCAGGGGAAAAATTCAGCACATTCAGGATGCAGTGTCTTTCATATATAACACCCACCTTATACAGGTCAGGTAAGCAGTATTCTAAAATGCTTATTTCACCCCACCAAATACAAAAGTAGTGTTGGGTAAGTGAGAGTGAAGTATTATAGACTTCTAAAGTTAGGTGGGAAGTACTTCCCATTCTGCATGATCTTTGTCTCTGGTCTTCATCGCCGTAAAAGCTAAATGATTTAGAAATGCTGAACTCATTCTCTGTGAAATCAAGGAAACACTTTTTTCTGATTTTAAGAATGGGAACCATAGGGCACTCAGAAACTATTTGCACAAAGGCGCACACAAAGTCTGGAGTGTATTGAAGAACTGAATATAGATCTCTGAACTCCAGGTTAGAGCACAGTCACTGAACATGCTTTGCAAATTGACCTTTTAATTTCTTACCCCTGGGTGTCTGAGCACAGTCCCTTTCAAAACATCTGACAAGAAGCAATTTTCATATATAACGTCCATCTTTGACTACTTGAGCATCTCCTCTCAGCTCTTTATGGTCTTTTCCTCCAGTTTCAACTGTGCATTTTGCTGTGGCCATGAAGTACATTCAATAACGTATCCAGCATTGTAGGGGATTAAGAGGTCCCTGCCGTGCTGTAGGTTCCAGATGTGGTAACAGACACCACCAGCCAACAGCTTTCGGGATAAACAATTCTTCTCAGATTAACAGCATAGCAACAAGTACAAATCAGTAGTACAATTACCCAACTCGAAACAGTGAATCCAGTATATCACTAACAGTGGGCTAAACTTGGTACCTGGGCACACGAAGGTTTACCTCACAGCGGTTATCAGGAGGCCGGCAGGAAGCAGGACGTATCTTCTCCAGATGAGCAACCCAGGCCCACTGATGGCTTTAGGGAATTTCAAATTCCCTCATCGGACTGTCCTTTCTTGTTGTTGACTTGCGGAAGCACTACCTGCACTTGTTAACAAGCCGTCACACCCCAGCCCCGCTCCCCTCCCTGCTGCTCCTCCCCGGTCTGCTTGGACGCTACCTCACCCGGCGCGTGACCCCCGTAAGAGCTACACCTATACAAGGCATGGGGTCACCGAATGGAGAAAGATGGTCTAAGGCAATAGAAGCCCCTCCCGGAATGTTTTACGAAAATCATTATACATTGTTTTGGTTTACTTCTTCACAGTTTTCTCCACAGTGTTGAAGCAGTTTCTCACACCTAGTAAAAGTCAGGTGCAGTATCTAATTAACTACCCTGTCCTTAGCAGGTAGGTACACGCAGTAAGGGTTTGTAAATACGCCTCCCTACGCTGGTCTCTGGAGAGTAAAATGTATTTAGAAATGTGAATTAATCTTAAGTCAAAAGCTTGTATTTCTGGCTAATTCACTGTATCTAGCTTGACAGCTATTCCATATTTTATCTGTTTCTGGACTGCCGCTTACAGATTTTATGCCACATTTTTAATCATGTCTCTTCTCTACACTAAGTATAACTTATCAAGAGATCTTTGTCCAATCATGTCAAAAAGTTAAAGGTTATCAGCAAACATGCATCAGTGTAAAACATTCAGTCTTTTAGAGATCTTTCATGCAATGATCTTCATTACTTTGATTTTAATACAGACTAGTTTGCCATATTTTTACATATTTTTAACTTAAAAACTAAAAACCAGTTACTAACTCTGTATGAAAAATACAGTGATTGGTAAAATTGTGTCAAGCAAGATAACTCCACCTTTTCCTTTTAATCTCTTTCTTTTCATTATAAGGCTATGGAGCCAAAACTGTGCGGAAAATTGTATAATCACATAGCTCTCTTTTCCTCGAAACACAGTCCTTCAAGACATCATTTATAAAGGGTTTGGGGCTGGCTGAAACAGCAGAGGGCACAGCTAACCACACTGGGTTATTTCCCTCTTCCTGCCAAGCCCATTTCCTCTCTTGCTCTTGCAGCGTACAGTCTGAAGCGGTAAAGGAGAGAGATGTGTCCCCATGGCTCTGATGATGAGCCATGCAAAAACCCACTCCAAATTAGCACTGTGCCGGAAACACACACCGCTCTGACAGAGGACTGAAGCCTTTTATCAGCTTTTTGTGCTTGATCTTGTCCTGTGTCTGTCAGTCCCGTGCCATTCATCATTGTCCTCTTCTGCATTCCCAGTACTGAACAAGTAATAAGGTACCATATGTCCCATTGCCTCACAAGCAAATAATGACAAATTACCCCATTCTATAAATACATTAATATGGTTGGCTACCTACTTCCCTAACATTATACATCTTAGCAGAGGTGAGCATAAAAGTGGGAGGTAAAAAAAAAGTCGTCTACAGTTTGAAAAAAAATCTTAACGAAGAAGAGAGAATAAAGTGACAAAGAAGAAAGAGAATAATGGTTTCATTATCTTTGAATTTTCTGTTATGAGTTAAAATTAATGTTCCCTTCAGTGTTCACTGCCAATACATCTTGAACCACAGCTTTACATCCATTGCAAAACCCAAGACAGACGAAAGGGATAGAAAAAGATGAAGAATTCAGGCTAAAGACTTACAATCAGATAATCCACTTTTTTATATTATTATTGACTAACTGTGAACAGTTATCAGGCTCAGCGTCCACCTATGGATCAGCAGCCATATACACTGTGGGACGAGTATTATTCAGGTCTCCTAAATACCAGCTCACATATTTGTAAAGAGAATATTGAAAAGGGAATGGAAATTACTACCAAGCATTGTATTTCCCAGTCTTCCATGCTGTGCTGGGTTGACCCTGGCTGGAAACCAGGGGCCCACCAAAGCCGCTCCATCACTGCCCTCCTCAGCTGGACAGGGGAGAGAAAATATAACAAAAGGCTGGTGGGTCAAGAGAAGGGCAGGGAGAGATCACTCGCCAGTTACTGTCACAGGCAAAAGAGTCTCAACTCGGGGAAATTAGTTTAATTTATTACCTATCAAATCAGAGTAGGGTAGTGAAAAATAAAAACCAAATATTAATAAAACCACTTTTCCCCCACCCTTCCCTCCTTCCCAGGCTCAATTTCACTCCTGATTTTCTCCACCTTCTCCCCCTCCGGCAGCACAGGGGGACGGGGAATGGGGGTTGGGGTCAGTCCCTCACACCTTGTCTCTGCCGCTCCTTCCTCCTCAGGG
>JAVKLA010000014.1:1531014-1544687 GCA_034782735.1 Sagittarius serpentarius
GGGCTACAGGCCCTGCCAGGAGCCTGCTCCGGCGCGGGCTTCCCACGGGGTCACAGCCTCCTTCGGGCACCCACCTGTTCCGGCGTGGGGTCCTCCCCGGGCTGCAGGTGGAGATCTGTTCCAGCGTGGGCCTCCCTGGGCTGCAGGGGCACAGCCTGCCTCACCGGGGTCTTCCTCATGGGCTGCAGGGGAATCTCTGCTCCGGCGCCTGGAGCACCTCCTGCCCCTCCTTCTGCACGGGCCTGGGGGCTGCGGGGCTGTTGCTCTCGCATCTTCTTAATCCTCTCTCCGGCTGCAGTTGCTGTTGCCCAGGGGTTTTTTCTCCCCTTCTTAAATCTGTTACCCCAGGGGCACTGCCACCATCACTGATGGGCTCGGCCTTGGCCAGCAGCAGGTCTGACTTGGAGCCGGCTGGCACGGGCTCTGTCGGACATTGGGGAAGCTTCTGGCAGCTTCTCACAGAAGCCGCCCCTGCAGCCTGACCCCTACCAAAACCTGGCCACCAAACCCAATACACAAGTTCTACAAAAGTCTTCAGAAAAATGCCCTTTTTCAACACAAAATTCTGTAGCCATTGTTTCTCTTACTGGTTTGCAGTATAGCTCTTAATAAACCAAAACATGCTCTTGAGCACAGAAATATTGATGAATAGAGTGCAAAATGTTTTCTTAGCTGAGTTTAGAAAAACTATTTTAAAAGCAGCTGGGCTATTGCTCCTCATACTCATCATGTTTCTAAAGAAGCAGCAAGAAGACTGGATGTTTGAGCTACAACACATACTCCTGATGGAAGTAGCTAACTTAACCAAGCTATATGAAGCAAATTATAAATGTAATTCTATAAACTCCTATGTGTTTACAATCACAAATTTTAACTACTGATTTGCATGCACACCTCCAGCACAAGGTTCTGGTAGGAACCTCTCTCTGTGCATTGCAGTACATTACAAGGTATTAGATCAGGGACTGCAGGCGACCAGGTGAAAGAAGAACTTGC
Organism: Sagittarius serpentarius; assembly: GCA_034782735.1. NCBI lineage: Eukaryota > Metazoa > Chordata > Aves > Accipitriformes > Sagittariidae > Sagittarius > Sagittarius serpentarius. The sequence goes on from JAVKLA010000014.1 coordinate 1,532,011, forward strand.
TGCTGCAATTCCCCTGTCTTTTGTGCCTGGAAAGACGAAGAGAGGAGGAGACAGCAGAGAGCTGCCCAGGGCCCAACCATGGAAATGAGAGGGAAGGGCTGCAGTATGGACATGTAATATATGTAGCATAATTTGGGGAGGACAGGCAAGATGAGGGAGCTAAGCTGGCATCTAGAACAGAACAGAATAGAATAATTTCAGTTGGAAGAGACCTACAACGATCACCTAGACCAACTGCCTGACCAATTCCGGGCTGACCAAAAGCTAAAGCACGTCATTGAGGGCACTGCCCAAACGCCTCTCAAACACTGACAGGCTGGGGGCATCGACCACCTCTCTAGGAAGCCCGTTCCAGTGTCTGACCACCCTCTCGGTAAAGAAATGCTTCCTCGTGTCCAGTCTGAACCTCCCCGGCGCAGTTCTGAGCCATCCCCACGTGTCCTGTCCAGGGACAGGGAGAAGAGCTTTCCAGGGAGAAGAGCTCAGCACCTCCCTCTCCGCGTCCCCTCCTCAGGAAGCTGCAGAGAGCAATGAGGTCGCCCCTCAGCCTCCTTCTCTCCAAACTAGACAACTCCAAAGTCCTCAGCTGCTCCTCACAGGACATTTCCTTCGAGCCCTCTCACCAGCTCGGTTGGCAGCCAGATGTAGCCCCATTCACTACAACCCCTTCAGTTCTGTGCTTCAGCCAGTTCTTCACCCAGTGCACCGTGAAGCTACTCAACCCACAGTTGGGCAACATGTCCAGAAGGATGCTGTAAGGTACAGTATCAAAAGCCTTACTAAAGTCCAGAAAAACTAGATCCACCACCTTCCCCTCACCCACTATGCAGGTGACCTTATCAACGAAGAATATCAAATTAGTTAAACAGGACTTTGCCTTTGTGAAGCCATGTTGACTGTGCCTGATGATTGCACTATTCTTCAAATGCCTTTCAGTAGTACCCAGTATAATCTTCCCCATAATTTTTCCAGGAACTGCGGTTAGAATAACAGTTCCCTGTAGCTCCCTGGGTCTTCCCTCACACCCTTTTTGTGGATTGTAATAACGCTGGCTAGCTTCCAGTCAGCAGGGACCTCCTCAGACTCCCAAGACCTTTCACAGATGATCAAGAGGAGTCCTGCCATAACATCCACTAGCTCCTTCAGAACTCTGGGATGAATCCTGTCAGGCCCCATGGGCTTGTGAACATTCGGCTGATACAGCTGGTCCCTTACAATTTCAGTGCCCACAAATGAAAATTCACTGTTCCCACATTCGTGGTCCTCCAACTTGGGGACCAGGCAGCCCAAGGTCTATCAGTATTATTAACCACCGAGGCAAAAAATGCCTCTGCTTTTTCTTCATCCCTATTAGTCAGATGACCATCTTCAACCAATATTGGTCCAAAGTTTTCTTTAGATCTCCTCTTGCTAGTAACATACTTAAAAAAAGGCCCTTCTTGTTACCTGAAACAACACTGGCCAGTTTCAAGTCTGAGCTTTGGCCTTTCGTGACTTCTCCCTGCATAAACAAACCACAGATCTGTACTCGTCCTGCGAATCCTGACCTCACTTCCAGAGATCATACAGTTTCTTCTTCCTCTTGAGCTCCACGAGGAGTTCCTTGTTCAGCCAGGCTGGTCTTCTGCCCCACTTGCTTGATTTACGACACAGCAGAATTGCCTGCTCCTGGGTATTTAGTTCACGTTTTGCTAGTTCTACATTCCAGCTGTTATCTTTAATAGGCAAGCCGCTTTCCTCATCAGAAACTCTGGGAAGCACAAGGAGGAAACAATAAGGGGTGCTGGAGCTGCAGAGCGGTGCAGCACCAGCTGAAAGATCAGGGTGGTAGTGGAAGACTCTTGACACCTGGAAGACTATGGTATGAGGAGTTAGCGATCTGCACAATGGGTAAGTCAGGTGTATGCCTTCCCCTCCTCACCCACCCCCAGCCAATGCTTAGGTATTCCTTTTATTTGTCTTGTGGTATCAGTAGTCGTGGAGCCCATGGGCCCTATCAGCTTAGCTTACTTCTGTAATCATATGGACTAGTAACTTGTACTTCTGATTGGAAGCTGAGATTTGAAATAATAAAAGTCATTTCACTGCTCAAGGATGAAAATATGAATCTGAAAAACTGGTAATACAGAAGTGACACTAATAGTGTGTGAATGTGCCTATGTGTGTTTTGTACTATTTTTATGACGTTCCTCACATTGGAGGGGAGGGGAAAATTAAGGCCCAGCTAAAAGCAAATGACCCAGAAAATAAATTCTCTTGAACAGGAAGAAGAGCAACCGTGATCAGCATTCCCCAAAGTCTTTTACCACTGACCAGACACCCTGCGATGCAGGTTTTTTTTTTTATCTGAGGAAATTCCCTTTGGGGATCTGCTGTCACCGACCTGCACGATTTAGTCTGCAGACCCAAACAGCTCTGAAGGTGACATTGTGTGCCAGGCATAGCTGCACAGAAGCAATTCACTTGCAGGCTGATTTTCACTCTACAGAGCAAGTGACTTCCCACTTCAGTACTCTGAAATGAATTTTATACATGGGGGGAATACATCCTACAGAAAACCTGCTGGAATCCTTTGGACTGTGAAGCATTACCATAAATGTTGCTCTGAAACGTTTCAAGGAACATACTTACAGATTGCTGTGAACGCATGCTGTGAATGGCCCTTTTCGGTGCATGTTTATTAAATACAATGTCACCACTCTGACTCCGTTTTATGTTATCACATATGTACACACATGAAACACGCAGTGAAACTAGAACACTGAAGTTTGGTCTAAAACACTGCAATTGACACAATTACTCATCTCAGCAATACATATTCCTTTGAAATCCTTCTTTTAAATTTACCTTTGTGCTTACAAAGCTCTAGCTCTTAATTCCCGGCTTAACAAAATGCTTCATATTATGACCAACAGCTTCCCAGAAGGACCTAGTTTCTTATGTAACACATAATCAACAACAACATCAAGAGTTTAGAAGTCCACGTGTTCATTTCCATTCCTGGTGAATGAACCATTTCTGCTTCACTCATATTTAGGAGGCCATTGCAATGTACAATGATACCCTGATCCTTCCTCTTTAAAATTTCTGCATCGTATTATCAAAATTCCTTACACTCAGATATTTCCACATACCAGCCTTATATTTTACAGACCATATCAGTTTCCTGTATCAACCAGGGAAAGGCCCAGTCTGTACTTAGATGAAAGTGTTAAAAAAAAATAGAAAAAAGAAATAAAGGTTGATTACAGAGATGGTAGCAATTGAACAACTTTTTTTTTTTTTGAGGTACAAGAAGAGTGTCCTAAACTCTGCTTATTTTGGTGAGATACAACAATAGCATTTTTAATAGTTTAAGCTCATTAATACTATTTTACTTTTATTTCATGTTAACAACAGTGATTTGGCCACATTTATATTCAAATCATTAGAATTCTCCTTCAATTTAACAGAGCTGAAGTACGGTGATACGGACAACTCTCTAGCGGTGTGAGCTCAAGCTTTCTCTTTTCATCAAGCAAGTACCACAGATTTTCATTTAAGTCTTAGACCCTGTGAAATGACAACTCTCCCCAGACGCCAGGCAGTTCTAGTGCTAACCTAATCCTCACTTGCTTCCATAATGAGTTGTTGATATGCCTTCCTGACCAACTTTTAAAAGCAGAAAAATATATACGAATATATAAATAGGAATATATATACACACAGGAAATATTTTTAAAAGCATTTTACAGAAAAAAAATGTTCATAGCACTGTTGAAGAATGCGTATTCATTTGGTCTGAAACGGTGCTATTTGTAAACACCTGCATTCACCAGTGTGGTCCTAAATACTGGAGGAGATTTACAATCTGCAAGAAACACAATGCAAGCAACGTTTTGCTAAATTAAATGTGAAAGGAAATTTACCAGACTAGGGCCTGAATGTTCACTGCTTTCACACAAAACTACTGAAAAGCCAGAGTTCAGTAACTGGACTCAGTTTAAACGATACAGATCCCTTTATGTACAGCTTAAAAAAGACCAAAAGTCGCTTAAAAAACAAAGTCACTCGGGAGACTGAATCAAGTTGCCCATGTAGCCATAGTCTCTGTTCCAAATAGCTGCACATTGATGATGTGCATTGCTAAATATTTCCTATTTTCTATTTTAGTAAGTGACTAAATTCTTGTTTCAGGCAACTCCACCCCCGAGCTGAAAGTCCCGGGGGCATTTAACTCCTCAAATCAACAGTGGTTGGTTATGTGACAAAAGCGCGCCCGCACACCCGCAAAGCAGCACAGAGGGACAACGGCGGGTGGGGGAAGCCCCAAGAACACCCTGCTCTGGGTCCTCCCAGCCCTACCCCGGGGGCCATCAGCCCACCACAGGTCCATCTCCCCAGTCCCAGAGGAGCAGGGAGCCCAAAGGCGGGTGGGAGCCCAACCTAAGGACTCAGGGCAAGCGACACCCTGTCCAGGCCCCTCCCAGGGCTGTCCCAGGAGACCCGCGGCCCCAGTGCCCAGCTGTGACACCCACCACGACCAGTCAATGCTGAAGCACCTTTTGGACAGAGGGGAGTAACTGTCGTGGGGTATGGGACATGTTATGGGATGCAGGTGAAAAGCATTTTGGAATAGCACAGAACTTACGGATGTTTAAGAGAGGAACCAAAAGTGGGGAGAAGGAGGCAATTAGGTGATTTGAGGAGGAACAAGTTTGGAAAAATAGAGGGATACAGGGACAAAAAAGGGCCAGTCCCATGTAAATAGTTGGCTGATCCGTACGCTTGTCTGGCCGCGTCCTTCGCCTGATCAGCGCAGCCCGTCCTCTCTTCTAACTTAGTTTATCAACCCCCATCCCCGCTGGCCCATTATGCCTTAGCTATGTAGCTTCCTGAGAGAGATTTCAATATATAATGGTTGACTTGCAGTCATAATAACATGGTCATCTAGTGATAAAAGCAAGAAAAGAGACGTAGTGAGAGAGAAGGTATTTTACTATATATATTTGCAAATATGGACATGCTTTTAGGAAGCTTTTCTTGATGTCTGAAATAAGCATAATGTAACTAAGATAAACTCAGAGCAATTGTCCCCTGCCTGCTTAGACTGCAGTATGCTCCACCTGCTTCAGAAACAGAAAAGTCCTTCTCAGTCCCAGGAGCTTGTCTGTTTTTCCATATTTATATAGGTTTGTCTAACAACAGTTACTATCTGTCCTCAAATTTTTTGCCTCATTTCTCATGTTTATGGTAGCCCTATATTTTTTTCACTTTTAGAATGCTGTGCATTCTCCACAAAATGATGTATTTTTAACTTGTCATGCCAAGCGTTTTGGTTTAGTTTTTTTTTCCCCTTTAATAGTGACAATAGTTTTATTATCACTTTTTCTTATGTATTTGTAGAAATTGATGTTGTTTTTAGCGTGACTTGCAACTCTTAACAGATGGCAACGGGAGCTCTGATACGGACAAGACCTGTAGCAGTGGGCTCGTTTGTGGCTCTGTCCACATCTTTCTTTATCCTTACTTTTTCTTTTGTAAATAATCTCTGTTGGTAGGAGCAGCAATGCTGGCATGAAATCTGCAGTTCTATTTGGTACATTTGGTATATTCATTTTATCAAATAATCACTGTAACATCTTGCACATTTCTTGTTGATGAAGACCAACTATGATTTTGTAAGTATTTAGGAGAAACAAGCTCTTCTTCAGTGTTTCAGGCACAAAGTAGCATGCACTTGGTTACTAATCTTATTAGTAGAGACAATATTATCATATCTTAAAGAGGAGATGATGCGTTAAAAATGTGTGCACCTAGACTTCAAATTTTATAGACCATTTCTTTCTAATCAGTTTATTATCTGGGCCACTCATTTTGTTATAGTAAACAATTAAAATTTTATTTTGTTTCTAATATAATTTACATTGTTCTACCACTGTAATCGGGCAATCTATCATTATCTTCAAATACCTCACCAAACATATGGCTTTGATACTGCTAGGGCTATCCCTAAGGCTGCACCCAGCCTTCACTGTGGCTCTGTTTATTCCCGCTTTGTTCAGTTTTAGCTTAAGTGATAAAAAGGCCTTTTGCGGCTCACTTTAAGTTTCAATGCAAAGTCTAGCTTAACAAGACTTCTGTCTCTGCTCAGTTTATTTCTATTCCTTCTAAACTCTTAAGACACAGTTTAATAAAATAATTTTTCATATTTTTGTAATTTTTTATGTTGTGGGCTTATTGACCCTGGATTTATACTCTGTCCTACGAAGCTGGGTATTCTTCTCTGTTTTGCTTGCTTACAGTGATGATTCAGACAGAGTCTTCCTTTTCCACTCAATAAAATCTCCTTCTTTCTGTGCTTTCAAAGCCTTCAGGTCTGTAGTCTAATCAAACTAACACATTTGTGTACTTTCTCTCCTTTTAGACTTTCTCAGTTTTTACTCAGACTCTCAATTTAGAGACAGCTAACTACGAAGAGTTGTGGAAGAGCCTCACTGAAAAACTAAAGGGAAAAAGCATTAGATGATACTCCGTGTTGACAGATGTAAATGGAGGTGGATTACAGAAAGAGTCCTAGCCTTAGATACAGAATGCTGGGCTCTGAACTCACCATCAGCATTCAAAGAAAGGTGTTAGGAGATTTAATAAGCAGTTTCATGAAAACATCTGTGTACTCATTAAAGGAAACAGAATGGAAGAAATGGTTAAGAAAAGGACAGAGAGTAACCAGAAAAATGTCTATCACCACTGTATAAAGCAGTGGCATTATCACACCTTGAATACTGCCGTCAGCTCTGGACCCTCTTTTTAAAGAGGAGGCAGTGGAACTGAGAATGAACACAGAAAGGCAGCCTGGATGACTAAAGATACAGCATGGCTGGTGTCCCAAAAATGAATCAATCAACTTGGACTATTCAGAAATAATTTTGGGAGGGTTATAACAAGGATTTACATAAAACCAGGAGAGGCACGGAGAAGGTGAACAGGGAAACATTCACAAAACAGGAAACAACTCTGAAACATCCGTTGTAACACAGAAGCTTGAGGCATTAATGTCATTAGCAACTGGCGCAGTTAAGCAAACAAATGGAAGTACGTCTGTGCAAGCTATACACTTAAGCTCCGGAGCTCTTCGCCAGAGTATGCTGTATATCAAGTTTACATGGACTCAAAGATCAATTAGAGAAGTGCATGAAAGAAATCTATCAAGTGCTAACCCAAATACCAACCCCAGCACATGAAGCCCCAATGTCTTGTGCTACTGCAAGTTAAGAAAGATTACCAAGGAAGTATCACGTTTCATACACTTGCCTACAGATTTGCTATTGGCTATCAATTATCAGGGTTAGATGAAACATAAATGTTCACCTACTGAAAATTTTGAAAATTAAGGTTTTTAAATAAGATGCAAAGATGTATGTGATATGAAGAAAAAGACAACGTAGACTTTGATCTGACCTGAACATTGCTTAATATTTATTTTAAAAGGCACTTCATATGCCCTGCTGAATCGGCTCAGAACCAGTGATTATTTTCTACACGCAGATTTTTCAATCATTACTTCTTGCTACATTGAGCGTTAGGGGAAAAGAATACCTTGGATGTTCACACGCAGTAATTTCTAACCCAGAACAATCATTATAATCAATGCTTGAGGAAAAAAAGCTCTCCATTTGATAGTATTAGTCAAAATGACCTATTTATTTAGCTTCATTAATTTCCCTTCATCCTGTCTCCTGTTTCACAGCAAAGCACTTGATACATTTTAATTTGTTCCTCTTTTTGACCTGAGAAATGAATCAAATTTTAGCACCTGGTCGTATTTTTACAATCCAGAAGGTATCATTTATACACGGCTATTAGTTACAAAATGTACAAAGTAATGCTTCCCTAAGCAGAGTAAAAATCAAACTACAGGAGAAACTAATTTCTCCAAAGGAGCTCTCAAATCTCTCTCTCAGCTTTTCTCCAGGTAAATCACTACAACATCAGACACTACCTGGTATTTCCTAGCTTGTCTACTTTCAGCTTCTTTGATCCCTCTGTCTCCTTTTCTCTGGCCAACACTTTTATGAAAGAGCACGCGGGGAGGGTGCCCAGCTCAGACTTTCTTTGCTTGTGACTGGATTTTGGGTCTGGGGAGGTGGTCACTTTCAGTGTTCATTTCTTACCACAGCTTCTATGAATGATAGAAACTATGACCAATGAATGAATACGGTTCTTACCATCACTGCAGAGGATGCCAGACCTTCCGTATGGACAAAGGCAAACAGCATCTCGCCTGGACTTCGGAAAACACGTAGCACCGTTTCCACATGGATTTTTATCACAAGTCGCGAACTGGCAGAGTTTTCCAGAGTAGAGTTTGGGGCATTCACAAAACCAATTTTCTGCATCACTGACAAATTTAAATTAAAAACAAAAAAATATGTGTAAGTACCAAAATACACTTAAAAAAAACAGGATGGGTTTTACACGCACAGAAAATCAGTGACATTTGACTTATGGTTGTAATATATTTCTTTGGTTGTATTCTCTTAGCTTCTTTTTTTTTTTCTTGTGTACCTGGTATTAGAGATGCCAGAATGCTTTATGGGTGACTTGAGTTGACAGGTTCTTTTGGGTTTAATTTTATATTTTAAATTATTTTTCCTTTCATGGTAAGATATGTAACTTTTCTAATGTCTCACTACTTATTTGTGCTGCTGCTTTCATAACATAATTTAAATAACTGCTGAGAAAAACAGCTCTTCTACATCTTAGAGCAGGATGTAAAGAAAAACTGAAATATGAGTACTTACAGTAGTGATTATATTGAAATTGAACCAGAATAAACAGGTAATATCTCTGCTTTCATATATCTTATGTTCTCAGTCATAGAAAGAATGTTAGAACAGGCAAGGGAAAAAATAAATGTAATCAGTCTTGAGGGGTGATAAAACCAAACATTTAGAAATGTGCATATTCTGTTTGTATGATTATCTTTTTTTTATATACAATAAAAGCACAATGGCAGATACGGTAGGAAAACCAAAATTAGATAGGAGAAGCAGGAGTGTAAGACATTCCCATCTATCCCTTATTATAAATATATTTTCATTAAAGGTCTTATTTGATCTTCCCCTTGTTTTATGACTGAAATTAGATGACAGCTAGATAGGTCAGTTCATCTGATTACTACACATCCTCCATATTGAACAGAAACATGTCTGTCATACTTGGTAAGGTCATATGTGCTCATGGGTGTGAATGCAGAAGACACGATGTGAGCTGTATCAAACCACAGTCATTATGGTTTTCCAGGTAATAGCATAATCATTAGGTTGTTCAGTGATTAAATTTCAAATACATATGATTTCTAAAAATCTGTTCACTACTTATAATATCCATGCAATCAGGTTGGAGAAAATAATCTGGAGCTGAGAAAACTCCTGTATTTTTTAGAAGAGGGAAATAAGTAAGTCCTGTGACAGTCTTTGTGCATAGCAGTTGATTAGTGTGTTTCTAAACTGACCACCCGCAGCTCTGGGGAGCGAGGAACTCAGCAGGAGAGTCTACCAGAATGAACCTCATGAATAATGCCTCCAGACACCTTTGCAAAAGAAAATTGCTATCAGCTGCAATAATAAATTTCTGTGTGTAGCCTACTCTATTTATAGATCTGCTGCAGACACCGGGAGAGGAATGTAAATGAGATACTGGATTGCTTTCACTTGTGCAGCATCCAGAAGCCTGCTTTCAACAGTTTTAATATCAGCGTTACACAGTTCCGCCAATTAAAAAAGCAACAATAAAATGAATTCTTCCTGGAAATCTACAACTGATGGTCATGATCTTTAAAACCAGTTATCACATGTGTTTCTGTCTGTTTATAGAAGAGAAGATAGATCATCACTGCTGACTGCCAAAATACAGAGACCTTAGTCTTCACTTTTAAAATAAACAATTTTCATACATTCTTCTACTGAGCTGTATAGGTCAACATTGGCCATTTCTTTTTATAGTCTTACTTTTGCTGTTGTGGAGGAGATTAAAAATAACAGGTCTCATAACAAATTGTGAGGAGTTTATCATTATCAAAATGAGCAATGTTCTACCATTTCACTATTGATGCTATAACATCCTAATAACAAAGAGGAGTGATTCCCAATGATGCAAAGAAACCACTTTTTAAAAAGTTCTACGAAATAATACAAAGCTTGAAAATATAACAGATAACCACACAGAAAAAATATCACGGCCAATTCACAAGTATTAGTATACTGAAATACGAAGACCCAAATGAGTTGTTATTCTCTCTCAAAGCAATCTGTCACTGTATTTGGTTAAGAAGAGGACAAGGTCTCCCACATTCTGCTGAATCAACCTCAGCTGCAAGAAACACATAAATGCTTGAATGACCAGGGACTTCTCTCCTCCCAAGTGGATTTCACAATTTCATTATATCCTGCTATCCTTTATAAATGCAAGAAGCAAATGAAAGGGATAGCAAATTAGAACAGTAGTCTCTTTTGCCTACGCTGTACACCTGTGAATGGCTCCACGAAAAAGTCACTGGCTAATTCCACACATGAGGTGAAGAAAGTGAATAATGCATGAAAGAAACAATGAAAATAGCAGAATTTTGAGGCTGCAAAATTAGAAACAAATTTGGAGTGTTTTGCTGAAATGTGTTATATGTCTGTGTTAGTGTTTGAGTTCAGATCCAGAACATGGTTTTGAAGTAAACTTCCTTGTCGTCCCCAGTTGAAATGCCTTGGTTCACATTGTGGAGTGGTCTCAAGAGTACATGAACGCAATTTCTTTCACCAGAAGACTGTCTCACACCTCAGGTACTCCAGCTGCCAGGGGGCATTCAGTCCATGGGGCCAGACCAGGTCTAGTGTGAGTTAAAGCTCCCCAAAACATGAATAATGGGGATGCTGGGTCCTCAGCACCAACCAGTGTGAATCTACTCCTACTGAGCTATGTTATCTGCTAATACAGATGCAGATTTTTAAGCCTTCAAAAGAAAATCAGGCAGCCATGGTGTATATTATACACCAAAAAACGCTCTAGATTTTAAACTGGAGACTCCAGAAGGAGACAGAGAAAAAACCCTAACCATCCAGAATCACAGGAAGGAAGAATGTCACAAACAGTGAGAGAAAGTGGGACAAGAGACAGAAAGCGTAGAAAAGCAGTGGAAGAGACAAGAACAATACTCCTAGACCATCATCACCTCACATCACCAGTCTTATGATATACAAAGAAAAAAGTGCAGGGAAGATGAACTGTTCTCTGACGTTCTTATAATCCTCCTCTGACATGGTACGGGACACGCTTTTCATTACCATTTCCCATGTTAAAATATTCCTTTGATCTTTGGTCTAGATATTAGATTGGAAAGAAAATCATCCATGGTATGACATGATATTGCTAATTCAATAATACAAATCCTTCTCCTTGAATCAGTACTACATCAGTGATCTGATTTAATGAAATCAAATTTTTGTACAAGATTGACACCTTTGGGATGGTTTTGAGAACTTTTTTTTTTAAATATAGCACAATGCAGAGGACACTGGATTGTGATACATAGTAATACAGTCACAGCTGTTTGTAACCACAGTTTTTGACTTTTAAGCTAATTCTGCTTTTAAAAGAACAGATTACAAACCCTCTGTACAATGTGTCACAGACATCATTTGTACTCTAGTGATACAGTGCTGTGGTTCTCCAAGGCAGAGTATCATTTTCTACACGCCTGTGCGTTTCCCATCTCTAAAGCGGGAGTGCTATGCTCTCTGATTCCCACCGAAAGCACTGTACATGCCATCTGTGTCGTCATATGTGAGAGGGCTTCCCTGAAAGGAAGTGCACTCAACACCCTTTAATCATGGCAGTGCTAAGCTGAGAATGTCAAAAACTACGTGTCGCAGGGGGTTCAGTATTTAATGACTTAAGTTCCTTTAGCGCTCTCACTAAATTACCTAGGACAAAGCTATGGAAGCTGGAGGGAAAAGCTTCCCAAGCTTCTTCAGTTAATAAGTAGTACATGTAATTCAGTTTATTTTAAAGTTGTTACTATTATTTATTCCCAGTGCCATTTTGTTTTAAATTACTGGAAACTGAAAGGAGTATCATACTTTACCAGTTTAAACTTTAAGTTGAATTAATCTTCATGCAAAGATTTGTTAAATCTCTTTCTAGAAAATACCAGGATAATGTAAAGGTGATTAGGATCTTCCTTTGAAAGCTTTGAGTAATAGCCAAATCCACAGAAATTCACTGCAGCCAGAAGGATAACCTTATCTCATCAATAATTTTAAAAATATCAAAGGACAATATATAAAGGAGGCATTTCTTCCTTGTGCATTTTTCTAGTATATAATGTATCTGCCAATCTTTCTTTGTATTATACAGCTCCTAAAAATCAATTCAGCTTTCCTGCTGCTTCAGTACTTTCACCCAGGTTTCCTCAATTACAGTATCTTCTCTAGATCTGAGTGCTTTTGTTAGCTTTACTGTTTTGAATACGTTTCTCCCCTATCGGGAATTATTATTCTGCAAGCTCTGGTGATTCAATTTAAATTTTCTTTCCTTTCACTGAAAGCACTTTCGTTTTGGTAGGGGTCAGGCTGCAGGGGCGGCTCCTGTGAGAAGCTGCCAGAAGCTTCCCCCATGTCCGACAGAGCCCGTGCCAGCCGGCTCCA
>JAVKLA010000014.1:1544787-1561193 GCA_034782735.1 Sagittarius serpentarius
GCAGGGGCAGAGCGAGGAGTCCGGCCCCTGAGGAGGAAGGAGTGGCAGAGACACGGTGTGAGGGACTGACCCCAACCCCCATTCCCTGTCCCCCTGTGCTGCCGATGGGGAGAAGGTAGAGAAAATCAGGAGTGGAGTTCAGCCAGGAAGGAGGGAGAGGTGGGGGGAAGGTGGTTTTATTAATATTTGGTTCTATTTCTCATTGCCCTACTCTGATTTGATTGGTAGTAAATTAAACTAGTTTCCCCGAGTAGAGTCTCTTTTGCCCATGACAGTAACTGGCGAGTGATCTCTCCCTGCCCTTCTCTGGACTCACCAGCCTTCTGTTATATTTTCTCTCCCCTGTCCAGCTGAGGAGGGCAGTGATGGAGCGGCTTTGGTGGGCGCCTGGCCTCCAGCCAGGGTCAGCCCACCACAACTTTCTAAACTGCTTCTCTTTATATAAACAATTACTGACAGTCTGTCTTTAAACCAAGTCTAAACCACTTGTGAACTAAATTGGTTTTGAAAACTCCTACGGAAAATATTTCCAGATTGGTTCTGTGAACTCATGGAAAAAAGTTTTTGCTTTAAATTTTCTCTGAGGCAGGCTTATACTCAGAGTTATAATGGTTCTAGCATGGACTAAATAGGTGCTCACATTTTAAAGATACTTCCAAATTCTTTGATACAGGTTAAAAGCATTGGAGTGGGAAGGTTCCAATTCAAAAAGGAGAAAAGGAATTACAAAAAGGTTCCAGCACCTCCCTTGCCTTCTGCCTACATACAAGAAAGAGGCCATTGTGTACAAAATGGTTCAGCTAAACAGAAAATTAATTTATAGGACACGACTAAGAAATTTGATTAAATAGATGCTCCTGAAACAATACCTAAACCTTAGAAAGTTTACTGGAGTTGTGTTTGAGTTAGTTATGACTTGGGAATGACAGAATTTGTTTTATGGAAACGATGAAGGATGAAGAGCTCTTGCTTACTGGCAGCATATCTATTTCAGACCTTCAAAGGTGTCATTATTTTCAGGAATTTAGGATTGTTAAAATTTATTTTAAAACGTACTCATTTAAATATCTAACACAGTGCTATCTAATTTTTCAGGATCATGAAGCCTCTTCCGAAGTCTTTCATAAACCCTCTTTAACCTCCATTTTCCACTCAGATGGTGAATATACAGGTGGTTCCCCATCACATGGAGGATACACATCTGTTAAAAAGTATGATGCATAACAAGTCCTGTCCTGTAATGTGACCATTATGACTGTTCCTGTCACACAAGAGGATACACAATTGTGGTATCAAGCGCTTCTGGGCACATAACATTTCATGGTGGATGGTTAAGGATCCCTCAAGAAAAGGTACAGCAAGCAATGGCTGGTGAGAACAATTTATGTGGGCAGCAATCCATTCCCTGGTCACATCTAGGAAGAAAAATAATGGTCTGTCAGGCTGGGTCCATCGCAAGGGCTGTAATTAGCTCTGACACTACTCCTTTCCCCAGTGTCCTCAGTCTTTTCAGTTAAATCTACATTTTCTCTTTCCTTGTGTTTTCTGGGAAAAATAGTAAATAGATGTTATCATCTGCTAAAACATATTTATAAAAACGAAATGAATTTTTTTTTTTAAAAGTTGAAAGGCTACAATTTTGGTAAGAAAAAATTAGCACTATATGAAACATGGCCAGGAAAGCACATAAACGTTTTCAACGGCATAAGGTAGAAGCCAGATCTCCACCTCTCACTGAAATCACACGCTGCCTAACTTCTGTTTGTCCTTCGAAAATCTCTCATTACTCCTTATGACAGAAAGCTTGCAATTGCTCCCAGCAGTCCCTAGAGCCCTAAACAGCCTTTGCTTCAACATACCTACTAGTTGCAGCAGGGCCCCTCAGCACCATATCCAAAGCAGTAACACTGACCATGGGTGTGCAGCATATTGCTTGTTGCTCTGTTTTCATTAAACATGCATTGTACAGTATTACTCATTTCTGTTAGAAATTTAGAACAATCTTTTAGCACAAAAACATTCATTACTTCAATGCTAGACAAATTTATAGGTTGCAGAACCATGTAACTTAGTCATTTCCAAGATTTCAAAGTCTCCTCACAGGGCAACTGCAGTTTGCTACACTGATCAGGAGGAGATGGATAATAACAAAATTGAAGAACAAAATCTTGAATAGTTTGTAAAATAACAGCATTTACTTTAAATTCACATTAATTCATAATAACTTTGAACTATAATGACTATAATCTAAATCCAGAACTGTCTACTGTGGAAAAACAAAGTTAGTGAAAATCTAGGCGTTTGTTACACTTTCCTCTCTTTCTCAGTTTCTTCCTAATAATTTTTTCTGTTTCTAAAACAGATTTTGTATTTATGTATTTATTATTTTAAACTTTCATAAACACAAACTCTTCCTATTCCATTCTGAATTCAACTTACAGAAAGAAGTTTTCATAACCACTTCATTACATTGTCACTAGTTCTACCGATTTGCAGCTCTACTAATCAGTGGCTCAGCATTTCCTTCGTACCTATTTAGCACCCATTACCCTTTCTATTTTAAAAACATTCTTAATCATAAGGAGTTGATCATCGGTACTTTCTTGTAAGGCTGCAAGCCAGCAATCTCTTAAGAACTCACATAAAAGGGTAAGTTAGGCTTTGAACTTGCAGGGCACCATCACCTTCCCACAGTGATTTGCCCTGTTCACACAATTATTTCCCAATACCTCCTGTTAATTCAAATGCACAGCCGCCTTTTCAGTCCTACGTACCACCTCAGGTCCTTCTAGTTTCAACTCAAGCCTCTGAACTTTCTGTTTCTAGCTCAACAAAATGGAGATCATTTTACTGTATGCACCTAACACAGTGTAATATTTACACGTAAGCATTAATGTTTATAAAACATGTGAAATGAAATGGATCCTAAGCTATGAATAAAAACAGCAATTACAAAACACTCTATGAAAACCTGACAACACTGTAACGAGACGGTGTAAACTGTAGCTGCTTTGAACTGACATCATCTTTACCATTCACTTTGGATACTCCCCTTTTCTGACAATCCTACAAACGCCCCAAGAGAGAAATTCTGAATGAATGAACTTCATGGAGGAGAATCTGAACTGAACCTTTCTTAGAGGGTCCATCTTTTCACAATATATATGCACCCTCTTTTTCTCAGTGGTTGCCAGAAGAAAATTTGTACCTTGCTTGTTCATTTCTTAATGAAAACACAAAACTGGGTGCACAGGCATGCGCTCTGCCTTTTCTCTGGACAGCTAACAGAGCCACAAGGAGTTTTAACTGGGACAGAGCAGGTATTATGATAATGCTTTTCCATGGAAGGGGATGACTCTGAGCCATACTTTCACAACAGTATTTTAACATTAATGAGAAAGTCCTGTCTCTCCACTTTGCCTATTCAAAGCTTGCACATAGATTCTAATTTTTCAATTGTATTTTTTGTCTATCCATGGGCCTTGGGAGCTTGCTGTTTTACTGATTCTTCAAGCTGATACAGGAGAAGATAATACTCATTTCTCCCTACAAATCATACCTCAAAGCAGTAAGCGTTCATGGACAGATATTCTCTGTGTTTGCACAGTGGCTAGTGAAATGTAGTCCCTTGTTCCTTCTGCCTATGCGTTACAGCAAATACGATTAAATAACAACATAAACTAATATATATTAAAAAATGTTCTTTTCTTGTACCATGTCACAGTGTAATTAATATATTAAAAATGCACCACTAACCTAATCAGTAAAGATGGCAGTGCAGGACAGTGCCTGGACTTTTACGCATTCCTTGAAAAGAGGGTAACTTGAGATATAACTAAAAGTCATTTGCCTATAGAAAATATTTTTTCAAACTCCTGGTC
Source organism: Sagittarius serpentarius (assembly GCA_034782735.1). Taxonomy (NCBI): domain Eukaryota; kingdom Metazoa; phylum Chordata; class Aves; order Accipitriformes; family Sagittariidae; genus Sagittarius; species Sagittarius serpentarius. The sequence continues at coordinate 1,548,669 of JAVKLA010000014.1, forward strand.
AAATGAAGTCAATGACTATATATACAGCATAGGAGGCTGTAGCCTCTCAAACGTCAAATCCTAGGAATGTTGTGGGCTGAGTTCATTTCTATTAACACCTCAGCCTAAACTTATTGTGAAGCTTGAGGCGATATATGAACGACAAGCAATTGCACCTACCACATTTTCTACAAATTTAGTGCTTACAAGAGGTGGTAGATTAGCCAAAATTCTTTGGTTGGCACAAACCAGATAATGGAAGTTTCCTTACCAATGACCAAGGTAATTTCTCTGCCTCAGAAGGTAATTCACACCTCTATGCCTTTTCAATCTGTGGTTTCTTTGACTGACAAGAGCTTTAACCATAATATAGGTAACTCCTAGAGAATTGAAATAACACTCTGGGAAGTTCGCAAAGAGCTTTGTACATCCCTCGGACTAGAACATCATCAGTCACATGACGTAAATGAATTGGTAGGTCACATTTGAAGAACACTCATTTTTCAGGAATCACCTCACATGTACTGGGAGACAAAGTCTAGAGCTAATTCTCATCTCAGCCCAACAGTGGTGTTTCATCACTGGAGATATATCTAATTACACTGTAAGCATGGAATGCGTGGTGCTGAAATCCAGGGGGAAAAAAAATAAATCTAAGCACCCTAGAACAAGACCAGTAAAATTGGCCTCCATCAGGCATTGCACTCTCATGTTGAATGTAGTATAAAGACTTCCCACAACAACAAACCACCATTTTTTTGACTTCCAAAACAGAAAGTCTCTTAAAGCTTCTGGGTGTCTATCCTCTGTCTCTTTGTTCCCATGTCTTTCGGATTCACCTACTTCCCCATCGTAGCCCAGGTATCTTCCTCTACTGTCAGGAATACGAGAGGAGAAGAAAGCCACAGCACTGCCTTCTTGTGCACCCTTTCTCTGGGGTGCCACTGGCTCTTGGAAGGAGTAAGAAATCCTTGCAGCACAGGATTTCCATTTATGTGTTAACTGAACTGTAGGAAGTTAAGGAAAACTTCATAGATACCCTTTGCCCATGGCTTTATCTGAATATCTACAGTTAATTCAGACTAAGCTATTTCTTCAAATGACATCAAAGGTAGGTCACAAAACCTGAAAACAAAAAGCAGTTAGGAACATAGGTGCTTTTGAAGGACCAAATCTTGACCTGTCCACCACTTGTCCCTTACTACTAATTAAAGATAACATATAGGAGACCATTTACAAAGACTAATTGCTTAAGCTTGCACAACTATTTGAACATGAGAAGGGCAAGAGAAGTGCTGAGTACTAGAACCAGTGACAACATTGACTGTAGTCAAAAGTCAGCAATTGCTGTGTGCTTTGAATTTTTTTACAATATAGTCTTTATCAATAGCTTGAGTTGTTCTCTCTTGTAGGTAGACCTTTTACTTTGATTGCTGCCTCAGCTCTGAATTTCACATGTTCCTGGATGATGGCTATGATTTATGAAGGCTATAAGGTGCCCTAAAAACTGTGAAATCAAAGGCTATAAAACTGAGTGTTGGCATTTTTCAAACGTGCAAGAACTGTAACTGTTAGAGTTGTTCCATTGTTGAGAATTAGCATAGCAGGGGTACATACCAGGTTAAACTAATGCAAAATGCAACAAAAAATTTCTATTTTGCAGCTGACCTTTATAATTGGTACAAAAGGCCATCTGTGTACCATTTTCTCAAACAGACCTAACTTGAAATGCTGTGAGATTAGTCTCTCTCTAGCTTGCACTCAAGAGGCCAGATAAGCCAGGTAGTCTGATTTATTTGCAGCAAAAGGTAAATGACTGTCTTTAAAAAGTAAATTACAGGAGAATTTATGTTAGAGGAAAACCATTGTATCACAGCATCATTATCAGTACTGTTATTTGCTTCCAGACTTCCTTCAGAGGAACAAGTCAGTTCCTCTTCCTTGATGTCATGATGCCGATCCATTTCTTCACATTTATGCAGAATAACAGGCGGTTATTCTGTCAGTCTGGCTCTACAGGGGGCTTTTTTAAATAAGACACTTGAACTTACGAATGAATGACTAAAGTAACCCAAAGTCAGACTGGAAATACATATTTAATCATTTACATTTAATCATAGCAGTGTTTAGAGTAGTTTTGTGGAAAAGCAGAGGTATGATTTTACATTGTTTTCTGGATATAGGGTGTCTATAACTAAGGTTTAGCAAGGTTTAGCAAGACTAACAATATTAACCTTTGAATGTAAATGAGCTTCTTCACATCTTCTGAACATTTTTTTATTTTCCAGTGTAGATCAGTATGATGTCTGTCTACACAAAATGAAAGTACTGGAACAATTGCTAATAACAATCCAATATTACACTGTCTCATTCTAATGTCTGAATATTTTAGATAGGACTGTTCGCTGCTGGGTGGAATGAGTGGTGCTTCAGTCTCTAACATGTATTGTACGTGCTGTACTCTTCTGACAGAAAGACTTCTACCCCCCCTGATTCAGTAGCAAGGATGGTGATTCGAAAGGTCTATTGGTATTTTTGCCATAAAGTTTTGAGGCTACGTCTACACAGCAGAGTGAGGAGATAATGGAAGTAGAATTAGACATATTCGGTTTATCTTTAAACTGATTAGCACTGTTACCACCTGCAGGGAAAACATGGTGGGATGTTTCATCCTGGCTGTTAATCCTTCAAGGAAAGCAGGGCTTCTATTCAGTTTACTAGCAGGTATTGGTAGTACCACTCATTCTGTCTTCAGGAAAGCTACCTTAGTTGTTCCTTTTCTACAACCATTATCTCTATTTTGCTTTATAGGCATGCCCTCCGTGTATCCATAGAAACAAGGACAGAATGAACTCTGATGCCCTGTGGTCACACATTTGTTTTGAAGTTACCACATAATGGAAGTGAGAGTGCCTTAAAAAATAAAAAAGGATGGAAAAAGTAAGACAGAGGGCTAATAAAGCCAGAGGAAAGAATACATTTTAACCCTTCCTGTTTACTTCCTTCAGTCAACTTATAACAAACATAGTTACTAAATCCATATTGGCTGCAACATTAATGCCGAAATTTCTTTGTTCGGTATCGATACTCCTGTAAGTGAAATCCACATTAGAGCTAGTAAGCACAATTAACTATTCCAACAGCTCAGTTAGTAGGTTGGGGAAGAAAGTTAAACATCCTGCTTGTGGTTATACAGTGATCTGTTACCGGCAGTAGGTGCCTGGAGTTTTCCCAGGCTTCTAGGTTCAGTTGGCCAAATCAGGACAGCTCTACTGAAATCTGTGGTGCTCTTCAAAAGTCACAGCTTTTCACACACTGTAACACAAATATAATTAGAATCCAAAATCTAATTTTGGGGTGCTAGGATGGAAGAAGGCAAACTGAATCCCATTCTCTACTTCTGAACTGCTTATGCTTTAGTATTAGAAATTTACTGACAAAAAGAAAAAGTAACCCTGGAGTACTGACTAGAACCTCAGGTCTCTCAATTTCTGCTATACACCTGATCAGCGGTAGGGGCAGGTCCTCTACTATTGTTCCTGGTCCAGAGCAACAGACTCTTTCACTCTTCCATTGCTGACTGCAAAGTTCTTTACTTCTGAAGAGGAGGTGAAAAATGCTCCCAGAAAGCTTCTGAGAGACTTGGGTACTTAAAAATTAACCTAGGACGGGGCCTGGAGTCCAAAAGTTATTTGAGACTTGTATTACAAATTACGCTAGAATCATGAGAACTTCACAGAATCTGAGGTCATGTAGCATTTTTGTTTTACAGGTGTAAAAATTAAAAATACAAATGTCACTTGGGCTAGCCAAATGAATTATACAACTGTTAGTCAAAGGAGAAGAATTTGTGTTAACTGATTCCATTTCCTGATGCACTTTGTACAGCCTTTTTCAGAGATTCATGGTTGGAAGGCAGTTCCCTGGAGTTGAGGTGTCGCCCCAACTAAATAGTTTTCACATCAAAGAATGTGTTTCTCTTGAAACTCCTACCTGTGACTGAATTTCCAACACAATAGCTTTTAATGTGTTGAAGAGTCAGACCATGGTGTGAATGTTCAGCTTGTATCTGAACCAGGTGACTGGTTTCATGAAGATCATAATCTTCAGCACAGTGGCAGATGCTTTAATGAAGACAAAGATCTCCATGAAACCACTTAGCAACTACAGAAGCCGGTAAAACAGCTGAATTCTCTGATGCACGTGCCTCTCCTTATTGCAAAAAGAAAAAAAGAGTTCTTGTCTTGCTTTACTCAAGGTCACGTAATCCTGAAAAGTTAATAGGCTCCTGTGTGACAAATCAGGATGTGATACAAATCAAATGCCTCCAAAATAAAAAAAATATTTGATTTGTATGCAGAGTCAGTAATAAAATTGTTTCGTGTGTTGGCTATTGAAGAAAAGGGTGCAAGAAGGCAGCAAGTCCTACTGATGCACAGCTATGATTGAATTGTATTCTCTGCTGTACATAACCTCTGTACTAAAAACCGGCATGTATTCAGGGGTAGAAAAGTAGTAAACGATATATTCTTGTCAAAAACAGGCACAGTTTTCCATTTGCTTTCATTTTAATTTTTTAAATTTGATTTGTGAAATCCTGACTTTGTTAACAGTCACTTAGAACATTTTATATCTGATCTATGCAAATATGGAATGTCATAATCAATGACAAATTGTTAGGTCAGTTTGACATAGTATCATCTATGAGATAAGGGTTTTAACAGATCTTTAACTGCAAGTGATATAAAACATAGTTGATCATAAACATTTATTAACCATTTTTCTACTGAACTATTTAAAATGTAACATAAACAGAGTTAATTAGTATCTTCTACTATATGATGAGCAAATTCCTTTAAAATCTCACTTTCCTGTTGTACCTACCCTACCATTTCTTTTTAAAGGTGTCAAAGAGATGAGTAACGGAACTGTTTTAAAATATGTTAATATTCATAATCTTTTAATCTGTCAAACAACAATAAAATTCATGTCACAGTGGTATTTGTGGGAAGGGGGCCTCTGGCAGGAGGTTTCTGCTAATGCAGCTGAACAGGAAGTATCTTCCCTGGGACTGAATCTGCATTGTGATTGTGAAGAAAGCAGAGTAAGAGCAGTTTGTGTTGCAGTTTTAAGAAGCTGGCTTGAGCCCTCCAAGATTCTGCAGTGCACAAAATCTTTTCTGGCAGAAATTTCTGTAACTCAGATGGCTATCCATAAATGTATTTTCTGCATGTAATATAATTCTATGTCTTCTAGTATAATCTAAAACAGTATTTATGCCAAGGTACCGTTTATGTGTCTCCTGTGTTCCAGCAATTGGATTTAGGCTAGACTGGAAATTGCAGTCCTGGAAGAACGGAGAGATTAATTGCTAGGGTATTTCTATGGCAAGCTTTTCCGCTGCTGTAACTGTTCAACTCCATAGGTGGTAGCTACAGCAGCATCACTTGTGCTAAGAGAATACCATGCAGCTTCTGATGTTTTAAGGTAGGTTAAATTTTTTATTGCTAAAAGCAGTCCTATACAGCATAATACTTATATATGGCATTAATTACACTGTTACTATTGAAGACTAACTCATGCACCCTGAGAGTATCTGCAATAAAAGCTAAAAATACAAAAAAAAAATATTACAGAGTGACTTAGTAAACAAAGAATATTTGAAGCTGTACAAGTAAAAATTGTAAGTAGAAGATGCATAAAAAGTGGTTGACAAGGCTTTAAAAAAGTCTATAATACATGCAACTGTCACTAAAATTTTACTTTATTTGCCCATTTTATCTAAGGGTCACCTTTATCTCCAGAGTGGCACAGTTATGCCCCAAACATGGCATTTTATACAGGACTCCATAAATCTCAAATTCTAGGGAAGACAAGAAAAACATAGGTTTTGTGGAACCCCTTTAGCACTCTATTTGTTACTTATCAAATACCTTTTGTATACCTAGCTGAGCTGTGCTGCTGATGTGATACAGTAAGATGCAAGGAGTACTAGGACTACAAATTCATCTAAGAGTCACCAGCATAAATCATGCAGGATCACAAACCGTACATTAATCACTCCTTCCTCATACGTCCCCACCTGCCGGGGGATGGCCGGTAATGGGCCCTCGCTCGTTCTTAAACACTTGCAGGCAGTGCCTGAAATAGCATTACGTCCTGCTTTATGAAGGTTAAGTGTCCTGGAGAAAGGCATCGTCCTCTTACTACCGAAGCTATTAAAAAGCCTCGTCCCCCATTCATCATCATTTCAACGAATACAATGCTCTGTAGTCACTGCGCACTCCTGCCTGCCAGGGAGCGCAGCCCTCCGAGGAGCACAACCTGCAGCGCGTTCCTACCACCTGTCATATTGCAATAGCAGAGTTCTTCCAAATGCGCACCAGAGACCCTGCAAGAAAGCCCCACAACACACTTTATTGCAGCCTATCTGATGACAAGAAAAAAAAATTCCTTCCCACTGTCCCAGAAGAAATTAGCGCAACGTTCACAGCAGCTTGCTGGATTCACGGCTGTGCTCTGACCTATGAATGAAAACTAGTGATCTCCCAGCAGAAGAGTTGTGGCTGATGAGGCAGTATCATACCCTCTTTCTCTACTGAGACAGGAAAAAGGACTGGTGATCTGACTCATTTTTGACGTGTCTTATTAACTCATAGGAGAAACTCAGAATCCTTTCGTCCTCCAGGCAGACAAAGCCATATTCCCTTTTACCTTACAAGACGTGCATTCTTGAAATGGAAACTTTTTGCTCCCAAGACCTGTCCTGTGGCCAAGACACACCAACACCAGGCTATGCCTCCTCTCCTGAAACAGTACGGGGTAGCAGACACACATGCCATTTTTTAATTTTGCCACTCTGGTAATGTTTCCAAAATTAAGAATTTTGAAATATTATGAGTGGCGAGGAGAAAAGAGGTGAAAAGTGAAAAGCCTAGTTATTACACTCCATCACATACAGCAGCAAAATAAAAAAAAACCCTTTTTTTCCCCAGAAAATGGTTTCAATTAAAAATGCTGGTATTTTTAAAGCTAATTTTTACTATTATTATCCTGTTATTATCACCATGACACTTCTAATACTGCAAACATTTCACACTGACGAGATGGTCTGCCTTGTGACAGATATTAGAAAAAACATTAGTTTAATTTTCTTCAGAGCTCAATTTTATGCAGGATTTGAAACACATCAGGTTTGTGTTGGGAACTAACAAAATTTGCTAACTAATTTGGGAACTAACTAATTTGCTGAAGACTAGCTAGGTCCCTCACACAGTAGATTTAAGTCAAAGTTTGTACTTCATTTATTCATAGCCTCTCACTCCTGCCAAATAAGTCAATTGCTGCTGAAGGGACAAACAGTGAGAACATTCTCCCTCTAAAACGTAAACATGACATAAGGCAGGTGGATGTAGGCATTATTTATGATTTTATACACTGACCTATGTAATCTACTGGATATTTCATAGTTCAGTACTGCTGCAACAGATCAGAGAGTCAGGCTTTCAACACTTATTCCAGCTGGCTGTACTGGGTCTGGCTGGGGAAGAGTTACTTTTCGTCGTAGCAGCCTGTATGGTGCTATGTTCTGGATTTGTGACCAAAGCGGCGTTAACACATCAGTGGTTTAGCTATTACTGAACAGTGCTTGCACAGCAATGAGGTTTTCTCCGTTTCTCACTCCGGCAGGCTGGGAGCAGGCAGGAAATTAGGAGGGGACACAGTTGGGACAGCTGCCCTGCATTGGCCAAGGGGATATCCCATACCGTATGAGACTGTGCTTGGCAATGAAAACTGGGAGGTCGCCTTTCCAAAGTAGCTGTTGCATCATTTGGGGGTTTGTCTTTGTTTTCCTTCACTCATTAAACTGTCTTTATCTCACCCACCAGTTTTCCTGCCTTTGCCCTTCCAACTGTCCCCCCCATGCTGCCAGGGGTGAGTGAGTGACAGGGCGGTGTGGGGGGGGTGTTACCTGCTTGCCAGGGCCAACCCACCCCACTCAGTAACTGACAAGTTCCAAATGGGCAGTGGAGCTCCTGCAGCAGGAACTGCACGACGGTCACTCTGGAGGAGTCTGCATTTGGTATGCTATTCAAGGATGAATGATGTGGCCCAAAGACTGGAAAATCTGGACTTTGCAAGGGACATTAACTCCCTGCAATTCTTGTGCATTTTGATAACAGCAAACATTTGTCAGAGCAAGTTCACTAGCAGGTCAGGATTTGTGTGACAACCAGGCTGCAACACATTTAATCAAGAAACAGAGAGCAGAAATCCTGCACATCCTTAAAGGCTTTCATACTTCATGTTTGACTCTGTTCCTCCTGGCCCACAGACCACAGCAGACTCCGTGCCCAGGTTCTGTGAATGGCACATACAGAAAACCCACTCTCCTGGAGTCAGTACAAATCCCAGTACCGTGCCCACAGAGCTATTAATATGTCCTTGGAGTTGACACTAAGGGGGGCTGAGCAGCACACCGACCTATGCAGACACTTTTTGGTTTGGCCTAATGCAGTCCTTGAAACCCAGGAACAGGAAAAAAAAAAAAAAGGACTGCAGGGGAGGCAGGCTGCATGCTATCAAGAGAATCATCCAAGATGGGGAACATGTATCATTACCAAGTCATTTAGCAACTCTAACCTTTGCTTAACAGCAGTGATCTCAGAATAATTTTAAGTGTTCTTGTACAAAGAAATACTGGAGGACGAGACCAAAACACACCAGGGACTTGATTCTGTGGGGCATTTTGCGATACTAGCTTTGAGAAGGAGGGAGTATTGCTTCACATGTTATTTGTAAAAGTATTACAGAGCATTCAGAATTAGAAAATTGCTTCCACTATTGGCAAAAGATGGTCAGGCAGAGTTCTGGACCTGCTGATGTACACTGGGTGCTAGGTGTGTCTAGGACCAACAGCATCCAAAACCAATTCACTATTGTCTCAAGATTTTTAAGCAGGCCAACCAGCAAATCAGTGATTTGCAGGGAGAAACATACAGGAATGCTATACCTGGTGCAATTAGATAAGAAGATAGGAAGGTACGAACAGTTACACCAGGTCAGACCAATGTGCATGTGTACCATTATCCTACCTCTGACAATGGACAAAACACATCTCACAAAAGAGCATAGTTATAATGCAACATTAAGTGACATTCACCTTCTCATGACCTGCAGCAAAGGACATCTTGAATCAGATGTATTTCACAGTTCTTAATACGTATTTTTTCCTCCATGAATCTGTCTGATCCCTTTCTAAACCCATGTCAACTTTGAACATCTACACTGTGGCACTACTCCACTGCTTATGTATGAAGTATTACTTAAGCATCTACTTCTGCTCTGTTTGAATTTGTCTCCTTTTTTCATGTGATGCACACAAGTTTTTCTATTAGAAGATGAACAATTATTGTCTATTTGCTTTTCTCATGTCTCTCCTGATGTTGCAGACATCTTTCATAACACACTTCAAACATCTTTTCCACTCTAGAAAATCTCAAGCTAATCTGTTGAATGGAGACATTCCATTTCTTTGATCATCCTTCTCACCTTTTTTCCTTTAACTTCATCACTCTCCTTTTCGAGATGAGAATGAAGTGACAAAAATAATGTGGGGTAATGGAGCCCTATCAGTTCCTATTTGTGCATCATGCTGGGTTTTTTGATTCTTTGTCCTTCCCCCCCCTCCCTTCCTAAGGATTTACTCTTTGCTTTCTTAATTGCTACCGAGCACAGAGCTGGTCTATTTAACAGATTATTCAAAAACTGTTTCAGAGAATATTAGAACCTGTAAAGTTCCACAACTTTTCCTGAGAGTTAGCTGCTGATTCAGAGACAAACCTTTCATTTGCAAAGTTAAGATTTTCCCCCCTTTAAATGTTTTTTTACTTCTCAGTATGTATTAACCTTCTTTATATCAAATTTCCATCCACATTTATTTATCACTCAGTCACTCAGTATTGTGAGAAATACAATTCTTCACAGTTGTCTTGGATGGCTACGGATCAGCCTTTAGAGGTAAAGGATAAGGTAATACGAGCAAAATGTTATAGTGGACCTTGAGCAGGGTCAAGAACTAACTTGCAGCAGAGAATATTGTAAGGAAGGCTTACTTACCATAAGCTTTCGGAAAGACAGCAAAACCTCTGTATCTAGTGAATCACATGCCCTAGTTCTTTGCCTAAGTGGAATAAGGCTTTTTTTTAATATTTCAATGTCAAGAACATGAGGGAGAACAGGTAAACAACATCAGTGCATTGTACACATGCTTATGCCTGGTTAAAAGATGCATCCGTTATAATGCAGTTGCAGCTTTCCCTTTTAATTTCAGGTCACCTTTTATGTCTGTATTTCAGTTAATGTTTAAAAGTGACTCCACAATCATTAAAATGCATATCCAGTTAAAAATAACGAATTAAAGTTAGGTAAAGGCCACATTCTGTACAGCAAAAGCTGTAAAAATGTCGTCTTGCTTATGTCACACCCTGCTGGCTTGAAACCATTAAAATGCCTGTTTTAGAAAGCTGTTAATTATACTCTAAGATGCTCTGAAGTAAAATAATATTAAATCTGTTTCTAAATGTGTTTCCATTCAAGGCAGATTAAGGCAATTTATCTCAAAGAGCTGTTGTGCAGATATGATAAGGATACAAACACATCCTAATTGTAAAGGGCCATTGGCCGTTTCTGGAATATAAAAGAAACCATTATTAGGAGTTAAGGTTGAAAATGGTGATAAGAAAACATAACATTCACCTGGAATTTTGTAAATTCACATTTTCATCGATCATGTCAGTTTTTCTAGAAATCAGCTAATAGAGCTGCTAAGGCAGACAAAATTGATAATATCTAAAGTAGACTTTCTGCTGTCTAGTCTCCAAGTGTCAGTAGCAATACATTCAGTGTTATGAATGTCCTGAAGGCACAAGTGTCTCCTGCTCTGATGACTGTGATATGTCTCATTTCTCAGGAAGAACAGTTGCCACTGAAAATTACATTTTAAAACTGGTAAACCTCTAGGAAGCAAAGAATCAAAACCATAAAAAAACCAGATGACTGCCAGTTATCTGCATTTTGAATAAATGCTTCTGATGGTACAAGGCTCATTACTGTTCAGTTTCTGATGAGTCCTGCCATATTTATGCAGAAGATATGGAAGGATTAGAATGTGCTAAGAACCGTGGTATGGAAAAAATCCTTGCTCTCCCACAGATTTTCAGACCTTGGGCAAATCTCTTAGATGTTTTCACTGAAGAGCATACTTAAGACAATAGCTTCACTACAACACACCACCGACAAAGCAGCCTGATGAGATCGCTCTGCTAGCCCTACCAACTGGAGTTGAAAAGACCACCACACAGGAATTTCTGGTAGTAAAGGAATTCAAGTTAGAGGCAAGTCTCAACTTCGAATAATTTTTCACTTAAGGGAAGACAAGATTTTCTCTATGCTAAGGTTCTTCACCTGTAAAATCAGTATAATTTTCTTTTTCTGGGTGGGTTAAAAACATCACATGGAACACTGTGGAAATATGATCCAGGTAAGTCCTTAATGTATACTTAAAACAAATTCTGTTACAACAACTTATGTTGTCTGCTCATAGATTCATCTAACATTAGCGATTCAATGGAATGAACTAATAGTTCTACTTCTGTTTAGCAATATTTACTCCTTGGCCTTAGTTTCAGTGTGTTAGTGTACTGGCTGGAGAGAAACACTATCTCATTGTCTTTCAACACTGAAAGATTTTCATTTGGAAAGCTGAAAACTGCGGAATGCAAAATTACCCATTTTATTCTGAATTAAGGAAATTACTATGATTATTCTCTTGTATTTGAAATCAGGCTTATAAATGCAAGGTTTCAGAAGCAAAACCAATAATATCACAGCATTCCTAAATTTTCGTAAGGTAAACTTACTAACGATGTTTACATGCAAACAGGTGTGTCACTTCCTTTGCGTTAGCATGCTGAAAACAGCTGCAGTGCTAGCCTAACTAGCCAAACCTCACTAGTGTAATAACGGCTTCAGGACATTCTCTACAAGCCTGCCTGAGCCCTTAGCACATTCCAGAAACCTTCTCTGAAGCTCATACACAAGCTGTCTAGCTTTGATATGTCTACTTATGTTCCACCACCTTTAACTGTTTTAGAAGAAATTTTTTTTTCCTAAAAGAACAGAAATTTGAGTCATTATGAGCATTCTTTTTTTTAAAAATAAACTTCTACATAACAACATAATTCTGCTTACAAACCACCAAAAGAACCCCCCAATAATCCAAAACTTTAACTCCAAGCTACAGTCACAACCCACCCTGGACAGACCAGGGCAGGGCTGTGGAAAGCTCAGAATTCCCTCAGGCTAAATTAAGGTGAAGCGACACCAAACGATCAGGTGAACATTTTGTTCATGACAGAAACAACCTGAACTTAAGAGCGTAACGTGAGGTGGCGTGGTTTCTCACAACAAGAATCGGCACGATCACACGTGGCCACCAAACCTGCCCTGCCCGCCTTGCTGATCTGGGGATGGATTCGGGGCAGA
>JAVKLA010000014.1:1561293-1575432 GCA_034782735.1 Sagittarius serpentarius
CTCACCTGCCCGGAGCTGCTGGGCAGGTTCCTTGTTCTGCAGGGTCGGGCCTCTGGCAGAACTTGCCCCCCCGCACTCTTTGAGACAGTTAAGTCTTTCAGTCTGTCACAGCCACTGCTGATATCAAATACAATCAAAAAGGACAAAAGTGACAATAACTAGCAGGCGAGTATCATTATCACAAGCAGACGTACAAACTTACCAAATCCAAACAGATAAACCTAAGACTATGCATGGTGATAGACTGGATGTAACGCTGTAGGAAAAGTTTCCCTTCCGCTGCTTTTTTGAATAGCTGTCAGTCATTAAAAAAACCCCAAAGAGCAGCTGTTTGAAAAATGCTGTAAATCCTGAATGCAGATGATAGTAAATCCTCTATAAAAATAACTTGTAAATAAAGATCGACGCTCAGTAAGTAGAAGAAAAAAGCTCACCCTCTGAAAGAATACTGGAGCTCATTTTTCAAAAGTTACAGTTGGGGAAATTCAAAGTAAAAATGCTGGTGGAAGCAATTGGCTTAACAAGTCTGTTTCCAGACTCTCAAAACTGAAATTAAAATAGATCTGAAAGACTGTAAAGTCAACTAAAATCATTGCAGTGGCTTATGGAAATGTTGGACTTCTATTTACTTTACTCCAAGTTCTCTGTTGAGTCTACATAAAGACTATTGGTACCATATGCATTTAATTCCTTTTGAGAAAACTGTGAGATGGCATGCGTCATAATAGCAAATCCTCCTTGTAACAGCCTCTTAATATTGTTAATTATTATTCTTTTATGCCTGAGTTTTCTTTCTCCTTTTCCATATTTAAAACAAAACATACCCCACCCCCCCAATCTGAAGTGATGTTATCAATGAAAGTGGGTTAACATTGTATGTTAACAATCACTCAGGCAGTGCCTCGTGAAACCACTGAGGATTGGGTCCCATTATAACAGGTATTTAACACACAGAAGGAGTCGGATCTGGCCATATAATATTTGAACACCATGGTAACAGATCTGTTCATGCAGTTGCTCAAATACTACAGAGATGACAACACTATAAACAGAAAGCCTGAAGATGTCAATGGCTTGGTACCTTTTCCAGTTCCTGTGCTCCTTTCTCTGTCAGCTGGGAAGATGAGGGGGCTCATATCTCTCTGCTGCCCCGCTCCCCAAATCTCTCTGTAAGCAGGAGCGACAAACCTCACCCACACGTCCCTAATACAGTTCACACTGCTGAGCATTTTTTGTACATGCTAGGGGCTCTCCATGTCCCAACGGCCTGAGAACAAGATTTGTACCACTAGACCACGACTTGCAAGATGATTTCATCATGTTTAAATGCTTGAAAAGTTAAACAACAGTCTGGTAATTTCATTGTAGGTACAACTGGGGCATGAACCGTTTTAGCAAATGAAAGTCTGCCCAGCATGTTCCAAATGTTTTGGGTATTTGCAGTTTGTTATTGGACTGTAACCAGCTGCTTCTAGCTTTGGTATCCACAGCAGTAGGCTTGAAGTACTAGGCAGCACAATCGAGAGCCTTCATCAGTCAGGTTTCAGAATTGCTTTGTGACAATCCGCGATGTTTATGATTCTGGCAACTCTCTGTAATGTAAACTCTGTGGTCATGTGGATAAAATAATGCTCTTATACTAATATGGTAAATCAAAACTACTATATAGAATTTATCACATATATTATGATGCCCTTGGTTTAGCATTATCTTAATGTACTCTGCTGCAATAAGGCTCTGTACATTTGCAATAATATACTGCAATTTTATACAGTTACATAAAAGCTTTATTGAAATAATACTGCACAGCATTTTTATGCGTTTCTTAAAACAGCAGAGACATAATGTAACCCCAAAATCAGAGGCTATTTAATAATGCATGAGATGTTAAAAATACGCCACTTTTGTATTGTAAATTGTCCTTTTTTTCTTCTTCTTAGCGTCTCAGATGTTCTCTTCAATACTGTGCTACTTCACCCTCCCTCACTGATCTCAATGCAAAGAAGTATCATTTTAGAGCACGCTACTGTTGTATTTTTTCCTACCAATCTAGAACACATTATAAGAAGCAGTTAAAGAACAAAACAGTTCCTTTGGCCCCTGCTTCCCCATTTTGTTTGCTTCACTTGCACACATTCAGAAAAAGCTGAAGGAACCACCGTGTTTATCTTGCTGAACGCTATTTCAGACCTTATAAGATCAAGGGAGAGATTCAGGGGTCATCCTAATCTTATACATAATTTTATTGTCCTTTGGACACCCTTAGATGTAAAAAGCTATGTTCACAAAAACTAAAGACTTCATCTGCCAGTCTAGGAGTCTGTTCTTCAGTCAACATGAAGACACTACAGAGGCCAGTGCTTACACATTTTACCAGAAAGGAATACCCTTGCCTCTTCAACTCCTGAAGCAGGCGGGCATTGTCTTACGTGTACAACACATTTCTGTGACGAGGGGACCCTAAAGCGGTACAATCCGGTTGCTTAGCAATATCAAGCAAGCAAGATTAAGAACAATTACCTTCATCCTATTTTCCTCTGCCCCACACTTGTTCCTTTTCTGAAACATCCACAGGCATTTGTCATTAAGCCATACTAAGCTTACACCCAGTATGATAGCCTGTATATTTTAAAATATGAAAAAGGCACTTTTATGAAATCCTGTAATGGAGGTACCAGCCATTACTGAATGTTTAAAATTATTAGACTGCTACTAAACCGGAACAATCCACTTAACAATGATACTTGTGGCAAACAAAAAGGGCTGTCAGATTCAGATTCCTTAAAACCAGAGGAAATAATACTGTGCCAGAAGCGGAATTTCTTGTTCAAAGATCCCAGAATCACAGAATGGCTGAGGTTGGAAGGGACCTCCGAAGGTCACCCGGCCCAATCCCCCTGCTCAGGCCGGGTCACCCACTGCCAGCTGCCCAGGACCGTGTCCAGGCAGCTTTTGGGTGTCTCCAAGGATGGAGACCCCACAACCTCTCTGGGCAATGTGTATCAGCATACGTTTAGCTAGTAATGTAGCACAAAGCAAATTGTAACAACCTCAGAACGTATTTTATTGCTCGTTTCACTCCTTATCAAGGCAGTTATAAGGAAAAACCAAGAAATGCAGACACTGGCAACCTGACAATAATTTCAAGATAGATTTTAGCTATTAATAATTATAGCAGTCAGTCAAATGGAAGTTGCTTACACAGGTGAAATAACATTATAGCAGTCTAAACAGACAGTGAAGGATGTTCACTCGATTTTGAGCATTTTCAATGCTGAAAATGCTTACTTGTCAGTTGGCTAGCTTGCATTTATAATCAAATTTTCAGACTCGCTGTGCCTTGCAAACAAATGCCAAGTCAGACATATTTTTCTGAAACTGTAACACCCAGCTATTTAACTGAATGCTTGTAATTTCAGTGTTCAATTTTTCCAGCGTTTTATGTTTATCAAACAGTTCAAATTATAATATTTCATATACTACTGGAAATGGGAAGATTAAAAGTGTATTAATAAATGTACACCTAACACTTAAAAGTTTGCACAGGTCACAGATGCATCGAATGGCTGTAAAGAATCAAAGAATTTCTTTAGATGAGACAAATGATGCTGAATGAAGACACAGGGTCAAAAGAGCTGAACAGTGCCCTGGGGAATATACAGCACATAGAGGGAGCTATGTTACACATGGAGGAAGTCTTTACTGTTAGAAAAATACAGTCTATTTTATTTCTCCCTTTTATATGATAAATACCAATGTAATCACTTTTAATGACGTGGCCCCTTTGACAAAAATATCAAATTTAGCTCGGCTATATGCTATAAAATACACTAGGTGGCAGCAAAAAGTAAGCTAGCAAATCCATAACGTTATCAAGATTCAGTACAGAAAATCGGCATGATTTCAAGAGGGAACGAAGGTGAAAGGAAAGAAATTCTAGTTTTCCTTTGATTAGGTATTTTCCATTAAGTAAAGCAATGCTTAAGCAAGCTGTCCATTGTGGTATCTATTATTCTATCGCAAAGCTGCGATGTTCACAAAGGTCTTTCAAGTAGAATGAAACGCAGAGTCACTATGTGGCTCAGTGCAAAGAAAGTCAGAAGAAACTCAATGGTGCCAATAGGTGCACAAATGACTATGCCATGTTCTCAATACTTTGGGTCAAATATTTTAGTTAAAATGATATGCCATACTTAAATATAAGAAAATACTGAGAATATATGCCAAAATAAGGCTCTGTTTCCCAAATTATTTGTACTGCTGCCTCCTCGGCAATATATTTGAGTTTCTATAATTAGGATTTCAAACTGCAGTCATGCAGGAGATTCCCAGAAGATTTATGAATTGACCAGTATAGTCTGATTAAAAGTGGATCTCTTCCCTAAAAAAAAGCTATGTAAAGCTGTACCACTCAAATCTTATCTAAAATGGCTGCCAGACTATTAGGTATAACACAGACAGCTGTAATGACATTATACTCTGAAAAACATTTGGAAGCTGTCATATAGTACTTACCATGGTTCCCATTAAAGTTAATTGCATACATCTAACTGTCTGCTTGCCTATTCAAGAGTCACAAAAAGTTACAACTGAGAAAAGATTAATATAATTCTTATTATCTCATGAGAAGGAATCCCTTATAGATGTCACTGTATTAAAAGAAGCAGGGAACCTGCAAACAAAGGAAACAGACCAGAAGACTTAAAGATCTTTGAAAATCGTAAGAGTGACTTCTTGCATTTCAGTTGTTTTAGTATATACTGTAACAGACATTAAACAATCTATTGAGTAATTCAGGATCAGATATGGTAGAACTTCCTTGCAAATTTGTATTATTTGGCAAATTCATCATGCGTAAGAACACAACAACTGTGTCAAAATGTGCTTTTTTGGCCATCAGCTGAAATCTCAAATAACCTATAGATTGTAAATTTAAACTACAGAGCCTGATGAGTATTGTGGCAGAAAGTAGTAACACTGTAAGAAAGAAATTTCCATCCAAGTGTGTAAGTAAATTCATAACTGATCTCAAACATCTTTAACATTAAAGAATGTCAATTTGAAACTCCTGTTGTACAAATGAGGGTATAGTTTCATATCTAAAGAGGAATTTGACCTGTAATGTTTATTATTTTATTGTAGTCAAAAGCATTTTTCATCAAAATATTCCCACCCTTAATACTGTGGTTATCCATTTTTGTTTTCAGAAAGGCTGATAAAACTTTCCTACAATATGGTAACTGTCCTAATCTGAACAGAATCAGATGTTTCCATGCACGTGGGTATGACCAATGTTCTCTAGTTCTTCCCTGAACTTTCTATTTAAACCGTGTACAGCTTGCTCTTCTCCATTTCCACAAGAATTTCTTGCTGATGCAATTTTCACTGAATTCAACTAGTTGAAAGCGTATTTCTGTTGAAATAAGTACACACACAAACACACATCCATATTGTTTCTAAATGGTTTTAATTAAGGTTAATTTTCATTAATTTTGTGCAATACAAAGCAGCATTGTTTAGTTTTTCATCCTGGAAATCTAGTTTTTCAATGAGGGCTGAAAACTAAGAATTTTTTTACAGAGAGTTCCATGGGAAGTTTTCCTGTTTTCAAATGGTTGTTATGTCTATTTGGATGAAGTTTGGCTGTCCTCTGGAGAGATGAGGATTACCTTATCTGCCAAAGGCTGCCATGAATTCAGAACCACTAAACACAGCAGATGATGCTAGAGAAATTCTTTGTGGACTTCTGCAAAAGAATATTTTCTTCAGCTACTGCTACAAGAAATAGAACCCCAGTTACAAAGAATTTTTCAAAAATGGTTTTACTACCACCTCTAAAGAGAAATAATTGTTCAAATACAGTCAATACAGAAGATTTCTGCAAGTTTTATCTAGCTAAGAGGTTTTGCTGTATTTGGAAAAAATGTTCCAATACAACAAATGACACTTCTCAAAGGATCCATTTTAAATTTACTTTAATTAATATGTTTCATTTACCAAAAAAACCTTTCACTTTTTAATCACGGTAGGGATATAATTTTGGTGATAAATTGTATTCTGACTGTGTTCTCTATAATGAAGTGACTGAATGCCTTAGTAATGTATGAAGCTCATTGTGGCTTAAGCTACGGAACACCAAACCACAATTTCTGAAGTTAATAAATCAAATTGAAAAATACACTTCAACCACCCCTTACTGTACCACTTAACTGCAGCTTTCTTTAGGAAGGAAAACAATAGTGGCTTAATGAGAACTGAACATCTGGGCAGGAGATGATCATTTATTTGGGTGTGCAAGCAGAACTGCAAGAATCCATCTTGTTTTCCAGCCAGGAGGTTACTCCTGTGTAAATCTGCCATAGGTATTTTTGAAGTATCGGAAAACCTTTAGCAGTTGAAAGCAAGTAAGACTCATGCCTAAGGTCTCATCTGAAGAGAATCGCTGTGTTCCTTAACATCAGACTAAGGCATTTAACCAGAACTGGTTTAAAGGGATGCGTCCCTTGCTGAATCAACGATGATTCTTTGCCACCTGGCTTTTCTGCAGAGGTTTCCTACCCGAGCACTGAACCGGCATCACACAGCTTAACAGTTCTGACCGTTTCACTGCAAAATACAATAGGCCTACAGAGTATCTGCACCTCTCACACTATTCTACAACCTTTCTTTCTGAAAGGCAATTATTTACTTGTTCCTCTGCTTCACCTTTTGGGTCAGGTGGACTTTATGGAGAAACTTTACTGATACAGTATTGCAAACCACAAGGTCTGCTCAGGTAAACACGTTTATACATGCAGCTTTAAAATGCTATGTTGCCCGTATTTCAGAAGCTTCCTCGGAAGGTAAGTATATAAATCTGCATTGAAGAAAATTTATTTTTCTAATATATAAAATAAATTGAAAGGAAGCTGTTGAGAATGATTTCATAACCAACCTTGAGGCAGAAACCATTTAGAGCAACACTAGTAGCATGCAGGCTTCATACAAACTCAAGAGAGGATTAAGAACATTTATGATTGTTGCAGCAGAAGTCCAATTTACATTGAGCTAAAGTGAATGCATGACTTGGAATTACCAAGTGTGCAGATAAGTTGAGCAGGTCAGAACAGGATCAGTGTCATACTTTGGGTATGTCAGAAGTAATGTGTACTAATGTATTATTTAAAGGATTTTAATGAAAACTGAATCAGATGAACTGAACTGTTTCTAATCTCATTTTCACTGTATCAGGCTAAGCCCTACGGTGTGATAATAAAGCCCATGAAATCTAAAGGAAAATAAATAAGCAGTGATCGGCAGAGTGTTAAAAACTTCAGTCTGCAGGGCCAAGAGTCAAGCACTAACTTTCTGTTATTAGTTGATTCCCAACTTGGCAAAAGAATTACTTACACTTCCAAGAGAAATTAGCCATTGATAAAAAATGCCGCTTTGCTCCACCAAGGACTGTCAGGAACTACAACCCCTAGTCAGAATTTCAAGTGGAATATACATCATTGGTTTCCTCTCCTCACCATCAAATACCCTCTCAAAACTGGCACTTCTCATCTGTAACTAACAAACAGAATGCAAGGTAAAGTGCCACAAGTCCCAGTTGTGGAAGTAATGATGTGAAATTCTTTCCACAGGCTCCAGGTCTTTCAAGGAGAATAAAAAGGCTGCACTATATAACCCTCTCCAGACCATCTCAGACTCTATTCCTGCTTCTCTCTTGCAACACACTCCTCTGGGGCTCTGGAAGACCATGAATTAATAACGTTGAATTTTTTTGTAGTAGCCAGTTGATTCAGAAAACTGCATCAATATTTCTACTAAAAATCCTTTTTTTCTGTGGTCTGTTAGTACTTCTTCAGTCATTTCAAGCAAGTTGCTATGACGAAAGAATAGTCTCAAGAATGCAATTACAGCATGCAGGGACTGATAAGCTTGCACTTAGGTAACAAAACAGTTATGTTTACAACCTCAGGTTAATCTTTGGCTATTTCAGCCAAGATAAAGGAACATTGTCTTTACGTGACCTAGAGACTTCACAGACTGACCAACTTAGAAAGATTTTGCTTCAACTGACCACTGCCCTTGACTGGTGAGAAATATATATTGGTGGCCTCTTTCCTTGCAACATTTCATTTACCAGTTCTAAATTTTGGAACGTTTCTTACTGAAGTTGGCAAAGACAAGGTAAGAGTGAATGGTATGGGCATTTCCCACTCTTAATGCCTTGTCTAGTGTTAGGAGCTACATTCAGACTGTTTCTAAATTATGAAGGACACAAAATCTTCTCTCAGTTTCCCAAGGGTTTCAGTCTATATTTTGCACTAATTAATCATAATTTGTCTCTAACCTTTGCTTCTTATCTATTATGCTGGCTTGTCATATTTCAGTATCTCCTCCCATCAGCCTCAGAGAGGCTGATTCAGACCTTCCTATGTTGGCACTACACTCTTTTACATGTTGCAGCTTGTAACACTCAGTTCCAATTATTTTTATGCAAATCCATATGACAACAACCCATGTCTATCTTACCTCTTGCTAATTAGATTCTAAGCTTTTAAAGGCATTTTCAGCCCTTTTAACTCTGCACCTTGCTTGAAAAAATACTATTTCTGTAACACTGCTCTTCTTCCAGCACTGCAGCCCAGTCCTCTTAATAGTTTCCAGGTAATTCCTCCTTGACATGTTTCTGCTATATGATATGTCTTTCCCTCTGGGCTTCTTTAAGGAAAAATATTCTCCACAAGAAGCTCAGGAAGACATTTACTGCATAGCTGCAATTGCCAAGAAATTACTATTCTTACCATATTGCTGCTTCTACAGACAGGGTATGGCACTTCTTTCTATAAGCTCAGACATACCAGTTAAAACTTGAATGCCTAACTTCATTTTTATTTTATTAATTTTCTCGTTAGGTCACAAACTTAAGTTTGACCTTGTTCTACCTATTTATAGATGCTATCAGATGCAGTGCCACGAATCCTTGATGACTATGCAAAAAAAAAGAAAACAATTCTTCTTACTTATGTTTCACAACAATGGCAGCAATTATTTACCCTTATATCTGTTGTATCCATAGCTTACAAGAATAGTAAGTGAGATTTAAGAATAGTGTTTCCAGGCTCTACATTGCCATTTGCACACAGACGTTCAACAGTTAAGAGCCCAGATTCAGAAAATGATTTTCTGAAATATGCCAACATATTTGTGTCCCTTGGAGAGGCACTGTACATGTGTACTTGGACCAAAACCACCCAAAAACAAGTCAGAAATCCTGTGTGATAGTTAGCTTACTTTTTCATGAAAGGGAACAAGTCACTAATGGAATGTCAGCATGTACTGATGAAAATGAAAAAGAATGAATTACCCAAACTTTCATTGATTTCATAAACCAAAACTATTCCATTAAGGTATAAATATTAAGTGATGGTCAGGAATGCAGCAATAAATTCTTCCAGCTTATGAGAAGTTATATAGAAGTGTCCAGTTATGCAGAAGTGTCACCATTATAAAGTCTAAAAACTTAAGTGCAAAATGCAAAATCCATGAAGGTAAATTCAGGTTTTACCTAATGAAACAGTAAGGCTTAGCAATGAAGACAGAGGAATGACTCTGCAACATTAAGAAAATGTTAATTGTGAGCACTTTGTTGGATGACCAATTTGCCCAACTTTTAGCACTAGCAACTCAGCATGACAATTTAGCACTGTCAAGGAAAAGAAGAATAGAAATTCTTCAGAATGTTTTAAAATATACAAAGATGGAGGAAGAAGGGACTTCAACATAATTAACAAAATATTATCCTCTCCAGTGACACATTGACCTCTGAAATCCAAGGCTCTCCTATACTTATGAGATGGAACACTCATTAATTTTAATTTATGAGCCAGAAAAGTACAAGTCAGTAACTATCAAACACAACATTGTCAGTGTGGCTTTGACACTTGTTCTTCAGCACAAAATGAGAAATTTTCTTCAGCTAAATATGTAGCAAAGAAACATTTCCTATTGTTTATAGATTTGTCCTACGTGGTTTTTTTGAACGTCCAAGAGAAAAGGGAGCTCCGTAAACTTCCCTGGATGTTTAATCTATGACACATTAACTTCTTATTAGTGTACTTAGTAAGTCTCTTTATACAATATCACAAACAAATAATAGAATACAATTAATGGAGAGATCAAGTATTACAGCTTTAAGTAACCAAACATTAACAGAACCTAAGTTAATCTTTACTGGTACGTAAATCTAAAACCTAAAAAATAGCCAATCTTTTCAAACTCTTAAAAAAAATATATATTCCTGATAACAAACTCACTAAACCCACTAAGTAATGATCCTGTCTTATCTGACATCTCTTCACCAAATCTTCCTAAGCTTTTAGTAGAGACATGTATGTATGAACTAGTACTTATTCTGAACTCCATAAATAGAACTGTATGCCCAGGTATTTTTATTAATATATAGAAAAATAAAAATATTTGTATTTAGTTTTTATATATAAGCAAATAAATTGAATATGAAATTGAATACTCTTTTGGCTTTCAGACAAGAATTTTAACTGTACTGAAAGTCTGAATGTGCCATCAAAGTCATGACATGTAGATTAGAACAGTATTTAATTTCAAATCAGCTACTCTCCGTATTTTGCATTATATGAAACAATACCTGACTACACCCATACAACACCCTTCTTCATGTTCTAGATGGGAAATGATTAAAAATGGTTGTCAGAAAGTAGGAAATACAACAAGGCAGATGAAATCTTTTTTAGTAGAGAACAAAACCTCAGCTTTCAAATACAATGCTGAATTGTATTTACTGAAGAAAGTTGGAAAGAAGAATCAGATGTGATGCATCATCATAAGGCTAAACCCTTGACTACACCACCTGCCTTGAGTGAAGAGCAGCAGTGCTCTATCTCAGGAAGGATAGAGGTACATGGATGAGTCCCATCGACTGCAAATATTACCAGTAAATAATTTTTGCTGCTGAAGTGGCAGAAAGCACAAATTATGTTGGAACAGTAAAAAGGGCTGAATGTATTTTAAGGGATATACTACGGCTACAGCAAAAATAACAGGCGCATCAACAGACTGTGATGAAACCGTTGCCTATGTTATGGTGTATCTCAAGCTAGACAGTCAGAATGATCCACTTGCCGTTAAATCCATGGCTTCAGTGGACTTACAAATATGTTAAAGTACTTCAGTTATTCAGGACACAAAGGGAATAAAGTCTGGGTTACACCAATTAATAACTTGTGATCTTAAAAAAAGCCTAGCAAAAATTCCCACTAGACCTAGCAAAAAAAAGAGAGGGAGGTAAATTACTGTCCTACGTATAGGATTCTCTGATCCCTGGCTTTCATATGCTTCATAAGCGGTCAAACTGGCTAGGAGTCTCAACCCCTCCGTTGTCAGCACCATCCCCTGTTGGAGGCAACACCACTGCAGGACAATCAGGAGGACAGAATGTGTAACCATGGTTCAGTTGCTCCTCTTCACAGCTCAGTACCTTAAGACAAATCCACCTGGCTTACACTAAAATGCCAAACTGGGCGATGAGATGCAGGCATACATTCCTTCATCCGACACAGAAGTGGAGCAGACAGCTTGAACAGGCACTGCCGGCATTATCTGTCAGAGCTCTGAATGAGTTCGTTTAGAACTGGAAATTTACACTGGGCAAGGGCAAGTTTATGTGACACCTTTCTTTTTGGACTCTCTGGGTGTATCTAATTTGGAAAACAAAGATGACAGGCTGCCTTAAATAGCCAAATAATGTTCATGCAAGCGTATTTGCCTACAGTTTGTGTTACAAATGTTAAATTATTGTCTTCTGCATGCTTTCTGCTGTTATATATACATTATTTGCTATCTCAGAGTATGTTCCTCTGGTCCTTCTTGTCATAACTTACTGCACTGTTATGCTATATGTGATGCCACAGAATTCTTTTTTGAAAATCGCCTTCAAAGTTGTTTTTAAACAATGGATTTTGACAATCAGACTTGTGTATCAAACTCATCACTGAACATACTCGTTTTGATGCCCTATAAACAATTCTTGCAGTTCCTCTATTGATTTTAAAGTGCACTTCTTTTGTTGTTCTTTTTCAATAATTCTCCAATCAGCAAGATATCACTTCAAAACTGAATCAAATGTTATCAAGATGCCTTGCTTCCAATGTTTTGTATGGTGCATATTAACTGCTAAGACACTGATTCACTACACCATCAAAAAGGGTGTGAATTCTCTCTTTTAACTGGAGTGGTCTGAAAGTTAGACAGCTAGACCAAGCTAATTATCTACATATCCTTGACAGTCCAACAGGCAGAAAAGTAATTCCGGAGAAGGATTTATCAAGTACTAAGATGTATGCCTAAGAAAGGTGGTATGTTCTGCAAAAGTGCCTGCAGGTCTGCACTGAGTAGGGAGGGAGCACACATACAACTTCGATCAGACATCCTACTTCCTGGGGGCCTGTAGCAGTGTGTTAAATCCCATCCTAGTGGCTCACCTGAAGGTTTAGGAAAACAACTGTTATCTGAAATTCAAGATTTGACATCATGCATAGGCTAGTAATGTTAGCTAGTTCTGTACTGATTTTAAAATTAAAATTTTAGGTTTTGTTTTTCACAATTTTTAAAATCAGAGATTTAAAAAATTATTACAAAAGTTCAAGATACAAATTCTAGTGATTAAATAAAACAAGAAAGTGTATGTGGGATGATTTAATAAATTAGCTGCTACTTACTTCTGGTAAATATAGCAAATTAAATGAAGGTACAGCTACAGACTAAAAAGTTGACATCTTGATGGCTTCAAATATCTTTCATAATATAACATTCAACATTGTTATAATTTGCATTTGGATAAACTATGACTTAAGTTATATAAAATACATTATATGGGCTGTTTCATGTCTCTGTCAAAATTATAAAGTCCAAGAAGAACGCTTGAAATTTGTCACACCTGTCACATTTTGGTTAACATCAGTAAATTCCTGCTGAGAAAGGATTCTGTGTATTTTAACAATGATGTGCTACGCTAGACCATTAAAACCAGGAGTTTCAGTGACCGCCCCTAAAGATTTCACAGAAGAAGGCAGCCTTGACCAAATGGAACGCAAGAGAATGCTTACAAGAAGATTCCTCTCCTTGGCCTTAGAAGAAACCAAAGCATACATTCTGCATTGGTACTAACTGTTTCCACAGACATTTAGGAAGTCTGAGCCAATTCATTGCCGACGTGAGCAGGCGTCACTGAAGTGAATGCTGTCCTATCAACAGTGAATTGGCTTCTAGGTATCATAATAGCCAAAATAGTCCATTTAAATCTAACTGCAGAAAACAGCTATGAAATGCAATGAAAACCTTCCAGTTTCAAGAGAAGGAAGTTAAAGGTGTGATGTAGTCACTAGAATTGTGTGGTTCTAGCACAGGTGTGGGGACGTGTGGTTATTGGGAACTACCTGCAGAAAGGATTTTCTCAGGTGATTCCACCTGAGTATCTGGAACAATGGGGTTTTGGACTGCATCTGGCAAACTCAAAACTAACAAATAAACAAACAAGAGATATACTGTTTATATCCTATTTGCATACAAAGAAAGCAAAAGCAGGTAAGCAAAGATACTCCAATCATAAAGTAACACCAGCAATAAGAGGATAACAGCAAAAAGAAAATACAATTATTAATGAGAACAATAATGGAGCAATTTAGCTAGTGAAATGATTGCATTTGAGCTAGGAGAGTGGATACTGGCAGTGGGGAAAATAATGGCCCCTAGATATTTCAATATTAAAATGTTAAGAATTTAAGCATTACAGAGGAAAAAACAAACAGCATAAACAGACCATAAAATCTGATGTAATAGAAATAACAGAAAAATGGTAGGAGTCCTGTTTAACTGATTTGATATCCTTCTATGATAAGGTCACCCGCATAGTGGGTGAAGGGAAGGCGGTGGATGTAGTTTTTCTGGACTTCAGTAAGGCTTTTGATACTGTCCCTCACAGCATCCTGGTTGGCGACCAGTCACCAGCGGTGTTCCTCAGGGTTCAATTCTAGGGCCAGTCCTGTTCAGTACATTTATCAGTGATCTAGATGCAGGAGTTGAATGCACCATTAGCAAGTTTGCTGATGGTACCAA
>JAVKLA010000014.1:1576324-1591139 GCA_034782735.1 Sagittarius serpentarius
GGGGGGCTGCCTACCTGGCCCACCTTCAGCAAAATAGCCTCGAAACCACCAGCTGATAACATAGGGACATGAGCGTGCAACAGTGTGTGTGATGGAACACCCAAAACCACCCGAGTGTTTGTCCCAAACTCATAATGCTAAGGAGGATCTCCACAACACCATCGGCCGGATGAAACATTAATCAGGGAATTACAAAGAGACTTTTGAAACAAGGCAGTCAGCTTGAAATGCAGTGTAGAAGCCCAGAAACTTGTAAAAGGTGCTGGGAGAGGCGGGCAATGACCCTGGTTGGGCATCGCCCAGTGGTATCCCCACCCCCACCTGGATGAGGCCCAGCAGCTCCCTGGGGGGCACAGGAGCAGCCTGCACCCAGCCAAGGACCCACAGCGTAGGGGTGACACGGGGACCTGTCCTCAGGGTGCAGGTGAGGCTGCGTTGGGTGCCTGCCCATGCTGGTGCCTCAGTAGGGTGCCAGCAGCGGCAGGGATGGACACTCAGCTGGAGCAGCCGCACCTCCACAGGAGGGGTCTGCACGTGGGGGACCCACACTTTTCAGCGTTTGCAAAATCCACACTGCCTGCGAGGGGCTGGGTGTGCACCCTCTGTGTGTGCGTGCAGCTCAGTCCCAGGAAGTTGCTTAGAAATTTGTAGATGATTATTAACCTTCTGCAGTATCTAATACTGTGGTTTATCTGTGGCATTGCTGATCCTGATCTTGAATGTTTAGTTCACTTATTGCCACATCATTAATAAATCAGTAATTACACATCATTAATAAATCAATAAATGACTTTGATCCCAGTTTAAACCACATGAATCAAGCAGCTTTTCCCTGCGGAAAGTATCTGTAAAAATTTTAAGACGGGAAAAGAACTGCCAGTATAGACTGCATTCGGCTTATACTACGTAATTCTGAACATGGACAGACTGTTGTGCTTATATATTTAGGAAACTCTGTAAGTCAAAAGGAAAGTACCAGCTAATTTTACACACCTCTTGGAGCCAGGAAGTGCTTGAAAGCAAACAATCTGAATTACTGTCTGAGACAACCTAAAGTTTGTCTAAAATGAGAAAACAGGTGTAGGCAGAAAAAATTGCAAATGTGGACATCCAAATAATTATCTATATTGCACTGTGGCAGATTTTTTTCCAGCTGTACCAAACACAGATGAAAGCACTTAATGGGACAAAATCTTTGAAGCATTCAGTCTGCTAAAACCAGATGCAAAGGTTCACAGTCATGTTCTCTGTAGAATAAAGGAGAGCCTTGAATTAGACTCCCGCTTTGCAGACACAACTAATTGGTTATTACTTGAGGTTTCTGTTCTCTGAAAAAAATCAGCCCATTTTCTTTTTTTTGTTGAAAAAGAATTATAGTCAAAACAGAAAGAATAAGGCAAACATAATGCTGTTTACCAGTAGCTATGGTGACTGCTTGTAGGAAAGGGTAGTACATTTACAGAGGAAAGAAAAAACCCTCACTGTCTCCTCCTTAGAGTAAAACCAAGCTAAACCAAACCAGTTCATTTGTTAATGTATGTTTCTTTACCCAAGCAAGCAGAGTCGGAAGGGAACTAACTTCCTACAGTTCAATATACTAATTGGAGAATTGTTCTAGGAAGAGAGTGTCGTAACACTTCAAGAATGCTAGGCGATACCATTGTATCATCTCTCTGTGCTAAAGATCTCTGTAATAGCTGACACCTTTGTAATAATTAACTCCTTCCAGAAAGCAGGATGATAGTGAGGAGGGAAAATGTTCATAGTTCATGCAATAGTCAGGATTATCGGCACACTATCATTATAAATAATTGAATCAAGTAGGTCTCCTCGCTGTAACATATCCTCGAGATGTTGGATTCTTGTTCATATTGATGTGGTTCCGGGACACAATATTGATTTAATCATCCTTTTCTATTAAATCAATGTTAAGAAAGCAGGCCAGGTTTATACTCCTCTACATGTTCATTCCGAAACAGGGAGATCTGAAAGTGTTTATTTGCAATTGCCCTCTCTGTTTGCACTGCACTAATTCAGAAGCCTTTTTTAAGCTGGAGTACAAAAATGCTGTAGGGCTTAATAATGAGCTAGTATGCATTCAGCTAACAGTGGGCTCTAAGGAACACACCAAGTCATTGTATTTCAGCAACATTAAATACATATTAATGCCTAAAATACCGAAAGACAAATGTGACAGAATTGACTTTATATTAGTCCAGAGCTTACAGTCTATCCCCGCTGTTATTCATCGGGCCTGTGTGGATCACTTAGTCACTCCAAGGTAAGGGTTGCAATGTCATCTCAAGATGAAAAGACTTTTTTCTTCAAAGGATGCATTCTCAGACTTTTCAGCAACACATACCCTTATCTATGACTGCTATCGCTAGAGGTAGAAGAGGTTTTGCCCTTTTCTTTGTCCCAGAAGTGAGAGGCAAGTGGATTTCTCTTTTCCCCAGTTTCACTTTCGCTGACATCCATAGTGACACATGCTGGTAGCAGCAAGCCAGTGACATCACAGCAATTTCTCTCCTACAGAGCCATTCATCCAGCAGTCTGAAATGACTCCGACAGTGCTTCACTGCTCTGTTTTCTGTCTCTCATTATACCGCCCTGTCTCTCCCCTTCTAAGCTGGCTACACTTCTCTGAAAAGAATAATAAAGGCGAAGTTGGACAAATTTGTGATCAACAGGACTGCAGTGGTTTTGGTGGTATCCTCCCTGCCCCCAGTCTTTACCTTCTATCCACAGAAACCACTTAATAAGTTCAAGGCATTTTTATGCATGCTTCTGACTGCAGGTCCTTCATTGATTTCTAAGGATGATCCAGCCGAGTATGGCAATGAAACAAGCACCTTAAGAACTTTTATTAGGTTCTAAATAAGACACTGTTTCTCAGATTTCCCTCCTGTTGTTTTCTGTTCAGTTCTATAATGCAGATCAATACAATCCAGAGTTATCCTGGGTGAACAAAAAGTTGCTGAATGTATCCAGCTGTGGGCTTGATTAGATTTTCACTTCACTGGTATAAATCAGAGTAACTCCACATAAGGCAAGGGAATCTCAGCGCTGTAAAATGGTGTAATCTCAGACGTAAAACAAGAACCAAGCTCCATTTTCTTTTTCTGCTGGCAGTGTTAGCTCCAAATCCTTCATCAGAGGATGAAGCTCCTTTACATGTAAACACTGAATTGTACAATTACTAATTATTAATGTTTACAGTATTGGGGCAGAGAGGAATATGCCCCCAACATCTGCTGGTGAGGAAGATAATTGGAGATGCTGCCTGAAAGAATATGTACTTCTGCCTCTGTGACTCAGATGTCAGCACATAATTCCTGACTGAAGAAAGGTAAGTGTTTTGAAGAATGCTGGTTACAGGCGAAAGTTAGCTCAAACAAAAGACGGTTCTGATGGATGGCTAGAATATGTTGATTTTATTTCTTTAATAGCGTAGTGTTCCTGTGTTTTTTCTTATGCTCATTCCGCTTTCAAAAATGAAAAGAAAAAAAGTCTCAAGCTTAATTCTTATACTATAAATGCAGGATAAAAAAATATGTTTTCTGTACTGTGAACAAAAATAAGGTAGCAGCGCCATGCAGCCTCTTGCCTGTGTGCCTGCACACTTCACTGCGCAAGGATACTATCACGAACACAGCATTTCTACTAAAATACATCATTCATTAAGTCCCACTGGAACTACTTACGTAAGAAATCCTTTTGGGAGTGAAGTAGCTTGATCGGCCCACATAGGGCACTCTTCTTCAACGTAGCATAGAAAGGGAAACGAAATCAGGAAGAGCATAGGAAAAATCCCTTAGATACCACAGTAGTAGTGAAAAAAGAAGATACACTTGAATGAAAACAACAACAATTCCCCTTCCTTCCCACGGATGCGGATTTTTTCATGCCAATATTTACTAGGTTAAGCAGCATAGAACAATTATTAGAAGTAAGCAACCCTGAATTTTCCATATTGCAAAAGATACCACAATAAAGCACAGAACAAAAAAAATGGGAGCAGTCGCAGAAAATGGCACACCACTGCTGGGCATTATTATTCCTGTTCTCCTGAGGTCTTAATTTAGAGTGTGCTTTTTTTTTTTTTTTTTTTTTTAAAAACTGAAGAGATAAAAATGCAGTGGGGAGGAGGGACTGGGGTATAGGAGACAAAGAATATTCTAAGCCTCTTAGAATAGTTGCAATGCACAAAACCACAATGACTAAATAGGCCCCAACACAGTACAAGCATCTTTTTTTTTTTCTTTCTGGTAAATCTCAGCATTTCAAATGTTAGCTGACATTAGGATTGTCAGAAGCTGAGTTTTTTTTCTCCTCTCTATGAAATTTAAACTCTGCAACATTTCTGCCAAGCTACTGCCAGTAGGAAGGTCCTTTATTGAGAAGAAAATTGCTTGAATATGCTACTAGGGGATTTACTTTCTCTGTAGCCCTAATTTTATTTAAATGTCATAAAAAGCTGGCAAAACCCAATTACTACCCGCTCTGCAAAGTCCTCCTTTCGCTCACCTCTAAGATCTACTGCATTTTGTCCAGAGGGGCTTTAGTGCAAGGCCCATTTCCCGAGCCGGGAGCGGGTGGCATTCCGGCTGGAGGTGGCAGTAGCCCACAGCTCTGCCGCTACAGCACCCAGCAGAAGATCAAAACCAGCCTAGACACACACAAGAGTGTTTCACTCAGATGCAGGGAACAAAATATGGACCATAAGGATTTTTCCCAGCCGAGGATCCCAGGGTTTTCCTGGGAAAGAAAAGGAGTTTTGTGAAGCACTCATTTACTTAAATTATGATCTCTGTTTTTTTAACAATTGTACAAATCAAGTATTTTCCTTTATTCAGTGGGGGTTTTTTTTTTTGGTTTGGTTTTCTTTTTTAGAAAAGGGCTATTTTGCATACAGGGGCTCTTGGACAGTGTATAATCAAATGGCTGCAGAGTAAAAAGATGAAATTTGACAGAAAACCAACCTTTCTCATTTTGTCTCCAATTTTATTTTTGTTAATTGGGGCAATCTGTGATGGGTGAGCTCGGGATGCTCCGGGTGTTCTTCTGGGTCTGTGGCTAAGGTTGCAGTGTTCTTATCAAAGGGAAGTTAATTGTACATGTACCTAGCTTCTTAGTGTAAGATGATAGAATACATATGTGATCTGCGTCAAGGACTTAGAAGCACATGTATATTGACAAAGTTATTAAAAATGCATATTATCAAGACTAGCCTACAGAAAATGGTTGCAAATTTAAACATGCAAGAGTTAGTAACTGCCCAATTCATACTGAAAAGACCCTACTCCAAAATATGGACAAAACCATACTGATAAACAAAATCATTATATATTCATACATACCAATTTGTCTATGCATACACTTATATAATAAAGCACAACTGGTTTTGCTACTACACAAATATTTATCCATAAAAAATGGGTCAAATCTGAGGTTTTAAGTACATTAGTTCTAGGCAGAAAAAAAAGATATGTTCATTTCAATTACCATTTTGTACACATTCTGCACCTAGCAAGATTAGTTCATACCCACAAATGCTGTCTTGTTCATATTAAATCACAGCATTTTACCATCAAAGTACAGGACAAACATCCCCTCATTTTAAAACTAAGTATTATAACCCCACATCTGCTCCTAAATCATCAACCCAGCTTTAAAGACCTGCTTGAAAACAAACAAGCAACTGCCCATAAATAAAGAGTGTCCTGAAATTGAATCCTGCTCCATCTCGGTATTGGCTCTTGCCTTGCAGTAGTTCATATGCAAAACATGCTCTCCTACAGATGGAATCCACTTGTCCTTGCTATTAAGCAAAACACAGCAGGACCCAGAGAGCATTTGCTGAAGCTGAAAACTGACTTTATAATTTAGACTTGAATCTAGAGCTGGCATAACTATCACATTATAAACCTGGATGCTGAGTCTCAACACTTGTAAAGCAAATAAAATAAACTCCTGATTGGTTTGTCTTTTTCACTGCAGTTTAAGCATACATACTAAAGCTAGATTTCAGTGTTAAAAAATTCTTATGTTTGTCCACTCAAAGAATTTCAGTGCCTAACAATTAAACAGCGCTATGCCAAGAGCGAAAACAAACAGTTTGGCTACCTCACAGTGTTTCAAAGCAGGGAAAATAGTAAGGATACACAAAGACTGCATCAGTTTTTAAAATGTGAGTGGCTACATTGAAATTACTGTGAAACCAGATGCCTGTTTATACATTGCATTCTCGCTCCATCGTCCCTCAAACCGCGACAAATCAAGGAGCTGTTTTCCAAGGGGCAGTGCAAAGCCTGTGTCCCACTTCAGCTCTGCTTCCAGCGTTTAAGTGAATCTTAAGTAGGCAAATTTCACCCTGGGGAAGGCAAGGGTGTAAGGATCGTACTGACAGAACCAGAAACGGAGAGAAGGCCGCCCAGGAAAGGAAATGGATCGTGCCTCTGTTTGTTTCCATAGAGTCTTCAGGCTGGGGGTGGCATTTAGACCTTCTGCCTAATTGACAGGTTTGGTATTAGTCAACAGGAAGATTTTTTTTTAGGATACTGTCTTTTGGATAAAAGGAGAATAGGACTGTACCAGGCATGGACTGAGGGAAAAGAAATTCCATCAAATTATCAGCTCTAAGTTTATCACACAATTTGGAGTAAAAGCACCTTATAGACTGTGTGTCCAGGGGAGCAGACGGGGAGATTGCAACCCTTTGGCAAACTTTCACCTTATCTTCTCCATGAAATCTGCTTGGGGGAAAGCTAATGAGAGGTTAATAAAGCTATCCAGCTTTACAATGCACAATTTATTTGTTAATGGTTCTTAACGCCAAATGGTTTTCAGTCCAGTTTACTCTAGATTTTTCTAAGTAGTTTATTCTCTCCATTACATTAGTGTATTTATCCAGGTGGTGACTCTCATCCATGTAACAATATCATGAATACTAACAAATGCCAAGAAAAAAATCTGGATTACATAAAACCAGTAACATGATGAAAACAAGCTTAGCTTGAATTTGGGGATTTAAATAAATCTCTGAATATTTTGGTAAAATGTGAAGTCCATAATTAATCCCTGAAGGTATCCAGGAAAGAGCTTAAATCTGGGTTAATGAACTACCGTGCTTGGTTTCCAGCCTAGAAATATACTGCACTGTTTCTGAAAATGGTTTACAGAATGGAAAAGTGGATGAATAATTGGGTGAGTCTGACAACTGAAATATAATGACGCTATACTATCATATTATATCCTACTACAAAAAGAATAATTCCTGGATATTCTTCAGCCTACAAATAGTAGCAGTCTTCATGTTTTACTTGAGGATTTGTGTTCAAAATGCTAACAGTTTATAACTCAAACCCCCTTGTTGTTAAGAAGTATTTTTTTAGGTTGAACATCTCTGTTCCTGTTGCCATACCATTTTTTTACCATGTTTCTGTAAGTGACTTTCCTTTGGCTTTTCCAGACACCTGATCTGAATAATTCTAGAGAAAATACATTAAATTAAAGCTGTCAATAGTTGCAGGGATAAGACTGTCATCGAGAAAAATAGAAAAAAAATGTTATTTACAGGACAACAATTGTGCATCTTGAACAAACACTGTTCATTAATAATATTCACTCCCAATGTACTCCAGTTCGTGTGTCTATTGGGGATTTTACCTATAGTCTTAGTGTCCTTATCTTTACAACTGGGGGGAGATACAAAATAAACCCAGCTGCCCTTAGCACCCTCAGCAACAATGTATTATAAAACTCCATAGTATAATGAAGAGAAGACAATTATGAACAAAGGAAAAATACACACAGCTGAAATAGAGCCACCATATAATTAAATTGTTTGTGTGCATACACATACACATGTGTTTGCATCTGTGTTCCCACACATGTATTTAACTCACACTTCACTAATTCCTGATGATTGCAGCTAAGATGACGACATGGCAACTAAGTTATGAAACTTCACATCCCATTAGCAGCTTCAAAGGCGGTTTGGAGACAGAAAAGGGATGTCATGACCAGAGCGTCTGGAACTGAAGGCTTACATACCCCTCTGTAATCTTCAGAAAATTTGCAGGGGAATGTAGAGAGAGATCTCTAATGTAAGTAACAGTGCTGCCCAGAGAAGCCCTTTTAACTGGCACTTTCAAAAACTGTTTAAAACAACACTCCTAACGCTGAGTAACTGTGTTCTGGGACATTTCACCTTGGGGGCTTCCTGAGGCGCTCCCTCCCACTGGCCTTTTCCAGAACTTGACCTCATCTCTATTACAACTGATTCAGACATGACTGTGGAAAAACTGCTAGCACTTCTGTATTCTTTTATGTACACACCAAAGTAAAGTATACATTAAAGTACTTTATATGTTAATATATATTGAAGAGGTCCATATACAGAAATGAGTAGGATGTCCAAAAACTCCTATTGCTGTTTCATACGGCCCACTTCAAATGTCACAACTACATCAGAAGATGATGAGAAAAACCAGCATGGTCAGTCTTCTATGTAGCTTCTCTTCAGAGCAATGAAATGCTTTTCAGCCATCTGTAAAACTCCTTACTGAGGCAATGTCAGAAGAAATCTAGTGCACACGCTGACCTCCAAGCCAGATGAATTTTCCAAAGCACACAATAAGGCTAAATTGATGGGCATACTGAGAAGGTGACCCGAATACAAGAGAACACAGCACCCCTTACTGAACTCTCATGCCTTGTGGAGTAATACAAATCATGCCTTGACTCCCCTGATCCTCTGACTCATAACTCCTAAGCACTATCAAATTTTGAAGCAGAGAAGAAGCAATCCCAGCTGTACTCTCACAAGCACACAAGGAGCGTACTTTAACTGGGTATGACTAATAAGTCTGGTAATAATACAAACACAACTATTAAAAGGAATAGTATGTCCCTAAAGGAAAGATTAAGCCTTTTAAAGCTACGCAGGGCTTTTTATTTAGTAATACAGTAACTGAACAGTATTGATACTGAATAATAGATAAATGAGATCGACAATAGACAACTATTACTGAAAATAATGACAACAGCTTCCAAGGTGCTGCTGTGAAATGATTTTTGTTGTTCCACAACTAGTCTACAGCAATGCTAGACTGCTCCATGGATTATGGAAGATGCCAGTGGACCCATATTAGGCCTTGTGCTGACCTCTTCTACTTTGGGGTGCTTTGAGGTAACCCAAGGAAGGGCCTGGTGAAGGACAAACAGATTTTTGTGGTTCTAGGGTCCTTTTATCTTCGTATCTCCTAAGATATTATAGGTTACAGAGAATCAGTCTTCAAGAGCAGTTGTTTCATACATGTTTTTGTCCAAGACAGTCTTTTTTGAAGAAGGATGCACTAATTCTCTAGCAGGACACCAGATAATTCTTAAATCTCTGGATTCTTCATGAATAACATATTCATCTCCTATTCTCCCCTTCATTTAAGAGTAATATACAACTTCAATAGGTCTTCCCTAGTAAAAAAAATAAAAATTCCCTCCTTTACAATGTGTGAGACTGATAGTTAATCTGAAATAACTGGAGCCAGTTGTGGGGAAGACTGTACAAGCACCGCATGTATTGACCCATGACAATGGGCAGTGAGAAAAAAGTGAGGGACTAGTGAGGTTACGTTTGCCTTTGAACAGTCAGCTGGACACCTGCGGATACTCTGGGTACAGGTAGAACGTCTCCTCTATTTCTGGCTTTGTATGTTTGGCTAGCTAAAAGAAGCCTAATCTAAATGCATTATATGCATGCACACACAGCATGAAAATCCCATGACTATGTGGGTACCACTCTTTGTATTTATCTGTACACGTGATCACAAAGTTGGCTGGTTTTACTAAATCCAAAAAACAAGGGTTACTGGTAAAAAAAATCCTGTTTCCTATCTTTCTAGAAAGCAAACTTAAATAAATGCTGTTACTGAGAAAGAAATAAAGTAACAAAACCAAATTTGGTGATACGGTAACCTTCTGTATCAAGATGATACCTCATATCCAGGCTTTCCAAATGCCATTTGAATATTAACCACATTCTCAAATTCAGCAAGATACCAAAGATGAAGAACGTTTCTCTAAACCATAATCAAAATCTGTTCTGTTATGTGACCTCAGATAAACTTCACTCCTCCTTTCAATGATAAGCTCCCCAAAACAGGGATTCAGAATGATGTTCTCACCCATCCAATCTCCAGTCAACCACACTAGTCAGGACTGAAATTTCGTAATTTTTTTCTCCCTTACATAATTTTCATTGCTTGAAGCATAGAAATCTTTCACTAGTAGGTAGGTGTATATGTTAGGTTAGCAGCAAAGGAATAAATGTTCTAATGTATATTACAGATAGTGCATTATTCATCTTCTGCAGTACCAGTCTTTTAATTTTATTGTGATAAGTTACAGTAAACAGCTAGAGCTTATAATGGGTCCCTATGGAAAACTTATACATTTCACTGAAAGGATTATCTCTGTGGAACTTTGGAAAACCATTAGTATAAAGGACATGGCACATTTATCATTTTTCATACACATACTACATGTGATACAACTCATAACAAACAGTACCAGCTATACTATTTGTCAGGATTTATAGCAGAGTGAAATTCTTATTAAGAATCCGTGCACTACTTCTCCAGTTGGACAAATATGTACGAACAGTGTTTTGAGTCATTCCATATACACTTAAACTTCTCACTGGCCTTGGAAAAAGATAGTATTCTATTCATTTTGCTGATATGTTGTGTTTTAAAGCTACGCCAAATAAGATACCCCTTCTGGAATCAAAGCTATCAGAGATGCTGATTTGGCTGTGCTGTAAATCTCGAAAATAATGTTACAAAGTATTTCTGGGAATTGAGTCAAAACATTCTAAGATGACTGGTATTAAAATGGCACTGACTGGTATTTCAATAGCCACACTAAAATTTTAGCCATGCCAGCTTCTCTGATTTAACTACAGTTGAAC
The DNA here is from genome assembly GCA_034782735.1 of Sagittarius serpentarius. Lineage (NCBI taxonomy): Eukaryota > Metazoa > Chordata > Aves > Accipitriformes > Sagittariidae > Sagittarius > Sagittarius serpentarius. The sequence continues at coordinate 1,587,297 of JAVKLA010000014.1, forward strand.
TGAGATGATGTATAAGCATCACGTTTAACAAATTTTATGCACAGCTTGCACATGATCCAAACAGTCAGGAATTTGAAGTCCTGTTTATATTTGGATCCTTGATATTCCTGCATGCTCTGTTTTCAGCATGTTACTTTTCATACTAATCGAATACTAAATCTGCAGATCTGAGAACATAAAAAATTGATTTTTCCACAGACATTTTTAGTAGAAACACCACTACATTGCCTAAACTAAAACCAGAGAAATGTTTACTCTTTGAACATCACTTTTTCTAACTTATTTGCTTGGATTATTTTTCAATTGCCAGAATTTGTTATTTCAACAATACTTCTATGATAAAATGATGTTCTGAAGCAAACAAATTTTGAAGAGCGTACCACATTTTAATCATTAGTAAAGAAGTTGCATATTTTAAATGCTTAATTAAAAAGAACAACAGTCGAGTACTAGCATATCCAGTAATATTTATGAGTTTGTATTTTCCTATTTCCTCATAGATTATCATTGCACAATTTCCTGGGGGTTTACAGATGTTTTGTCTAAAATGTAAAACATCAGCTCTTAACACTGCCAGCTTAATGGAACACAGCTTTGATTTCTTTGTCAAATCACTTCTCCATACTACTATAATCTGAGGAATAGAATGCCTAAGAAATAAAGTTTGATAAAATGGGAGTCTGTTTCTGATGCCAAGAGTGAGACACGCCTAGTTCAACTAATTCAGTCTTGAAATAAATAATCCTAACACAACTGTGGATTAGAGCCATTTACTGTATAAACTTCAAGGGCAAGAAGCTGGGATTAAAATTTCAGTTTTCTGTTTTCACTTTAAGGAAAACTAAGGTGGGAGAAACGCAGATTTAGTTCAGAAAAAAGTGTGCAGAGTTTTTCTATGTGGCTTAAACCAAATGCAATTCCTTTTACCAGAAAGATCAAACTGGGTAAATGTCTGTTAATACCTAGTGTTAGGAAAATTGGAGATTAAATTTTCTCTTTTGCTTACTTGACTTTCCTGTGAAAATATGATGTAACAAATGCATGTCCAACAGGATTTTGGTCATTCTGAGCAGCTCAATGGCATTATCTTTCATAGTCCTCAAAAATGACATGAAAGATTTGTTTTTAGTAAGAATGGCTTTATTTTTTCCTAAGATCATGTGGAACCTGAAACAATGAACCGACTCTCTGCCAGAAAAAGGAAACAGCTTGGAATTAAATTTAAATGAAATATTTTCTTCACCAACGCCCAATTTGAAGTAAGCACTAGGAAAAACAATGGATTTCCAAATGTGAGTCTCTTTCCTAAGTATCAAACTCCAGCTATACTAGCTGCCTAATCTCATTAGAAGTACAGGATCCAAAAAATTCAAGTCTCCAAACTAGTCTTCCTAAACAATGGTGTGTGTAAGCGTGAATCAGAATAATAATACCAGCAGTTTCTGAAGTTGTAAAACATGCAAGCATCCTTAGTATTGACAGATCTGCCCAAAAACCAGACCGTTAAAGGGAAGCCGGTTATCTTCTTCATACAAATGAGTATTACATAAGTGCATATGGCGCAAAACCTGAAAAGGTGTAAGAATACACAACTCCCACCTCGAAATCTTCTTCCTTTGCAAATCAACTAAAATGAAATTTAATCCCTTTGTTTGGTTTATCTTTCTGGAAGAGCTGAATACAGTGGAACTTAAAACATTAGTTCTGGACTTAATATGGATCTTAGTGAAGTTAACTAGGATTTAGTTTTGTAAAAAAAACAACAAATGGATGTTCTAGAGAATATGTTGGCCCGAGTCTCTCAGTCTATAAAACAGATCTACAAAAAGATCCTTGATATATGACCAATTTGTGATTAGCTGGTTCCTTTCTTACCCAGAAACACCTACATCTAAAGCAGTGATAGGAAATCCATGAGCAATGCTAAAAACTTGGCCTGCAATGATGTTAGCAGTTTTGGGAGGTGCTTCAGTGCTCCTTGGTTTGAAAATGGGCACTTACTCATTCTTGTGTAACAATTTTATCTTTAGTTCAACAAACGCATGAGATTTTGCGAGCTGGAAGCAAACTGCAGCTCTGTGCTAGAAATGTGAGAAAAGCATTAATAAGGGCATAAAAGCCTATCCTTAGATGAATACCTTCAGCCAAAACCTGACATAACATGCATTTTTGGCTTATGGGCACAAGAAAGCAAAAGAAGTATTTCTGACACATAATCTGGGAAAGGTCCACCACGACTACCATTTGAAATGGAAAATGAGATGCAAAAAAATGTTGAAAAGAACATTTTAGAGTCTCCAAAGTCTACAGTTTGAGCTCCTTCTTTTTTTTCTAAAAACAGTCATATTCAAAATGACTTTTTCTACTTTTTATTTTAATTGACGTTGAGGATATAGACTAAAAGGAGACTACAAAATTTGTTAAGTCATTTCACCTGGTCTCCTCAGTATCTGCAACATATGGAATTCTATCACTTAACCAATTTCATCTATAAAATTTCCTTTAACTTACAAGAAAGCTAACCTAGAACACATTTTATAACTTTAAAAAAAGGCATTTAAAACCTTATCAGATGAACTTTAAGAAACAGTTTGGATGGAATTATTCATTTGGTCATCAGTTCTTTAAGGGTTAAGAAGAATTGCAAGATGCCCCAGCATGCAGAAAGCAGTTTCTGAAATATGATTTAAAATATGGCTTTTCCTATTTATAGCTGAAAAGATACAGTCCATATACCTACATACCTAGGAAGGTTTTTCTTACATTATCGGGGATGAAAACTGAAAAATTACATTCCTTGTGTATTTTTGGTGATTATAGCATTCACAGCAGTTGAAATCCAAAGATAAGTGTCTCTCTGTTGAAATTTATTGCTAATTGAGTTTGATTTTTCAGTCTTGGTTAATTGATCAACATTAATGGACCCATCTGCTGCACCAATACATGGGGAACAACAACAGTAAGAATAATCACTGTGAGAATAGTTTGAGACACTAGAAACATGATTGTTTGTGGGAGCAATTAACTTTGAGATTGTACTCAGCACTATAAAAGCTAAGCTTGTCTATGTTTACATATTCTTGAGTCATACAATTTAAAACAAATGTATTAACTACTACTAGTGTAGTGGCTGACATAATTGTCAAATCATTGGTGAAGTAATTTTATGAGTTTATTTCGCACACACAGATGTGTCTTCTTAATTAACACCAAGCTTGGTTTGCAACATCTGGCTCATATGATCAGAGGGCCACACAGAATATTAAGAGCTTCCTAGGTTAATCTTTCCATGCCCTTTTCAAACACATACTTTCAAATCCAATGAGCTTTGAATTCACAAAATTAGTCATAGAACTATATGACACTCAAATCCAAAATTTACTGAATAGTTGTCATTTTTTTGCTCTGAAATTAACCAGTCTCTGGAATTCTACATTAGCATGGATTTAAAGTGCAGTAAAATCTAGTGAACTTGCAAAAGTGCTTCTAAAAGCAACAGAGCATTTACATAGGAGAGTACTTTGTTTTTAAAAACTCATAAAATAATGGCTATGTAAAGAATTAGAAATTTAGAATTGTACTGAACCACTCATCTATACAGCATATGTTTAAATACTCTTGAAACCGAATGGCTGGTTTGGACTGGGATAGAGCTGAATTTCTTCACAGCGGCTGGTACGGGGCTGTGTTTTGGGTTTGTGCTGGGCACAGGGCTGAGAACAGAGGGACGTTTTGGTTACTGCTGAGCAGCGCTTGCGCGGCGCCGAGGCCTTGTCTGCTCCTCAGCCCACCCCCCCAGCGAGCAGGCTGGGGGGGCACCAGGGGCTGGGAGGGGACACAGCC
>JAVKLA010000014.1:1591239-1633288 GCA_034782735.1 Sagittarius serpentarius
CCCGGCTGCCCTGGAGATGGCCGAGCGCCTGCCTGCCCGTGGGAAGGGTGAAGGAATTCCTGGGTTTGCTTTGCTTGTGCGCGGCTTTTGCTTCCCCCGTTAAACTGTCTTTACCTCAACCCACGAGTTTTCTCACTTTTACCCTTCCCATTCTCTCCCCCATCCCACCGGGGGTGAGTGTGAGGGAGCGGCTGGGTGGGGCTGAGCTGCCGGCTGCGGTGAAGCCACACCACCTATATACAGACAGGTTTTTTAGTCAAAATACAAATGGAACTTAGATAAAACTTTTTTTTAAATGAAAGTGGAATGGATCTTAACTTAAAAGGAATGAAGATAACTAGAGATTTCCAGATCCACAATATGATACATTCAGTAGTTTCACAGCAAAATGGTGACTGTGCAGCCCATCCCTGTCAGAACGGCCCTGCCCGGCCATCTTGGGGCTGTGTCTGACCCTGGTTCCCCTCACTGGGCTTATCCTGATCCCCCACCACTGGACCCACGTCCCAGCCCGGCTCAGCCTGTCCCCAGGGAGGTGCCCGATGCCCGGGGCTGGGGCTGCCCCGCTGTCCCCCGGCTGCCCTGCTCCTGGCCGGGGCGGTGGGACAGGCCCCAGCTGCCAGGCCCGCACCTGAGGGACCCCTGGGGGCCACCTGATGCAAGCAATGACCAGACCACAGGGAGCTGCTGGCCCCTGCTGCATCCTGAAATTTTGTATCTGAAAGCTAGGCGCATACTAATCCCTGCCTCTTCCTACCAAAAATACAAAGAAAACATTTTTTTCTGTCAAATAAATTTCTTCCGCATAATTATTGTAATTAATAGGCTGATCACTACAATAGTATTTTTGTACTCTGGTGATGAGTAAAGGTAAGTAACTTTCTTTTAAGAATGACTGTAAAAAACGTTTCTTATGAAACACACCTGTCTATGCCCAGCAGTATATGCTGACAAGCTCCAGTGTTCATTATAAAACACGGCTGAGACGTTCGCTATGTAATACTCCATGGCCTTTCGGAAGCAAAAGCTCTAATTAGTTGCCAAGCACCCAAAGAATAACTTGGAATGAAAAATCTTTTTTTTGCCACTGAACAGTGTGATTGAAACAACTGGCAAAAATCTTAAACAAGTCAGTAATAGTTTTATATGGATTGTCAAATTGTTGCTTGTTTCATCTGAATTTTTTTTTAAATACTAAGATTTTTTTTACAGTAATAAATATGCAAATGGACAATTAATGGTGTAGATGGGAATATTTTTAACACTGTAGATTATTTATGGCTCTCACTGGCTGCAGTCTCATGAATATAAACTCATTATCTGAAGATAATACAGTTGTATAGTCCACATGCACCACTTGAACACTAGAACTGAAGTCTGGAAATTTTCTCCCATAAGCTATACACAAAATGTCCACCTCTCGCTTTTCAATTCTCCTGCTCCACACATGACATGTTGCGAACCAAGCTGATGTGACAGGTTGATGACCAAGTAGTTAATCAAATAGTTGCTAGGATAAAGTAAGTAATAAGGTGTAGCAAGGGGAGAAGCTCATACCTTTCAGCTACAAGAGGAACTAAAGGATGCTTGTAAGCAAAGCACTGAAGGAAGAAGGTGAAAACAAGCCCAACACACTTAAAATTGGTCCGTTTACTGAACAGAGTTTGTTACAGTATGCACATTTACTAAATAGATACCTAGTATTAGCAGGCACTGCCTGGAAAGAACTTCAGCCATAGTCTATAGCACCGAATCTCTCATCATTCCTTTCAGGAGACGCTTCACCCACTGAAGCACTGGACTTGGGTCTTAAGACAACGGGTTCAGAGGAACAAACTTTGCAGAGTGTTCAGGTCCAGCTGAAAGAGGTTCTGGAGCCAGACCCGCCAAGGCTGATCAGAAGGTATGCAAGACATTGTTTTATTGTCATAGCTCCTCAATCTGTGGAAAATGGAATTGGTATACAGCAAACTGACGAATTCTCCAAAGGGGTTTCTGACACTGGCATTCTGTCAGGCAGAGTCTGTGTTTTACAGGAACTGCCAGCACTCCTGAAAAACGGCTGCTAGCACAAGCAAATTTACATCCCAACTTGCCACCCTGTTTACATCCTCTACAAAGAAATCGGTGCAGATAGGTAGACTACTTATCAAGAAGTGAATCTTTTAGATCTGTCGCACTTCTGAGCAAAGCATAAGTGATTTGGTTGATTACATGTTATAGAGTGATGGAGCAGTTTGTTCTCACATGTATGTTTAACTCTCCAGGAAGGAGAATGTTGTGCATGCTGTGGACAAAATGAAGCTTCAGGACGTTGGGATTCAGGACTTGCTCCTCTAAAGACCACTACCTAGTAACCTATCCAAGTAAGATAGCGAGATAATCTGTTGTGATAGTTTTTGTTGGAAGTCTTAACAGCTAAAAGGAATGATCAGCCTCTGAAAAAGCAAATACTGTTCTGCCAAGTGAACAGTATGAAATCAGAGCTGCAGAACTTGGATGTGAAACACAGCATCTAGATCCTCCTAGCAAAGTGAAGCTTACTCAATATGGACAGTTTGTGAACTGATTGAAGAATGTATGTACATACATATGAAAACCAGCAAACCAGGTGAGAAGAGAGGGAAAGAATGACCTCCCTTGACCCACTCCCTCTTTCTAATGCAGCCCAGGATGCTGTTGGCTTTCTCTGTCACTAGTGCACATTGCTGACTCATGGTCAACTAGTTGTCCACCAGAACTGGCAAGTCTTCTGCAAAGCTACTTTCCAGCCAGTCAGTCCCCAGTCTATACTGGTGCCTGGTGTTATTCCACCCCAGGTGCAAGACTTTGCATTTCCCTTTGCTGGACAATATGAGATACCTGTTGGTTCATTTCTCCAGCCTGTCAAAGTCCTTCTGAATGGCAGCAGACCCATCTGGTGCACCAATCACTCCTCCTTGCTTTGTATTTAACCCTTTTCTCTGGGGTGCAACCTGTCCCATCTCCCAGGTCATTAATGAAGGTAAGTGGTATCGGATCCAGTATTGAGACTTGGGGTACTGTGCTAGGGATTGGCCTCTAGCTAGAATTTGTGTCACTGATCCTTTGAGCTTTTTGAGCCTGCCCTTCAGCCAGTTTTCAGTTGACCTGGCTGTGCACTTACCTAGCCAGTTCTTAATCAGTTTGTCACTAAAGATTTTATGGGAGGCAGTGTTGAAGCCTTACTAAAGTCACTAAAGTCAAGTGAACAACATCCAGTGCTCTCCCCTCATCCATCAAGCCAGTCATCTCATTGTGGAAGGCTATCACGTTGGTTAAACACAACTTCCCCTTCACAAATCCATGGTGACCACTCCCAAACACTTCCTTGTCCTTCATGTGTTTGGAAACAGTTTCCAGGACAATTTGCTCCTTCAGCTTCCCACAGATCAAGGTGAGGCTAACCATCCTGTAGTTCCTCAGATCCTCCTTCTTGCCCTTCCTGAAAGTAGTCTTCTAGTCCTCAGGAACCTCTCCCAATCACCTTGATCTTTCAGAGATTATCAGGATTGACCTTGTTATGACATCAGATAGCTCCCTCAGCACTCGTGTGAATCCCATCAGGTCCAGTTGGTTTATCTGTGTCCAGCTGGTTTAAACGTTCCCTAGTCTGATCCTCCTCCACCAAGTGTAAGTCTTCCTTGCTCCAGACTTTCTTCTACAGGTCTGAGAGGAACAGGATTCCTGAAGGCCAGTTTTATCAATAAAGACTGAGGCAAAGAAAGCACCAGTCTTTTCTGGATCCTTTGTCACCAGAACACCTGCCCCATTCAGCAGCAACCCCACATTTTCCCAAGTCTTCCTTTTGCTGCTCATGTACTTGTAGAAGCATTTGGTTTTGCCCTGCCTGTCCCCTGCCAGATTAATCTCCAGATCGACTTTGGCTTTCTTAACCCCATATCTATGTATTTGAATATTTTGTCTATATTCCTCCCAGGTCACCTGGCCATGCTTCTACCTCTTGTATGCTTTCTTTTGATGTTCGAGTTTTATCAGAACATCTTGTTCATCCATGCAGGCTTCCTGCCACTTGATTTCCTGCTCATTGGAATGGATCATTCTTGGGCTTGGAGGAGGTAATCCCTGAAAATCTGTTGGCTGCTGTGGAAAATTATGAAAATTATGGTTCTATAGAGCTGCTTATCCCTGGTTTGCACATGCAGAGTCTTCATGACTTCTCTGGACAGAACAAGACTGTTTCTGAAAAGGGCTGAGGCCAGCAGTTGGAAAGCAGAAAGGTAGGAAACAAATCCAATGGTCATGAATTATTCAGGACCCAAGCTTTAAATGAAACAGCATTCTATAATGGTAGATGACAGGCCAATCAGTAGAATGACAGAGATATAGGAAGGAACAACAGAGGAAAAATAGACTCATTACTCCCAAGTACACACTCAGTTTCACCAGTCTGGTAGGCAAATTGTGTATGTTTTCATAAACATGTCTTGCTCTCATTTGTGCTCTAGTCAAACAAGACCTAGAGATCAAAAACCTGTTTGGTGTTGTGTGCTCATATCAATGAAGGAAGGCAGAGAAGCATCTCAAAACTTTGATGCAAGGTCTCCTCAACCTAAGAAACACACAGTGGTCCAGAGCTTTAAAAGAACTTTAGACTATGTCCTGTTCAGCGTTTGCCTTGAAGCTGAAGTACAATTTTTAAAATAGATGTGGCAGCTACTTCACAAATTCTATTAATTTTAAACAGAAATGTGGTTCCTAAATGCTTAGTGCCTCAGACAGTGATCAAGTTACTATGGCTTAAAAAGTTACTGTGCTCCAATTGAAGCATCATTCAACTGAACCAACATCCTCTGTGCTTTTAGCTCATGTCTCTTTTGGACCCTATTTCCTCTTTCAGCATGATGCCCTTTAACTTTCAAAGGTTCTTTGACAATACTTCTTCACACGTGCTGAAGGTGCTGACTTACTTGTTAGTGTTGTCATAGGATGATGATGAAGGCCTATGCTGTGTACCCAGGAGCACACCATGAAGATGTGTGAGGGTACAAGGCCTAGTAAGATACCGAGTTGTTAGACAGAACAATGAGATCTCATGCGTTTCTGTCCCAACTATCTATACAAAGAGTCTGATTTAGGCACTGAGCCTTGTAGTGGAACTGATCTACTTGGTTGCAAAGGAATTCTGACAGCAACCCAATATGTATGCTTTGTGGGCAATGTAATTACATTTTATATCTCTTCTCATGTAAGCAAATAAGGTATACAATCTCTCTGGTTAGGCATGAAGATGTCCTATTTTCTGTTTAATATTATCAGAACAAAAGATTGGTGATTACTTCATCACACAGAAAATTATAGTAATTTCTCATTAATGATGAACCTACGAGCCACAAAGTGTAAATAGATGATAAAATGATTAAAGAGGAAACTCTTACCTAGTGCAGGTTCCACCATTGTGACATGGATGATAATCGCATATCGGGACATTGCAGTTCTCAACATTCCTCCCTCCAAGAGCCTCATCTGTGATGAACAACTCTTTGTTGTTAACTTGAAAATCCCTAATGCATCCTTTATAGCCACGTATCTGCCCAGCACATTGATGAACCTCTTCATGAACAGGAACATTTCCAAGGAAGATTGATCCAAAGGTGACCTGCAGAAACAAGAGAATCACCAGAAAAGAATGTGATTTGTGATGTTACTGTAAGCAATGAATGAATAATAATTAAGAGATAAAGGAAATAGCCATTACTTGAGGCTGGCCAAAAACTATGACACTTGCTGAAGAGATTCTTTTTTAAAATGTGGTTCTCTTTTTTTTTAAAAAAAATCACCTATACAAAGAGAGTGGTTTAATATGTTTGCGTATTTTCAAATGTGTAAGACAACATACATCCTATGAAACACAAACTGGAATTCCCAGCCTTAACCGCAATGAACATGGTAAAGTTTTCTCATTGCTTCCTTCATTCTGTACTATGAGTTTTATATCATGGTTGAGAGTTGGTGCTAGAGCACAGGAGAAGCTGTAGACTGGAAGATGAAAGTTTTTCTTTAGGATCTGGGACCTACAGGACCCCAAGATAAGGCAAATACAGTAAAAAGATTTTACTTTTTCTAGATGAATGACAGAAAACAGACTGCTATACTGAAGCCCAGGGAGAAAAGGGAAAGTTTTAGGTAGTAGATTCTAGAGCCACAAATGCCTAGAACATCCTTATAAAGGTGCCAAAGAAACAGCTACAACTATTTCATATTGGGACTGACCAAATCATATTAGTGCTCAGTATGGTATTTCCTGTGTTAGCTGACCTAGGAGTCAAACCTTTGACCATCACGTATAAAGGATCTGTGACTCATTTAGCATGGTGAATTCCGTTCCTCAAGGTGATGCCTGACTTTCTGGAGTTCTGACATGGGGTTTCACCATTCCTAAGTTCCTTTGCTAAACGCCTGTCACTAAGAATTGAAAAAAAATTGTATTTTTTTCATAAGTGTATCACACTGTGATGCATTTATTTGTATGATACCATCAATCCAGAAAGAGGGTGAAACCTAGCCGATTCAAGTCAAGTGGCAATAAAGCAATGGAATAAAAAATGTATCACAGCATGTGTAAAATATGTGAGGAGAGAATTTATAGAGAAGGGGCCCTTCACTATCATATTCAGACATCAACTGCAAAGAACTAGGAACAAGGGGAAAACATCACATTGATTTATCTGGAATTCGCACATCTGATTTTGCTTTGCTGTTTCCTGTACTGCTTTTATCAGTCCTGGAGCTATGTTGCTGACAATTTCAAGTGAAATTTGGAGATACTGTGAACATGAAAACCGCCAGACATTCCTCTGCTTACAATGTCTTTCATTTAGAAGGGAAAGAAAAAAAAACCTACTTCTTTTAGAGCATGGATAAAATTAAATCAGGTTTTTCATGTGTAAGGAATTCAAAGACATAGACTCAGCACTTGTCAAACTCATTTCATATCACTTTATCCCCTTTCACACAAAACTATAAACCAGTGTAGTTACAGACAAGAGTTGTAAGTAGTGTTTGCAGACAGACATTTTCTCTCTGCTTGTGAACCTGTTATAAGAATTAAGCAAAGCATTGTACTGGAATGTAAAGCGTCTATGATTAAGAAAGGTGTTTTTAACACTCCTCTTGTGATATGATCTTTTTATTACTGGGCTTATTTTACAGAAGCACTGACCTTGGGGGCAGATCCAGTGTACCACAGAACTTCAGTAGGCTCTGCTCAGTTTCTCGCATCAGTGGATTTTATCATAGTATGTTAGATGTTCAAACTCATGCTAGTACACCATAATAGACATTTCTTTCTGTAAAGGTCCTGTTCTGAATTTAACTGGCTTAACCAGAATATATTTTAAGGAAGCACACAGGAAGAATTCCTGTAAATCTTGTTAATAACAGAACAGGCTTAATAGAACGTTACATTAACATTATGTTAACTTCTGTAATACTCATGCTTAACTTTTCAAATACTAATTTGAAAGCGTCCTTCTTCACTTGGAGCCTGAGTGGTAAAAAGGATTAGCTTGGCCAGTAATGGGAAGAAATTCAGTAGTCCTCCTAGAGATAAGAAATTTCTTTTTTTTTCTTTCTTTGCTTGTGCACTTTGTAAAGAAAATAGGAGCTCTGGGAGATTAGGAGCAGATCTGTAAAGTATAATAGTTTGTCACGAGGATACAACATTCATACTACATACCACGCAAGGGGGGTTATTCTGGATTAAGTATAATTTGATGCCATGAAATACCATTAGTGATTACAGCACATTAAGCGCACTCACAGAGAGCATCTTTTGTACTGTTGTACCCTAAAAGAGTTCAGCTAGCATGCTCCAGGTTTGCTGTGCAACATGAACCAAAGTGTGGCAAGTGGGGATGACCAGAGCGTTCACTTCAAAAACCCACTCATGATACGAACTGAAACTTAACTGTGGACCCCCACAAAAAGAAACAAAGAGTTGTGGACTTTCTTAGGAACCAAATACCCTGAATAGGGGCAGAAATATTCCAGTGTATGATCTTGGTGCGTAACATCAAAGGTAGCTGCCAGTAAGTTTTTCTATGAGTAAGGTATTGCTGGCTTCTCTGTATACTTGGGTACTGATGGGGAAGTTCTTTCCCCAGATTCTCTATGCAGAAGCTGCCCATAGTGTTAGCTTTACATTCTGCCAGAGTTATGAACCTGCAACATAAAGGGAGAAACAAAGGAACGTTCTGCAGCAGAATGTAAGGTTGATCAAGTGGAAGCTATGAACAGACAACTGATGGGGCTAATAGCAATATCTAATACAAGTTAATTCTTTATATTGGACTGGACAAACACTTTACACTGACTCAGGGAAGAAACAGGGAAGAAATTCTGTTACTAACTGGCAGTGCATACTGTGAGATGCACATCATGATTAGCATCTCTACAGCTAACTGTCCTGCCTTCTAGTGAACAAACATAAAGTGAGCTGTCAATCACAGTTCAAATTCTCAAGTCTAAAAACATTTAAAATATATCATGCAGAAATAATCTTGTGATGAGAGAATGCGTAACAAAGAGAGGTGATAACATGGAGACAAAGAGCAACAGAAAAATTCCAGATTTGGGAATGCTGGCCTACTGCCCATTTAGAATGAATATTCTGACACCAGTTTCAAAATGGAGACAGTAATTTTTACAATACTATTCAGAAGTGAAGTCCTAGCAACAATACTGACACCAGGTTAAGTCACTGATGATTCACAACCACCCTCCACTAGACAGTGTGGCTTGTAAATAAAAAGTAACCAGAATTACTGCTTAACAATATCTGAATTGTTTCCAATAAACACCATGGCCTAGTTAAATGATACTGCTAATATATGTTTTTTTCTCTTGCAGTGTCAGTGTCCTTTTCATCGACCTTAGGCAGTTGAAACAGAAGTCTCAGAGTCAGGCAAACTGAAGAAATTAATGGAAATACTATGGATGCTTCATGTGAGAAGACATATTAAAGAGAATTTTCAGTACATATAATGATATCTGAGGAGGAATTACATTTCCTCCTTTAGAAAAAGTTAAAAATGCCCATTCTCCTTTGAGAACAGCTAAAGCGCATATGCTGATGAAATATTCAAAGCAGATAGCTATTTTTTGATGTTTTGCAGACTCACCTGAGATGCTCGATATGGGAAAGAAAGTCTGTGTTGTACAGGAGGATTTCCACCTGCAGCCATTTCAATCATACAGTAACCTTCAGGACTGCTCACAGGCAACATATAGCTGGAAGGAAACAGAAGATCTCATTATTGTTTATGCTGTTGACAGCGGAGTATTGAAACCTCACACAGCAAAGGCAAGGTGAAAAAGATGATTCTGCCTCCAGAAAGGATGACAGTCTTTGGACACTAATAATTCCAGTTTCACGGCTACCCAGGAGACAAAAGATGTAAGTTTCTTCTACTAATGTCCCTCTTCTATTTACTTTCCTACTGTTCTTGACTCTAGTGTTTGAAATGTATATAGAGACAAGGAAGAAAGAGATCTTTACATGCATAGGTGGGTATTGAGAAACTGTAAGTGCTAACTGTGGCTGACATACGGCCTCCCTAGTACAGAGGATTGCTGGACATGTAACATCAATGTTGAATGATGCTGAACTCCCCGGGTGGGAATTTCCTTTTCCTGCCCTACAGGGGAAACAGAAATGGAATAAGAAATGAAAGGCTGCATACCTCTGAGCAGCAAGATTACACTGTGATATAGTTATTGCTACTTGGGAAGCGTGCTGTTAATGTGAACTCTGGTACTGAGCGTCAGAGATAAAGATGAATATAAGGTTAAGGGGATTTGTAAAGTAAATACCAGCGAACATTCAATAAAACACTGACAATTCTTCAGGTTCTTTCTATGATGAGATCTGATTAAATGCTATTGATATTACCAGCAATAAAAATTCAATCCAACAAGATAATTTTCAAATATACTGGTTTTGTGTTTAGACAGGGAATTTACACAAACATTATCGCAGCAATGGCAGAACAGCAGAATAGTAGTCGATAGAGTCTTTAGCACTGAGTTCTGCTTTTCCTGTAGAAGTGCTTCCCAACTCCACTTTGCCGCAGTTTCAATTTTCACATGCTTTAAAAGAGAATGTGATGGGCCTCCTTTTGGGAAGCATGTTAAGGTTTACTGACTACATGCACTCTGCACACAAAACTCTGCTTAGTCAAATCCATATAATTACGTTCCCAGAGTAAGGCCTTTAACAAGAACAATGTTACATTTTTTGTAATTATTTCACAAATGTTACACAGCTTTTACAAGAGATTCTGAAAAAAAATTATACATTTATATGGACTGCCAAATTTTCCATTTTTTTAGCTCAACAAATGCTAAAGAACAATGACAGGAAGTTCATAAACTATTTTGTGTTGGGATAGATGAATTTTTATGTTAGGTCATAGACATATGAAAGAGTTAACATATTTTAAAGCCCATTATGTCCTTAACACTAGAAGCATATATTACTAATCTTAGAAATGACCTCAGCACTGCCAAGGACAAATTTACTCCTGGATGAACCACATCAAGTACGTACCATGCTCTCAAATGCCCACCTTTTCATCTACCACCAGCTGGCTGGTTGTGTGCAGCTGCCATGGTATGATTTATCCCATGTTATGCCTTGAGCTTTGCTTTTCTACTCCTGTGTCTACGGTCTTACTATGTTATCTTCCTGTCTGTAAATTCAGTATGAAATTTAGAGTCTCAGTTTTCACCTCTGAAGTTACTGGGAACATTGTATTGACATAAATGGATATAGCATTAGGCCCCTGATGAATATTTATAACATTCACTGCAGTGCAGCGATTTCTGAGTGAGCAGCAAAAAAACCGGTGTGTCTACTAACACAAGTCTCATAGGCAGTACATCTGTATCAGCAGGTGATGCACCAATATTAATAAATCCTACCTTTCCAATGGTTATGTTGCTTCTGGTTCCAGAGCTAATTCAGTCAATACTAACTCATTGACTTCTCACTGTGCTCTGCTACACGGGGTTGAAATGTGCTTAATTATTTCACCTTTGTAACTATGCAACATTTTTCCCATTTTTGAACAAGGAACAACAGTTTAAATTTTTTTAAAAGACTGAGCTATTTGAATGGCATCTTCTATTATCACCCTTTGAAATGTGATCTAGATGCCTAGACTATTCAAATGAGTTTGAAAAATGTTAATTTTTTTTCTTATTTTAGGTTTAAAAAAAATGTTGGTTTTAAGTATATTTTAAGTTAGATTCCTTCTTATGTAGTTTAAAGTTAGCATAACATTTTGATTTTGAATGTAGGCGGCCAGAAGCAATGTCTGCTGTTCTGAAGATCAGGTAATTTTCACAATTTCATTATAAAAAGTGAGCTGAGTAAAGAGAAATTCCTCAATGAATAATGGGTATATTGACAGATAGTTTTGTTATATCCTTTTTAGATACTTGGAATAAGGACAATTTGGAGAAAGTGCTTCCACCTCCTGTGATTTCCAACCATTCTTGATATGTAAAACATACTTTGAATTTTATTTATTATTCCCACTTATAATTCAGCTGCTGGGAATTGTCCAGGTAAATCAGTGTATAAAGGTAACTTTCTCAGGTAAAAAAAAAAATCAGCTCATTTAGGATTCTCTTAGGGAAAATCAGCTCACAACCTTGCCTTGATGCTTTCTACTCTGAGCGGATACTGCAGTATAGACCTCACATACTCATAGCAAAGCCTCCTCTCTGCCCCTGCCTTGTCCCTGCTTTTCAGGGAGGTTTCTGAAGTCCGCATCTGCTGCAGTTTCTAAATCAATTCAAGGTTTATCCCATTATATCACATATTATAATAGTCTGGCCCACAAAGAACAAAAGTTTTAAGTGATGTGGCAAAGTTAATAAAGAAGAAAGCTCATCTAATGGAAAAGAAAAGAACAATATGGTCTATGTCAGACTGATCATCTTCAAACAATTAGGCATGCAAGCCAAATTGAGCGTTGTAAACCTTCACTGCAAATGTCTGGTATTCACACGTTCTCACTGTTCTGTATAAACAACTTCTCTTGTTTTGATTCTTTGCTAGGGGAAAAAGAAGTGGAAAATGAAAAACAGGTGCAATTAAAATAAGCCTTAAAGATTACTTGATGCTGACATGGTCTTCAGTGCCGTATCTTTATCTAGACAAGCCCAAGTATCCTAAATTCATATAGATAATACCACAGGGCATACCTGGTGATCCATTCCACCTTTAAAGAAATGTGTCAGAAAAAAAGAAAAAATAAATTCCAAAGAAAAAAACCCCAGTATCTATAAACAGCAGCTATTATACAGTGGTTTTCATCATTAGGTCTCAGCTTCACAAAGGATATAAAGCTGTTTTTGTTGGTTTGGTTTTTTTTTAAGATGCAGCAATGAAATCTCAAAGAAAGGAATGGATTTGTTTGATGTCAGACAGTAGATTAGTGACTGAGTTGTGAGAAAAAAACACAGGCTATAAGGAGCAACCTACTGCCCTGTATTCTGGAGTGCACATGAAGAATGCTACCACTACTTTCTTCAGCATTTGCTCCTTTCTCTGCAAGGATTTCCAAGCAAGTAATACTTGACATTTCTCTCTGTCTATTGTCATAGAAAGGAAAAACTGTCATTTGAAATGTGAATGAAATGAGTATTTTTCATGCTTACGTTACCACAAAATTAGGACTGTTTGAATTTGCTAGATTACTCAAATATGCTTAGAACATCTTTTAGAAAGAGACAGAGCATGGCAAATTACAGCCGAAAAGACAGTTTTCTGAGAAAATTATGAAAATAATGAAAAATGGCAATTAAAACAGAAATGCTGTCTCTATCTTCACTATACCATTTAAAACCACAAAGTGCTACAGTATGGACATAAGCAAGACATAATTACACTAGTTTTTAAAAACAATGACAGAAAAAGGAATGCGCTTGAAATATTTTGCGGCAGAAATTACTTGAACTAAAATGCCATTTCATGTAGCTCTATAACTTCATAGTATTTTTCTTATAATCTAAGATTAAATCTGTCTTAATCTTGCAACTGGATAAATGCAGTTTTATTATTTCATGCATCTCATGGAAGATTGAAATCCATTATCCACATTAGAAAAGACAAAATGGAACTGATGATTTATTCTCTTGACATTTTTTCTTTATTTTTCTAATTAACCTCATATTATGAGATACTGACCTCACATTAAGAACACCTGAGATGAAGGTGGCTAATCACTGACATCTTTAAATTTTGAAGTATTTTTAGTTCAGTTGTGCTTTTTCACTCGTTTAGATGCTGAAGGCATTTCAGTCCATCTGCCTCACATCTCAGTGGCATATTTCAGTTGCATTCAAAGCCAGCGTATTTTTCGCTCCAGAGACAGCGACAGGAGAGAATGCAATAGGATTCCTATTGCAGGATTATTTTGTCAGGCACCAAAATTGTGATTCATGCACATCACGCTCATAATGATATAAAAAGGATTCACAGAGCAGTAGGGAACTGAGTGTGTGGGGAGTAGTTATGGGAAATGAGTGTATGGGGAGGACGTATGGGAATGTTGGGTACAATGATCTAAATACGTCGGAGCCATGCAGAGCCCAACCTGTTCCTGTAGATGCTCAGGTACAGGCCTGATGTAGTCAAATATTTCTTTCCACTACTTTCAAGTAAGAAGAGGTTCAGCCTTCTTTTCTGTGCTTGGCTTAGAATAACACGATTTTTTCATAGCTGCTGTGGATTTTATATAAGCTCATTAAGAACGAGAATTAACAAAGGATTTACTACAGTGGCTATTTCTTTACAAAAGACTCATAGACCTCAACAGATGCAAAACAGAAGTTATATACAGTGATTAATGCTATTACTAGTTACATCTTGATTAATTATGAGCATGAACACTGAATTTCTAACAAAGTGCAATGTTTACCTAACACTCGTATGGATGACACAATTGTGGATATGAAGTACTGGATTAATTTAGCTCTGGAAATGATATTGAAAGAAAAACCTCTTAAACGAGCTAAGACTGAGGCACTTCTCAATCAAATGTTACCCAGTATCATCTTGTTCAAGGAAATGTTTTAGCTTAAATTATCACAGCTACCTCTCCACGTGGAAATGCAATCATATTTTTTTTTTTTCTCTCTTTCAAGCCAGTCACCAGGTGGCACTAAAGGAGCACGGCAGAAAGCATGAATGCAAAATTCATATTAATGCCTCTTCTAATTATTGGAAAGACTGACTTAAGCCCTAATTGATAGCATGATTGCTTCAGCTTCCAGTTCATATCAAGGGAAACAGACTGAAGTATCTTAAACTGATTACATATTTGACAATATGGATGAGAATAGGTCCGGAGACTGGAACTTCTGGAAGACTTTTAACTGCAGTCATGCATTATAATTACCCAATGTAATCATGTAAAAATGGTGCATTCATAGTTGTGTAAACATACTTAAGAAAATTTAGTTTAAAGCAATTATGTTTTCTATATAGAGCTGAAGGTGCAGCCGTATTTCTAACAGATTAAGGAGAGGCATAACAAATTAAAATGTCAGATCATCAGGTATAAAAAACCCCAAGCATTATAAAAAGAACTGGCCTCTGTTCTTATCCAAGCTAAATTATCATGGTAAGGTTTTTTCTGAACAAAGATCTTACACTGCTAGCAGGCCAGGGTTTCTGGTCTTCTGATAAATGATTACAAAGTAATTATACTACTGTCTGTTTTCTAATGGCACAACTGGAGGATTAAATTTAGAACCATTTTCTGTTTTTCTCCCTACAAGCTGACAAACAGTAGCCCAACTTAACAGCTCATCATAGTGTCCTGGTTTCAGCTGGGACAGAGTTAATTGTCGTCCCAGCAGCTGGTACAGCGCTGTGTTTTGGGTTTGGGATGAGAAGAATGCTGGTAACACCCTGATGTTTTCAGTTGTTGCTAAGTCAGGTTTAGACTAAGTCCAGGACCTTCCAGCTTCTGCTGCCCAGCCAGCAAGAAGGCCGGAGGGGCACAGGGAAGTTGGGAGGGGACACAGCTGGGACAGCTGCCCCAAACTGGCCACAGGGGTATTCCATACCATGGGGATGTCATGCCCAGTATAGAAACTGGGGGAGGTGGCCAGGGGGGGATCACTGGCCGGGGGGGATCACTGCTCGGGAACTAACTGGGCATTTGTCAGTGAGTGGTGAGCAATTGCACTGCGCATCGCTTGTTTTGTGTGTTCCAATCCTTTTATTATTATTGTCACTTTGTTGTTGTCATTAGTGTCATTGTTAGTTTCTTCCTTTCTGTTCTATTCAACTGTTCTTATCTCAACCCACGAGCTTTACTTTTTTTTCCGATTCTCTCCCCCATCCCACTGGTTGGGGGGGAAGTGAGTGAGCGGCTGCGTGGGGCTGAGTTGCTGCCTGGGGTTAAACCACGACACATAGGAAAAAATCCCCACAAAAATCCCCTTTACTGAAAAAGTGTTCATATTAAAGACACAATATAAAATGACTCCTGCAAAACACTGAAACAGCAGCTTCATTTACACCCTTGATTAACCGGAGCAGTTGTCAAGGGAACATCTAACTAGCTGTCAAGCAATACAGGAGATTTTTCAAGAACAGTGATTTTACTTTTGACTGAGCACATTCAATTCACAAGTGTGAAAATCTGTACTGCGTCTTAAGAGTTTTAGTAATCTCTCAGTACTTCTTCCCAAAATTCTTGCACTACTTTTTTTTCCTTAAAAAAATATATTTTAAAGATTTCATTATTAAAAACATACCTTCTCTTCCCACAATTAACTTCAACATACTGCTTCTGTTTCAACAAGGTCAAATTTTGGTATTTCTTACCACTTTCAATTACAACACTAAGAAGTGACAATTATAAAAATGAATGCTTCATTTTATGTCTGACATTTTACTTGAAATCAATGAAACATCTGTCATAACCTCCAGCCATTCAACACCAAATTTTAGGTTTTTCTAGACTGAACTGTAAAAGTGTACCAGTAGGGGAGAGGGGGAGAGAGAAAGAGAGACAAGGGAAAGGGGTAGACAAAAACACAAATGATGAAAAACCCCGTTACTTTGACCCCTAATAGTGCCTTGCAGTAATCCCCTGATGCCCTTTTCTTCAAGAAAAAAAAAAAAAAGAGGTCTGTGAACTTTTGAAGTGCATTAGGGGATTAAAAAATCCCAGCCAACCCTGAACTTGTTCGAGACTTGCAGCTCCAGCGGGATGCACGTAAATCTGTGAGGCCTGATGGGATTCTTCCCAGGGTACTGAAAGAGCAGGCCGATGTCATCGCGGGACCTCTCTTCATTATTTTTCAATGGTCTTGGCAGTCTGGAGAGGTGCCAGTCAACTGGAAGCTGGCAAATGTCCCAATTTTCAAGAAGGGAAAGAAGGAAGACCCTGGTAATTAGAGGCATGTCAGTCTCACTTCAGTGCCTAGTAAAATTATGGACAAGGAGTTCTTGAAAAACACTTAAGAGACAATGCAGTCATTGGTCATAGCCAGCACGGGTTCACGAGGGGAAAGTCCTGCTAAACCAACTTAATTTCCTTTTATGACAAGGTCACCCATCTAGCTGACCAAGGGAACCTAGTAGATGCAGTGGGTTTTGATTTTAGCAAAGCTTTTGATACTGTCTTTCACAGTATCCTTCCGGATAAAATGTCCAGCACACAGCTAGACAAGTCCGTAATACGTTGGGTGAGCAATTGGCTGATGGGTCGGGCTCAAAGAGTTATAGTAAATGGGGTTACATCAGGCCAGGCACCAGTGAGGTTCTCCAGGGCTCAATTTTAGGGCCAGTTCTCTTCAATGTTTTTGTAAATGATCTGGACACAGGAATCGAATGTACATTTAAGTTTGCTGACAGTACTAAACTAGGAGGAGCTATGGACTCCTTCGAGGATAGAGAGGCCTTACAGAGAGATCTGGATAGACTACAGAGCTGGGCAATCACCAACCTATGAAATTTAACAGGAGCAAACACCGGATTCTCCACGTGGGATGGGACAATCCTGGTCATACGTACAAACTGGGGGATGAGAGGGTGGAGAACAGAAAGAGATCTGGGGGTTTGGGTTGATGGCAAGTTGAATATGAGTCAACATTGTGCCCTGCCAGCCAAAAGGGCCAGCTGTGTCCTGGGGTGCATCAAGCACAGCATAGCTGGCCAGTCGAGGGAGGTGACTGTCCCACCCTGCACTGCACTGGTGTGGCCCCACCTCGAGTACTGGGTGCAGTTTGGGGCGCCTCAATATAAGAAGGACATCAAACTATTAGAGTGTGTCCAGAGGAGAGCAACAAAGATGGTGAAAGGTCTTGAGGGCAAGACTTAGGAGGAGCAGCTGAGGTCACTTGGCTTGATCAGCTTGGAGAAGAGAAGGCTGGGGGTGGCCTCACAGCAGTCTACACCTTCCTGCAGGAGGGCAGTGGAGGGCGAGGTGCTGATCTCCTCTCTCTGGTGACCAGCGATAGGACACAAGGAAATGGAATGAAGTCATGTCAGGGGAAGTTCAGACTGGACATAAGGAAAATGTTATTCACTAAGCGGGTGGTCAGTCACTAGAACAGGTTCTCCAGGGAAGTGATCACGGCACCAAGGCTGTCAGAGGTTCAAGGAGCATGTGGATGACACTCTTAGTCACATTAGCTTAGTTTTAGGTAGTCCTGCAAGTCCTGGGCTCGGTGATCCTTATGGGTCCCTTCCAACTTGAGATATTCTATTGATTCTATGATTTGTTGTCAGAGGCCTGGGTTTGGAGAAGAAAAGAAACCCTAGCTATTAAAGGCTCTTCTCACAGGGCAGAAAATCCGACAGTTTTGCTGATGGTTTATTTTCAGTGTTTTCTTAATTGGGCCTTATAGTGTCTGGTATTTATGTAAGATTCAAGAGCTGTTCCTCACTATGTGAAGAAAAACAGCTAACAGTCTTTGGCAGCATTACAGTGAACATTACATTCCCCGTTATTGCTGACACCTTCCTCATATCCACACATCAAAGGCTGTTCCGCCTAACGATGCTAAAAAACAGATTCTGCTATTTGTATTTAAATTCCTCCCTTATTCCTTATTCCAGTTTTTCTAGAATATGTAGGAAAAGAAGAACGTAGAAAAATACACAAAGGTGAACAAATTTGAGAGTGAGCCCTTAAAGACAGGCAATTAGCATACATAGGAGTGGACATGGCAATGCACATGAGTATTTTTGGGGGTCTAGCCTGCCTTAGGAATACAAGCAGTTGCTCTGATACATTTGTACCCAATAATAAGGGTATTATAGCTAGGATACTAATGATATTGCTTGTCTGTCTCCATGCCTTATATAGCTTGATGTGTTTGTATGGCATAGTGGGTCCTGCAGTACCGTACTGACTCTTCTTGATTCAAAAGGACATTAAAGGTCTTGTTACTGGCTACTGCAGAAAAGGAAAAATATTTCAAATGGGAGTTTTCTCCTACTATTATACATAGCGCTCTGTGTTCAGCTCAGTTTGTTCCTAAGTGCTCCATATTGCATTGTTGCAAAATACTACTTGCTGTTTTCGATGAAAAGAGGGGCAAAAGGGCTGCTGAAAAAGCCCTGAAACCTGAGTTTTTAGAGCATCAACCCAGTTACATTATACTTTGAAAGTCTTCCAAACACTCCATTTTCTCTTTCTTCATTGTGGTTGCAACCAAGGAAACATAAAAAGGAATTATCTAGCTGTTGCTTGAAGACAGATACACAGTTTTATGGAAATACCAGTCTCAGGCCCCACTTTCAACATCAGTTTCCTTTTAAATTAGACATTTCTTATTTGCATTTGATTATAGATTTATTGAACGGGTTGTTTTAGCCACCGAACACACTTGATTTTCTGCCAGACTTTTGCATTTATCTGTGGAAAATAACAAACATTTCAGTCAACACTTGAAAATGTATGAGGAAGCTTGAACTGAACTGTGCATACGTTATTTACACTACAACTCCTATGTAATACACAGAGTGATTTGCACAACAATATAATAATTTTTGTACTAAATGCCTCCTTTTCCCCAATTTTGCCACATAGGTCTTTTAAAAAATCTTCAAATTTACATGTCTGAATGAGAAAAGCAACAAGAAACAGAAAAACCTTACAGCTCTTCCCCATGTGATTTTGCATGTTCCATGAGGTCATCCTTTTCTTAAAAAAAATCTGACCATATTAATAAAAAAGGTGTTATGTTGCCATTTCAAATCTTTCTTACAGACATTTAATACACTTTCCTATAAAGATATTACAGAGTTTGACATTAAAAAGGTACTATTTGCCTTTTATTTCTTAGTAGACCTTCAACTAGCATAATTTGCTGTACATTTGGAGAATGCCATTTGTCAAAATTCTGACTTTGAAACTGCCATCACAGTACTTGCTGGGCCTTCTGACAACAGGCCAAATTCTAAGGCAGTGTAACACATGTCAACGGACTTGCATTAACACAAGAGAGAAAAATATGGCCAGCTCTTCCTCAGTTCTGACTAATCCAGGAAGAACAATAGCATCCTTACGTGGCTCTCACATTAAAGTTGCTGAGCCTTCTCCAGTTAAACATATATCAAGCTATAAGAAATGAGGTATCCATAAGAGAACAACACTTCTTGGCTTTCCAATATTAACATGCTGTGAGAATATATTTTAAATACTACCAAAGCAAACCCGCCAAATTTCAAACCTGTTTACCACATCTGTGCTTCCATACTACCCAGTTTTAGTACGAAAAGAGTAGTCAGTCTGACACTGACTTTTTGCCATTTTTTTGTTGGACAGAACCTTTTTTTTTCATGTTGAAAGGTATTTTTTAAAAAAAGTATATTTATTCTACTATTCCATTCCCATGACATTTTCTTTGATTTAGAGATAAATTCATAGAATAAAGATTCACCAGAAATTGACTTGATGGCAATCATCAGCTTTCTTCCAGTTAGCTTTTAAGGGAGTGTTTTCCTAGGCTTGTTGTCATGTCCCATCACATAATCTAGTAATGATTAATCTATTATTAACATAATGAAAACAGTGCATTATGGCATACTAATTATAAGCAAAACATACTTCACAGTGGGTTTTGAAAGCTACTAGGACTTGGAAACAGTTACACAGCTGATAGTTCCACAGGAAAGATCCTTCAGAGTATATGACAAGCTGAAAATAAGCCAACAATGTCATTCAGTTACAGAAAAGTTTAGCACAATAAGGGGATGTATAGATAGGTATAGAGACAGGAGACATGCAAAATATTTTTCTCCTTTCTTCCAAGGTAAGGACAATGAATGATGTCATATTTCTTAATGATCCACTTTATTAATCAGCAAGAGTTTTGCTCAATCCATTTTCAGTAATCTCTGATCTTCTGTTCCCTTATTGTCATCAACATATTTGGTATCTGCATCCCCTCATTTCTATTGTTGCTGCTACATAAGGCATGCTAATAGCCTTCAAATGGTGCATCGCATTGAAGAATACATGAGCCAAGAGAATCAAGACTAGGAAAGTGCTTCAAGAACCACTGGAGAGCTGGAAAAGTGACCTGCAAGATAAGTTTAAATCCAGGTTTCATAAAATCCAAGATACATCCTTTAGTTGTTGGCATTCTTGCAGTGGATATCTGATGTTGATAATACCATACATCACTTAGGCAAAATCAAAAGAGCTGAAGAAGACAAGCCAAATCAGATGCACAGTATAATCTCCAAGCACATAGAAGGCTGCTACAATCAAGAAATAAGTAATCTTTCCTTTGTCTCGATGTCAAACATTACAAAAAAATCTCTCTAATAGTATGGATACTGAGGCAGCTTGCACGGGTTTGTACAGTCTCCCTCACTGGAGGTTTTTAAGGACAGGTTAGACAAACATCTGTCAGAAATGATATAACGGTATAACAAATATGGTGTAAATGTGCCCTACTAAGGCAGTGGTGTAGACTAGGTGATCACCTAAGATGTCTATTGGCCCTACAGTTCTGTAATTCTAACATTTCTGTCACAAGAATTACACGCAATTCAGTGAAGGAATGTTAATACTGAAAAATTTGTCTCAGATTTGCTAAAAAGTGATCTTAAAATTAATGACATTTCCAGTCTTTCAGATAAGTGAGCCCATTACAAAGTAAAGAAAGAGTGAACAGGTCTCATAACAGACAAACAACAAGACTATAATAGAAGTGACTGCAACAATCAGTGTCTCTGAATTCATGTAGGACTAGATTCTATTACACACAAATCTAACATTAGTTACTTAAGATAACATGTCTTTCTAGAGAGCGCTGAATAAAAGGGAAGAAAGAAAAATCCTTTTGTTCACCTACAAATTGTATCTTTTCTCTTTTGTTGTGGAGATACTAGTAGTATCGGATAGCATAAGGAGAACAAATACACTTTGTCTTGCCTAATATTGTCTACCTTGCACAGAAGATGCAATTTCTTTACTTAATGTTGGCATACAGTTTTTCACACATTATATAGAATCTAAAAAACCACCATTTCTGTATAAGCACATTACTAGCTGAAAACGGTGATATCTACTTTAGGTAAAACAGACATGTTTATGCTAGGTTCTACTTAGCTTGCTTTATGCCTCACTTCCTCTAGCTCTGCTAGTCCAACAGTCAAGTACATGATCCTTTAGCAGACTGGTTAATGGGACTTTTTCTATTGCATATATCACCAAGCATACTACAGGCAGCACGCACCCAAGGATCATTTACTTCAATGAAATGCTTTTCTTCAACATACATGTTTTATGAATCATGAATTTAAAGATATCTGTTCTTAGACTGGATCATTAAAGGAAAGTGTAAATTCTGCTCTTAATCATATCTCTGCAGTTCCACTGACTTGAAGGGGACTGCACTGGTGTAAACATAATACACCAGCGCACTGTGCCAGTCGACTGATAGACTGTGATATTTCCGATTTCACACAAGCAAAAATGGGAATAACACAAAGATACTGGAAGAATTAGCGTTAACACTTATGCGGAGTTTTGAAGCTACAACAAAATTTAATAGTTATCATCATTATGATAGTTATTGTTATCATTATTCATTACAGTATTGGAAGAATAGATTGTTACAAAATGGATCCTGACAGTAGGCACCAACTCCTACGAAAACCTTATCTTCCAATCTGAGTTTCGGGACAACATGTTTACTTAGAAAAATGAAGAATATGTACTGCGCTTGTGCTTATGTACTCACTATTCTCTGTTGGATCATAATAGGCTTCTTTGTGTATTTTTGTGGGCTTTTTTCTGTTAGATGAATTCATGGAGCCACTAGTTTTTATTGCTGATAAAGAACTCTGGTCTTAAACCCAGTAATCCACCTTCAAGACTGAACACTCTTGCTTTCTCCTGTTTCTGACAGCATTGCCTCAGGTTCATGTACCAACTGGGTATTTGCTGCACCTGAACAAGGCTGTTCTGCTTTTCATTATGGCTACTTTTAACTTTTCTTTGAGTCTACATTATACCAAAGAGAAAGACTTCTACTCTTCTACTCTTCGGAGCTCCACAGATGAACATTCCTCAGGGAAAGTGCTTGCAGTCTTCTGTACAGCTCGTTCTTACCCTCTAATCTGGACTTTTCTAATTCACTGATTTTTAATATAGATATAAATGCATTCAAGCAATTTTATTAAAAATTACATAATGACAGAAAGGAAAGTTTGCTTCCTCCCTCAGTTAAAAGTCTCCAATTAAAGCCTATGCAACACCTAATAAAAAGTGCGGAAGACATATGGAAAAAAATAGGGAAATTCAACTATAATCTTCACTGAAATAATATTCTGATGTGAAAAGAGTGACACCCTTTTTATGAAAAGTCATTATATAATAGGTGTTGACCTGTTCTTCCCTTAAGTGCAGATGAAACCATTTCAGCAAACAAAGTGGCAAACAAGCTCCCTAACACTGACGTATTATCTCAAAAGTCATATACTTTCCTCTAGGGGAACTAAATTAGGTGATTTTATTAATTTAGAAAAAGTCAGACTAGTAATCAAAGGCAACAATTCAATATTATATTGATGAAGGGTGAGTTGGGAGACTTCTGGTGAACAATGAAGGAACTGAAGACTAAATTTGATTGCATGGAGCAACACTAACTTTACAAGAATACGCTACAAAAGAAGAAGACTTTACCAACTCAGAGACCTTTTATTCTCAAGAGAAACTTTACTATCTGTCCATTACCAACTGTATCATTCTCTTTAAGTACAAAATCACTTGTAGTTACAGTGATTTTGAACACACTGAAGAAGAGTGTTGGATCATGTTTCCATTTAAAAAGCATTAGTATCAGTAGAAGCAGAGTATAACTCTGTATAAGAAACATTCAGTATTATCTCCTGGTGAGCAAATTAACATTGTAAGCCTGGCAAAATATGAAACAGAGCACTCAGTAAAACCTCAAATTTCAGAAACTATTTGGATACTGTCTACACTGTTGCATTGCAGACTGTGGTATCATGTCTTAAAACTCTTTGTTAAACCATGTATCTACCTACCAGCTAGCTGAATCTCATGCATATGAAAGTATTGGTGAAAATAAAGAAAAATAAGAAATCAGTGTATGTATGTACAGAAGCAATGGTCTCATGTGAAATGGCTAGGAGATACTAAGTTTGAAGAAAATACATGCATATATACATTTCTGACAACAACCAACATTTACCTACAACATGGCTATAATAACAATTTGCCTACAGTGGTAAGAATTTGTCTGTGTATACATAAATTGTGCTTGTTAGAACAGTTAAAACAAAGAAAAGAATAAACAAAATGAATAACATATCCAAAATACCATATTTTGAGGGGGGGGAAATTCCACTCAAGACAGTAATGAAAAAAGTACATTCAAACAAATGTTGAAGGTTCAATTGTCCTAATGCCTCACCAGTAAAATTCCTCAAAAAAGCGTTGGAAATGTGCATACAAAGAAACGTAGTAGGTAATGTCCTGCCAATTATGTCTCCTCTCCCCTGAGGAGGGCTATCACTCCTGGCAGCATAGCGACTCTCCTGGAGTTAGCAGGACTTACTATTGCGCTAGAGTATAGGAACGAATGTTTATGTTGAGCCATCTTCAGATACAGTCTTCCATTTAGTGTCTCACATAAATCTGATTCTATGAATGAAAATTAGGAAGCCACCTGACACATGAATAAAGCTGTATCAATGCAACGTTGTACAGGTAACAACGCAATACTGCAATGATCTCCAATTGAGAATCTTCTACTTTCTTACCTATTACAGACAGAAGTACAATAATGAGTAACATATATTGCTTCTACCAGACAGCACTAATTAATTTTCCTTTGCATACTCTGATGATCTAAAATGAACTGCGACCTCCCCTCTACAGAAAACTAAGAGAAGAATAGGTTAAGCAATGTGGTTAATGAGAAACCGACTCTTTAACTTGAATGCCAAGAGAAGGAACAATTTATATACTTATACTGGAAATTCTGGGGAGACTAAAGACTAAAATCCTTCTATTGCCAACTAGTGCAAACCCTGAAGTTGAGGCTGGCATCTTTGCTAATACTCATGACCAAGAGACATCCTGCTGGTATTTCAGTTTTATGCACTTAAGTATCAATTAAAAAAAAAAAATTGGTATTTTGGTTTCAGAGTCTTTAAGGCTCACGTCTTCTAATCCTTTGTAACCTTAAGTCTTTGGGCCTACCTTTTAGAGCTACTTTCACATTGCCCTAAATGAGACTTAGGCAAACTTTATGTGCCTGCTTCTCATAGTGTTATTCAGACAGCCTGTTCTTGGGCTCTGCCGATGACATTCAAGTCATTTGCTTCTTCACATTCTCAGAAGCATCCTAGTCAGAAAAAAGGAATAGGCAGACACCTAACCTCTCCTATAACTCAGGAACTGCTGAAGCACCTATATCCTCTACTCAGCTCTTCTATAAAGGTCTAAGAATGCCTAATCCAGTTGAATTACATTAAGATCAACTGAAAATATGGCAAGAGAATGTGAGCTGGGGCATATGGAGCCCAGGACAGCCTCTTAAAATAGGATATTGAGTACTCCACTGTACTGCTTAATTTGGCAAATTATTATTTTAGTCTCATTGAAGATGCAAATATGTTATTGCTAAAGAATAGTTTTCTATGTATGACAAGAATTATCACTAACATTTTATTTGTGGTAAGCATTACTTCTTATGCTGCCGTAAACAAAAGGCCAAGCAGACCTGCAGAGCATACTGCAGAAGGGTAATACCCCATTTGTAGCCCAGATGAAACTAGGAATGAATATCTTTCTTAGTAAGCTGTAACACCAGTTAAGAGAGACTCCTCTGTGCCTCCAACCCTCACCAAAATTTTGTGTCTCATTTTGACACCATCAGCAAGAAAGAAGGTAAGTCCTTGTCATCATAATCCCTTCAGGCCCTCTTCAACACATGTAGGAATAACTCTGATTTTGGATAAACGAGAGGTAGCAGTGCTACTAAAAGTGCTGGGCGTATTACAAATCTACTTTCACAAAGCATGAGCAACTCACCTGAAGTCAGTGATACAAGGCAGAAATGTCGAGTGACACACCCACTTACCAGACTTAAGATTTATTGATTTGTGAAGCCAAACTGCCAGGCAATGTGACCAGTTAACTGCATTTTTAAGAAACTGTTTCTTCACTGATGCTTATTTCTTTGAAGACACAAAGGAGCAGAATGGAGCAGAACTGTGCTTTCAGGATACATACATAAATACAGAATTGCACAGAACTTGAAGTTTACTGTTGTCATCTAAACTGATTCAAGGGGTCCACTCACCTATATCTGGACCAGAATCATTAGGTATTTTGTTGCAGTCTGTTTATGATAACACATATGTTCTGTTTTTCCTGATCATCAAAAAAGTATGAGCTTTAGAACTGCTATGACAAAGAAACAAGATTCTCACAATATTTTCGTATGTACTTTGTACTTGAAGCTGTCTAAATCACAGCATCCAACATGAACAGCTAAGAACATTTTGCAAAACTATAACTAACTGTTTGAAAAAAAAAGAAAAAAAGAGACTGCTTTATGGTGATATGTTTATACACATTTTAGTACAATCTTCTTTAAAGCTACTCTTTAAACATACATGAAAGTACGGGACCATAATGCTTATTCCCTATTTGAATAGAAAAAGTTAAAACATAGATTATAATGTCATTTGGATGTGCTTCAAGAGTGACTACTTAAATAGCCAGATGTACATTTTATAATGTATTACAAATGTCTCATCTATTTTTTTCAATCAATCACTTTGATTGGTGATGTGTATTTGAGCTGAAGAATATTATTCGGAAAATAAATACTGCACAAGATTCAAGAATATTAACCGCAAAAAAACCCCGAAAAATAAGGTAAATACAATACATTTAGCTAGTATGAGTAAATGTGTGTTCACAGGCCACCCTTTATTAAGTTTTCTGTTTTTTAAACAAGATGATAGATTACCTTCATCAGATTTCAGAAACAGAAAGTACGAGGTGTTCATAGAAAAGGATAATCTTGTATGACGTGAAATGTGCTACATTTCTTCATGGGTAGACAAAATCTCATGTAAGACAGTACCCTTTTAACAAGATTATGTTTTATGAATGTTAAGTCGTTAAGGAAATTATGGAAGTGTAAAAAAACACCACAATGACTGTTGCTGTGTAGGTACAATCTCGTTTTCCCTACAGATGAGGTGCTTTATTTCTTCATTTTGATGTTCACTTTTTCACTTAAACATTATGAATGCAAATACACACATATTGAATTTGGAAATATTAGAAAATATCTCACTACAAGAAGAAAACTGAGATTAACTATTTAATTTCAAAGGGATGTTCAGTGCTATTAACCATGTAAATACTTTAGATAAAAATTCAAGCACTGAATAAAGTTTCAATTTATCAGAATAAACATTTCTAACCGACAAAAATTCATTTCAGATTAAGCTGCCTCTGATTTGCGACAGTGTAGATCATATGCACAAATTAAATCAGAGTCAATTTAACTATCCTATTAAAAAATGTGAAATTGCAAAGTTCCCACCTGGAAGTGTGCATTAATTCAGATTTGTTCCCACAGCACGAATAAATCCCATTTGGTCTGATCTTACCCTTAAATTGATCTATTTAATAGTAAATCACACCTTCAGTGTAAAATTAAGAATGTGAAAATGTTTCGCCTGCCTGTCTTTTCGGTAAAAAAAGGTATTATGAAGTTTAGGGGACCTACAAAACAAATGACTGAGTTCATAAACATACAAAATACCATATTTGTCATAACAAGGCATATCACAAACTTTACCTTTATTACTGAAACATAAGAAGCATTTTGAAAGCCTGAATCCTCCAGCATCCATATAGAAGAACAGCTTGTAACAGACAACTGTCACAGGCAGAAAAATACACACATAGGAGACACATCCAGTAACTGCTGAAACCATTGATTTGAGATAGTTTAACAGTTAATTACAAAATAACCAAAGCTAACAGTATTTTTTTTTATTCAGGTGACACTCAGCATCATCAGTCAGCATTCAGTTCATCAAACTAAACACGATTATTCACAGGAGCTGCATTTCTTTTTTGGGATCTCACTGTGTGAGAGAGAGTCTGGATGGTCCTCCCTGGTCACCACAACTCCTCAGAGACAAATGCTATGTGGAAGCGTTCACGGCTATTAGCTGTAAGGAAGTGGGTCACTAAGCATGATCGCTGGGGAGAAGTCAGCCGTGTTTGCCTGGAGATTAGCTACAGCAGTGACACAAAAGTAACATGAAGAAGTAAGTAACTTCGCCTGGATACTGGTACTGAAAGTAACATGAGGAAGGAAGCAGCAACAGGAGATTAAATGAATGACTGAGGGAAATGACTGAAATTAATGCTTGACTGAGTGACCACATAATGCTCAGACCAGGACACTGCTTATGTAAACCCACAATGGTACTGTGCAAACGTTGGTGGGAGAAAAGATGCTCTGAAGACCCGACAGGAGCCACCACCAGTAGGTCCAACTTGTGCATGCAAGTACTGCCTCATGGGAGGAAGTACTGGAGCCTTGACCTCATTGCTGGACCTTGGATAAGGTAGACCAAGTGTTACATTCTTAATTTTACAAGTCAGGACACAGTGTGGGCCAGCTGCTCCCGCAAGGCTGGGGTGTCAGGAGCTGCAGGGGCTCCCTGGTGCGGCAGGGCAGGGTCTGGCAGCCAGGGCCTGTCCCACCACCCCAGCCAGGAGCAGGACAGCTCTAGAAATGATGAACAAAGTTGTTTCCCTGTAAGAAAATCCAGTCATAGCTCAAATGATCAAAATAGGGTACCCCTTTCACAGATGTGATCTGCACTGACTGCTGCGCTCTGATCAGAGACCCATTCGATGCTACACAACCTGGGGTTACCAGCATCTGAAGGGGTGTAAGATGCCTGTACTATCCTCTTCTTTATAGCGTTAGCCCTAATAACCAGCATTTTAAATGAAACTTTACAGAGTCTGAGTGTTTTTCCTACTGGGATCATATCGAAACAGTACCTCCTGGTGTAGAACACGGGCCCATGCCGAGTCCAGGCTGGGAGGATATCCCCTGTCTAGTCTTCTTCAACCGTACAGTGTCAGAGTGCACACTCCAAGAGAACAGCCTAGTCATCCAGGTGGAAACCAGAACGGGCTGAGATGGAGTAGGACCACTTACCAGCCTTCTCACTGCAGGCAGGCCACTATGCAGAAAGGTATCATTTGCCGGATCACAGGAAGAAACACAAGAATGAACTTGAGCTTGTATCACTGTGAAGGGGACTCACCTGGCCCAAGAAATTCTTACATACTTTAAAGTCATTAAGGTCACTGAATAACATTCACAAAGTTCAGTGGAAACATCATGGAAATATTCTACCTCACTAGCCTGAAGTCAAGCTGCTTCTAGTTTCTCTCTGGTTTTATCAAACTTCTTTGCTGTATTGGGAGAGTCAATGTCCAGTATCCTAAAAGGGAGGGAACCCTTACACTGTCCTGCTCCCCACCAATTGATACTACATGCTGCAACTCAACATGTGGGAGTGAGACATTGTCACAGAGGTGCCTGGCTGCCTCTGCGGTCAACAGAGAAAATACACAACTCACTGAAGCATTCCGAATGAACCTGAAGGACAGACAATTTTTCACCACTCTAACACCTAAGTGTCCTAACTGGGACCTAAAAGTAGACACTCTTAGTATGGCCCACCATAAAGCCAAAGCATACACTGATTTTTACATCTCAACACTGTTTTCTATATGTTTGTATTCATGATTCTAGCTGGTCCCATTACAGCATTGCTTCTTCAAAGGTTATTTTATGGGTTTTTTTTACTGCAATAGATAAAAGAATACTGGGCACTATAGAAAAATGGATGGTAACACGATCACATTGTGGATGTCATTTTACTCAAGAGGATTCAATGATGATCAGTAGTTGAGTTTCCTCAAATCGGCTGTAAAAAAAGAAGTCTTGTTTTAGAATGCAAAAAAAAAAAAGAGTTGTCTTTCATTTCAAGTCACTCTCGCAACCTCTAAACACCAAAATAGCAAGAAAAAACCAAGCTTATTAAAAAATGATCAAACTAAATATATCAGCATATCCCAGCCTATATACTGCATATTTGCAAGGCTTGGAGAAGAAAGCTGTCCTTCGAATTTACATAGGAAAGGAAAAAAAGGATAATTTCAAAGAATGTGGTATAGTAAAAACATTTCTAACCTGGTCGGAAGAGCACTCGTAGCAGTATACTTCTGACATGCCCACGAAGCAATCCCTACGAGGCCGTGCTGGAAGATTCTTTTTCTCTGAAGGACCCAATGAACTACTTTATTATTTCTTTTGGTCACAGTATTGAACACTAAGGGATGCCACTAGTAACTGACTGCCAGCTAGACTACGGACTGCTGACCGGCAAATTTTCCACCCACTTAGCTGATGTGGATATAAGGGTATTATGGGAAACAATGATGAAAGCCTTGTTGAAAGGACAGAAAGAACAGCAGTAGGTTAAAGCAAAGTCGATCTGTTTTAAAATGTTTTAACTGAATAGCAGTGTATTTTAAGAAACGTCTTTACCTACCAGACATAAGCTATTTGTTTAGATTATTTTAGTCTTCAGCTATGCATCTCAGCACTTTGTGATTATTAATGAATATTATAATAACACAATCCTGGCAAATCTTGTCTCACAGGCAAGGAGCTGAAGCAAAGATAGATGAAAAAACTTGCCCAAGATCATATCCCAAGAATGCCAAATATGTCAGGTAATGAGTGCAAGTTCTGTGACCGTCATGGTTATATTCACTAAGTAATCGTTCCTATATGAAGTTACTAGAAATTAAGAAGAATCAACCTAAACCCAACTTGCTTTTAAGGAACATACCCACTGCAGCAGTTAAGTATTTTTTTATAAATATATATTTATTTTAATAAATATTAAGTGCTTTGCTGAATGAGGAATCTGGAAAACCTCCCGTTATGCACCTCTCTCATGTGCGAGCCAGAGGAAGAGAGTGGGCAGGAAGATAGGGTGAGTGGGATTCGATCAGCTAATCCTACCACTGCTTTCAGTAAACAGCTATTGGATTGTTTCTCAAATTAAAAAAATAATAACAAAAATAGGCTACTCTCTGGTCATGAAGGAAAAAAATAAACCCAAACACCTGTGCCTGGCATATGAACAGCTGGGTGCATGCTGATGGTGATTCAACTGTGATATGTGCTGCATACAATTCGATAAGCAGAGTAAGTTGTGTGGGGAATCTATTACGGAAAATCTACTGCCTGATTGATTAGCTTTATTTTCTTTTCACTGTCTTCCTTTTATCACCCTTTTCTCATTCAGGAAGGGGTGGGGGAACAAAGGAAGTTCTGTGTTTGTCTTCTATTGTCACTGCTGAATGTTGATGTAACAGTTTGGGTAGGTAGGGAAAAAACAGCCCTTATTTGGCTTGAATCAGAAACCAAGTCCATACTGACGTAAACAGACAGCATGATTATCTTCAGAGGGAAAACTGCAAAGGAGAGAGTATGAAGCTTATTAAGCAAAGTTTTTAATACTCATCTTAGATCAACTCAGCATTTTGGAATCTACTTGTCCTCTATCCATGATAATGATTTAAAGGAGAAGTTCTTTGGAGCCCATAGAAAACTATCCTCAATTACCTGGAATGACAGTGAGCAGGGATACTCTCAGCTGCTGACATCTAAAAGTTCTCAAATGATTGAATACACAGTTTGGAGGAACGGAATCTCTGAATTTTTGTTTACCTTTTGTTTAAAGGTATGCAAAGATATTTGAAAAGTATAGAATATGTACCTACAATTTTCCTAGTTATTAGGCAATTTAATTTATTTCATCATCTGAAGATGTGGCAGCATTATGCCGTGAAAGTTGCAGGTGCCAAAACGTTAGTTCATGTTTAGTTCAGGAACTTGTGTAAGGTGAGATGAGATATACTAGCTTCTTGCAGCTCAGCTTGAATTTAAACTGAACAATTCGGTGCTGCTTCATTTCCTACTTAATGTAGCTGCAAATGTTTTGGCTGTTTGGTCTTCTGTATTCAGCGTGCAACCTTTGGTGTACTTAACGCACTTCCTGCTCATAACTGAGAAAAATGACATCTTACCCTTTCTCTGTCTTCTTAAAGCAGATTTTGAGTAGTTTACAAAAAAAAACAACCCAAAAACATGACAGAAAGAATTCTAAGTGTGAGGAAAAATATGTGTTCTGCATTTAATCACCAATTTAGTACTACATGAACAAGAAGATAAAAGCTACCAAACAAATTCCATAACCTTGCTGCAAACCTGTCAGAAAACATGATCAGCTGTAATTAAAATTATATGGACAAATCACTTTACATCTCAAAGCAGTGATACGAAGTGAACTAATTCTGACAGCGTTGGACCTACTGTCTTGGGATAAGGTTCTTCTACACATTAACTCGTCAAAGTAAGAAGCAACAGAATCTGTTCTAGAGAATAAGAGAGGACTTTCCAAGATCTAGACCTCTTTTTGGGTCTGACTGCCATACTTGCCTGAGTGGTAGAATATTTCATACTTAATCTACTGTCAATAAGGGGCAGTTTTAGTCAATCTGAGACTGTGCTGCTGCCAAAAAGAATGGTGCCCAATAGCACCTTGATGCAGCTGTTCAGGAAGTGTGATTAAAGATCTGATCCAGCTAGAACCCAAATTACCAAATCCCCCCAAAGATGATTTTTTAGTCAGATCAGAATTTCTGCAGCAGTTCACAGCTAATCAAACTAAGTCAATCAGCCTTCTCTTCAGTTGCCTGGCCAGTAAGACTGACACTACCTTCCTGAGCAAAGAGGACTTTTATAAGAGACACATTAATTCAAAAGCTGTAAGATGCTGATCAGTGTAAAACTCACAAGAAAATAAAATGTTGCCGATGTTATATTGGTTCAAAATACTTTTTGCTGAAATGTAGTATATGCAATAATATACACCCATTTGCCATTCAGTATGAATGTTGTATGTGTTGAAATGTGTGAACTCTTGAATTCCACAGGATTACTTTTTAGCATTCTGAGACGTTTTGCAGTTTTTATTAGAGACAAAGCAAATG
Source organism: Sagittarius serpentarius (assembly GCA_034782735.1). NCBI lineage: Eukaryota > Metazoa > Chordata > Aves > Accipitriformes > Sagittariidae > Sagittarius > Sagittarius serpentarius. The sequence goes on from JAVKLA010000014.1 coordinate 1,623,930, forward strand.
GTGATGCCTACCACTTTTCTATAGAGAATTTCCTTATTATTGAATACGTGCTCTGTGTTTTGGGGAAAAAACTGAACAAAATAAAACAAAAAATTTTTTTACTTAAGTTTGAGGCTTAAGGAGGTTAAGAGGAAACACATGAAATAATAAAGGCTTTAGAAAGCATTTCTAGCCCTTGGAGCAGGAACTGGGTATTTAGCAAGACCAGCAATACTGCATCATTGGCTGGGAGAATCTCAGTGCATCACCACACTGAGTTCTAAAACTGAAAAACACGTATACATGTTTGGCATAGGCTGCTGCTGTGATTATTGTCTGCATCAAGCAACGAGCAAACTCCACTCGTGTCACAGCGAGCCTGTTTTATCTTACGTATCTCCACCTTATGTTTTCAGTAAAACTGCTTGTGTACATGCTGCTCTACATGGAAGGTGAAGAAACACCATTTACAAGGCGGTATGACAGAAATACCAGATTCACTACCTGCTTGAAATAGAGTTAGAAATCTGGGGTAAAGGATACTCTACAAAAAGATTATAGGGGTAAGTATTTGGTCCAAGTAAGTTTACTAAAACAAAGCAGTATGTGCTTCTGTTCTGTTAAAGGTGAAGGAAGAACTCGCAATCTTAATACTAAGCACCTTCCTCTTTGGCTGGTTCAGGAGAGTGCTTTTCATCTACTTTACCCAAGGAAAGAAATGGTCAGCTCATGCCTTGTCTTGTGTCAGCCACAGACTGGTGTTTAGATTTGTATTCTTCACAGCATTTGCCACTGAGCAAAACTTACACCCTCCCCCAGAAGGCAGGCAAGTATAATCCTGTTATTTTCCAGATGGGTGAACAAAAGAGGTTGCAGAAGATTGTTTCTGACAGTGCTGGGAACAAAAGCCAGGGGCCAAACCACCTATCAGATTTACATAAAAAGTATTCAAATGCAAGAGAAAATATATTTTCTGAAGGTGTTCTGAACAGCTGCTGAGCAATTTAGTAGCAACATAGCATGGAACACTATAGCTCCCACATTCACATCTTTCATTACTACTAGTCCCCTAGGTGCTGGCAGCTCTGACAAGACAACGTGAGCTGTAGGGGGCATAAAACAATTTCTGTGACAATGTATGGATCCCCAGTTCCTAGCGTTCTCACTAAACCCCATCAGTTCAGCAGGAAGTCGTAGCCACCATCAATGCAAAAGGCTGACCAGCACTGCAAACCGCATAGACACTGTAGAAGAAAAACCACAGGGACACGTATCCCAAGGCACAGGTATGAACTGGTGCTATATAAGCACTGTTTCCCCAAATGAGGACATGTATAGCAAACGTGATCCTGCAGTTGAGCAAAGCCTCCAGAAAGGGCAGTCCACAGCCTGGAGAAGAATTTTATTTTAATGTATTCCAAACCTCCACATTACATGTCTGTTTAATATGGTTTTCTTGGAGCGTAAACTCAAATGCAGATTTGGCCTTATATAAAGTTTTGTCATTTCATAGCAAAGCACAGGGTTTCCATAGACCCAGAGAACCTGTTTACAAACTATGTTAAAATAGTTACTATATCCTGAAATATCTTGTAATGCAGCAGATGTTTTTCATGCCTCTGGAAAGACAATAGCACCAGTAGTGCTATACATTAATTACTTTCTTATGTTCAGTATACGCTACCACACACAATGTGACTACAAGAATTCTACAATATATTCACGTTTACCTTCTGTTGAACAACAGAATAAAACCTTATCCAACACAAGACAGCACTAGTTATAATTTAAATAAACTACAGAGGTCACGTATTTATTACAAAGTTTTGCCCACACAACTACGTATGCAAGGAATATAGAAAAATCACTTTCTGTATCACTTCATAGTTCCTTCTGTGTTGGGTTGACCTTGGCCAGCTGCCAGCTGCCCACCCAGCCGCTCTCTCACTCCCCCTCCTCAACATGACAGTGAGGGGGGGAATAAGATGACAAAGCTCCTGGGTCGAGATAAATACAGGGAGATCACTTACCAATTACCATCACGGGCAAACCAGACTTGGTATGGGGAAAATTAATTTAATTTATTGCCCATTAAATAGATCTGGGTGGTAAGAAACAAAGACAAAAATTAAAACACCTTCTCCCTAACTCCCTTTCTTCCAGGCTCAACTTTACTCCAATCCCAACTCCTGTATCTCCCCACCCCAAGGAGCGCAGGGGGATGGGGAACGGGGGTCGTGGTCAGTCCATAACAGCTCCTCTCTGCTGCTCCTTCCCTCTCACACTTTTCCCCTGCTCCAGCGCGGGCTTTCCACGGGCCATAGTTCCTTCATGAGATACCCACCTGCTGCAAGCCCACGGGCTGAAGTGTGGATATCTGCTCTGGCATGGTCTCTCCACAGGCTGCAGGGCAATCTCTGCTCCGGTGCCTGGAACTCCTCCTCCCGCTCACACCTTCCTCACTCTTTCTGTTCCCTCCTCCTCTCTCTGTCGGGTGTTTTGCCCTTTCTTACACCCGCTGTCCCCGAAGCCCCACCGCCGTGGCCGGGGGGCTCAGCCGGGCCCGGCGCTGGGCGGGCCGGAGCCGGCGGGAACCGGCTGTGTCCGGCACGGGGCAGCCCCGGCCGCTCCTCACAGCGGCCGCCCCGCCGCCCCCTCACTGCCAGCGCCTGGGCCCCTGCACCCTGTACACCTTTCTACAAATTTTGCATGTAATTTTCTAAAAGATTAAGCTATTGACATGTGGATGTAAATTTATTAGCTGAAAATCTAAGTGTCTTACTGTACAACCTTGTCAGTACCACTATGACAGCAATGCCTTTGAAGACTAGTCCTAGCTATTGTAAAATATCTTTATTTGTTTTGAGCTGCATGATGTAATACTAGCACAAATCTGCACACCTAACCTGTTTCTGGTGAAGGTGTCTGCCCTCTGGTCTCTGCTACATTTACCCACAGCTTAAATTCCCATCTGCAATCAGTCTCCAGCAAAGTGCATTTTTATTTAATTCTGTATTTCCAGCCATGTCAAGGGCAAGGTCAAGTAATGGTCACAAAGTGACAGAGCATCTTTGGATGAAGGTGATCACAGATGTAACAGCAGCAACAGTAACTACACAGAAAATAGATCAACAAAGCTAAAGAGAGTGGGACAAAAGGCAAGCGGCACACAACGGTGAGCAAGCAGAGAAGAAAGCTTCATGAACAGTTTATGGTCTAATAAAAAGCTAGGTCAATGTGTACTTCAAAGAACAAGCAAAGGATAGTAAGGAAAGTCAAGGTGGTGGAGAGAGGAATGAAAAAGCTTCTCCCACCTCAATTAACTACATTCCAGAATATAAATTCGTCACATAATTGATGTACTTTGGTCAAGGGGAGAGAAATACCTTCCTTCCTCAGTTGTGTTCCTTGAATGAGTTTCTTTCAGACTTTCAGAAAGATGCAGCTCACTTGTCTCTCTCTCTCTAACCTGACTACTAAGGAGGACTATTTAACAAATGTATGTTTACATTTTACTCCGTACTCTCTTTCATCAAGTGATTCAATTTGCAGCACCAAATTTTCTTACTGCCAATATGTAGAATTAGACCTAAACTGGCTAGTCTTGAAACAATCTGCTGTCTAATGTCCTGGTTTGTTCCTTCTTCTCTGTATATGTGCATACTATATATTAAAAATCTGCCTGAAATTTATTTAGAAAGCAAGAAGTTAGAAAAAATAAGGTTATAGCAATTAAAATAAAATAATAAGAAAACACAGAATAACCATCTCTGTTTCTTCTTTCCCTCATGCCCCATAAAAAAGGGATTTCCAATGAACTGTATGAAACAGAGATCCCAAGTTAGCATACCTAAGGTCCTGTGATGATTTTGGGTCACAGAGCTGGACTGAGTATAGTATAAAACACAGATCATGCACCAGGATCTCAATGCCACATTTTTAAAATTCTGTTTAAATACTTAACTTGGCCTCAGAACATTTAATCTTTCGAACACCTTTCTGAGATAGGCAAGTACTCCTCCCACTTTAGAGCTGTGCAAACTAAGTAACAAGCTAAGATTAACCAAACTCTTTAAACGATGTCGGAAGTTTGCTGCTGAGCTAGGAGCTGATCACCTAGACCAAGAAGAACTGCTGCTTTCTCGTCAGCACAGAGGAGAAAATTCAGCTACCCCCGCAGCAGTCTGGACTGTGCGACTTCACTGCCTGCTTCGTTGTTTGTGGAGACCTGCCCTCTGATTCCTCTACAATTACTGGTGCTCATGAGGTGTATCAAAGAGAGACAAACTGGCTTGTCAGGAGGTTTCTTTCCCTTCCCTCCACCACTCCTTTTTTGGACCCTCATGCAAAAGCTAGCTGCCTACTGTTTTTTAATTTTTACTGATTTTCAATACCTACAGAGCAAATAGCACTTCCTATTGCCTTCAGCTAAAGCAAACCTGTAGAGAATTGTGAACTGTTACAAGCACACTGAACCAATTTTATTTCTGTATTGATCTTCCACTTCAGCAACAACAGGCTTGAGGAAGAGAATTAAAAAAACTGCTTTGCTTTCACAGATTTCTTTTTTTTTGTTTACCTCTTCATAACTCTGAAATACAACAGTGTAAATATTTATTATCATCTCAATTCTTAGGAAGAAGACAACACGGCACCTTCATAAGCTATTTGACAATATACTTCATTGCTATGGTTCCACGTGCTGCACCAAACTAACAGAACCCAAACAGTTGTCTGAAAAGTCCTCTGTGTGAAGCACTGGCTGACCACATAATGAGCTAATGAATTTTACAGATTCCTATATGCTTTAGAAATAAAAGACAAATAAATAAATAAATACTGAAATGGACAAAATATTGGAAAAAAATTTTTTCACAATACCAGATTATCTTGAATTTTAATGGTTTATTATTCCCTCTGTAATCCAGTGACTCCTTTTTCCTTCAAGTCACAGGTATCTGCATTGTTTCATGTACAATACCTACTGTCTTTTCAGTAGTACTGAAATCCCTTTGTGCTATCATGTATGGGAAAGAACTGTTCCTCCTGCCAAGCAGATCAGAAGGGCTGTGCATCCTGCTTCTTCTCTGGAACAGAGCGAACAGCCAAGTACTTTGAAATCTTTGCTATCTGTTTCACGCAGTCTCACCCAGCCACAAGAAGATGAAGTGAGTCACATGAGATCATGGAACAGAAACTGTCTGTCTAGAGAAACTGCAATGAGTAAGCAATTGCATCAGCAGTACTTGGAATACAATGCTTTATGCAGCACACAGAAAAAAAAAAGGACTATGGCACACTTGAAAGGATCAGTATGCACCATTAAAGCAGTGTCTCCTTTAATACGTGAAGGGAGAGTTCTGAAGAGCTTAGAAAAATTCTGGAAATTTAGGTTAAATGCAGTTTAGAATTTCCATGTTAGAATAGAAAGAACACCTACGAATGCTCTAGCTGTAACGTTGCTGAAAGGCAAATGATATAATTTCAAAGCCGATGTGTCCAGAAAATGGGAATTGGGTTATACAGACTATTAGAACTTTAATCTTGCTATTTTCCTTGCAGAAACACAGAGGTTTTTTGAAACTTGGAATTTCAAAATTATCACACAAACCCAAATCTAAAAATAAAAGGTAATGAAATGTGCATTCTTTATGTTTTATAATGTATACCTTAATTATGGCGAATCCACAACTTACTGTCTTTAGAAGATCCGGTAAATTGTGGCATAGAGCTTCAGTAAAAGCACATAAACTAATGCTATTACAACATCAGTCTCTCTAAGAAACTAATAAATAACTATTGCAATTATCAACACCGCATTGAAACTGTTTCTTTAATGTGATCATTAATCCTAGAGCTTTCTTTGGAAAATGAGATTTTCTTGTTATACTTGATTCTGAAAATTACACTAGTTATTATTTATGTCATTTTTGGTAGGAGGGGCTGCTAAACAGGAAGGTGTTAGAATGTTCTGAATTATACAATGATTTAGTCATGCTTTGTGAAGGTTATAGCATGAAAAACTAACAATCTGTTCACATATCTAATTACCTACGTATCTGTAATATGTGTAACAAAGAAATACTGAACATACATTAGAGATTACCATGGTCATTAAACATCTGATCTTGTTTAAACATGGGAATATTGATATGACAAACTTTGTAATCATCCCTCATTAGTCCTATTCCTTTTACCATTTCAATTCTAGTAGGGAAAATACAAAGAATATACGCTGTCTTGAACCACTTGGTATTTCTTTAAAACCAATAACTGATAGAAATGAAATTCAGGGTAGGAGGGGTATTACTGAAATGTTCGACTTATCGTAGGGAAAAAGGACATAATAAAAATATTGGTCAAAACTGAGAATATCAACCTTCATTATTATTTTCAAGTATGGTTCTCTACTTTAGAGATGGAAAATGGTGGAAAAGCAACGAAATTATTGGCCAGGAATGCATCTTAACCACTGGAAAGAGTAAAAAAAATTCCATTCTACCACTAGGCTATACAGGCACTCTCATTGGGACAGTCGGTATATAAAATATAAAGCTTGACTCACATCAAAAAGATGACTGGCAAGACAAGTGGCTTCAGAAGTATTTCTTTTTTTGCTCACCATCATAAAATATTTCTCTGTAAGTCTTGCACATTAGTGAAAAGTTAAATCTTCAAGTCTTTGTGGTGACCAATTAATTATTTTACATAGTTATGAGACAGTTATGGTTGCAGGCAAACGAAATAACATTGCAAAATGAGAAACAAAAATATATCTCTATTTTCAATACAAATGTTGTCTAGAAAGTGGAACAACTTTATTGAAGCCAAAGGTCACCAGCTGTCACAGCCTTGAAGAAAGGAGCTCATAACAGTCTTTCTTCACATATAATACGTATATATGAACACTATAAATAAATCTATTTCTAGGATACTATACTGATGCAAACAAAACCACAGATTGGTAGAATTTGTTTCTTGTGCTGATTTTCAAATGATACATTGTTACACTAAAAGTCTCCAAATGAGACAGGATTTACCAGTCTTCTCTTCTTTTAGGATGAGTTAGTTCATCCTACAAAGGTAAAGGCAATCCAAAATAAACTTCTGGGAAAGTTACTGTGATTTTTGTGTGTTACCTCATTTTGCTTTATTATGTTTAGCACTGGCAATACAAATAAAGTATGTTACATCCTTAAAACAGATAATAATATAGAATCATAAATTCTATGATTCTTAAAACAGATAATAATATAGGTAAAAATAACAGCTATCCTTGTTTCTTATAGGGAATACAGTCATCTGTAGCATCTCTTACTCTATCAAGCAAAAAGTTTAAATTCTGGTGGATGATACCTTGAGGAACAGAGGTTAAATTATGCCCTTTTTTTTCAGGACACTGAAGGGCAGACAAGAATTTACTACGTCAATTTCAAGCTCAAGTTCAGAGCAGCTTCTTGAGTTAAAAGTCAGCATTTGCCCCCAGACAGAATTTGATTCAACAGAATGCCAGATTTGACATAAAATTTGATTACATAAAATTACCAACAAAATCTAATTTTTCAAATTCCACATTCAGCAGAAGATTGGAAGGTGCACTATACTAACAGGACTTAAGAGAGAAAATTGTTAAAAATCATATAACTTTGTCACTGTTTGCACTATTATTTTTCTTGGTACTAAAGAAATTTATAAAATGTATTCCTTTTATCATTAAGGCTTACAACATCAGAACCTTGATTTTTCAAGTAGATTTGAAGTTGCAGTAATTGCAACAGAAAGAAGGGACTATCAATGGGGAAAAAGATTGTGAGAAAGAAATTTTGTTTTGCAAGCCCCTTATCTTTTCACAATGTTCATCATTTAACACTGACTTCTATATTTCAAGGGAGGTAGGTAAGCTGAAGACAAGCTGCCAACTTTTAGCTGAATGGCAAAAAGGCCTAGTGAGCAGTAATAGTCTGAGTACTGTACGGATTTTTAATTTTGCCATAAATCCATATAGTTATACAAACTCCTTTAGACTAGATACCTAACTTGAAAGCAGGTAAGGTTAGATGGAGTGAATATGACTAACTAGAATGTTTCTTAAATAACATAAGTAATCAACAGCTTCGTATTTTTTCAGTATCTTTCTCTTTGAAATGCAGTAAATATACTTTGCTTTCTTATGTTGCCTCTGTCATTTCAGGTAGGTCACAGCAGTCCATCTGTGACTCAGAGTCCAGTTCAGTATGATGGAAGGTGCTGATCACAACTGTGAGAAGAGGTCTGGATGCCTGCCGCTTCAGGAAGGGCAGCTGACAGTGCTATACTATGCTACTCAGTATTACTGAACTGTTGCTACAGTTTACATTTAAAAATTTATATTGATATGAATGTATTTGAAACAGACTGAAGAAAACTCACACCTAGCAACAGAAGTGATTAAATCTTCTTGAATGCACCGTTTTCCATCAGCTGTTTTAGCTTCTCGACTACACATCCTTGCAGGTACTCAAATGACATTTAATTCCTAACTTGCAAATAAGAAAACACAACAGATATCACTTCTGTAGTGATACAGCTCTTTTATCTGAGATAAAAGTGGAATGACATACTATGAATGGGAAGATGAAAGTATTGTGACTCCATATACTATGAACGGGTCAGTGATGAACCACTTTGGAATAAACCATACAAGATCAGTTAATGATGGAAATTCAATTTCATATGAGAATAAATCTACCCAGCTAGAAATTATAAAAATCAAAATAAAATCATAATTGCATTCTTAAAAATCACATTGTTCAAGGGAAAAGAAAAAAAAAACATCATGGCCAAAGCACGACACTTCTGCCCTCCCCTTTACACAGCTGCCATAGAAAGCTCAGTGAATTAGCTATGTTGAGGATAACTGCACAGAAAAACAGAAGGTGAAAGAAGAGAATTCTTAAGTCAGCATGTACTCTATGGAATTAATAAGACAGTAGGCTGCAAGCATTTGCCATATAAATACTATTAGTGGGTGAGGGAAAGGCTGTGGATGTTGTCCACCTGGACTTTAGTACAGCCTTGCACACCGTTTACCGCAGCATTCTCCTGGAGAAACTGGCCGCTCGCGGCTTGGACGGGCGTACTCTTTGTTGGGTAAAAAACTGGCCGGCTGGGCCCACAGAGTGGTGGTGACAGGAGTTAGATCCAGTCGGCGGCCGGTCACAAGCGGTGCTCCCCAGGGCTCCGTACTGGGGCCAGTTCTGTTTAGTATCTTTATCAATGGTCTGGATGAGGAGACCAAGCGCACCCTCAGTCAGCTTGCAGAGGACACCAAGCCGGGCGGGAGTGCTGATCTGCTTGAGGGCAGGAAGGCTCTGCAGAGGGGTCTGGGCAGGCTGGATCGA
>JAVKLA010000014.1:1633388-1670669 GCA_034782735.1 Sagittarius serpentarius
CAAAAGGTTTATCAAGCACTGGAAGAGGCTGCCCAGGGAAGTGGCTGAGTCACCAACCCTGGAGGTGTTTAAAAGACTTGTAGATCTGGTGCTTAGGGACATGATTTAGTGGTGGGCTTGGCAGTGCTAGGTTTGCAGTTGGACTCAATGATCTTAAAGGTCTTTTCCAACCTAAATGATTCTATGATTCTATGATTCTGCTAGGCTTTGCCCATGTTGAGAAGATAAAAATCACCAAATCCAATGGGATCTACAGTTTTTTCATAACAGAACAAAGCAATTAATCTGGACATTTCCCACTAAAGACAGAAATGCAAAAAGTTTTGGCAGAATTTTCGGACTAGAATCAAAGTTATTAACTACCCAGGTATCTGCTAGAAGGACAATGGCACAGGTGATCAAGGAGCCAATAAGTGCAGGTGCTCTGCTGGATCTGATACTTACACACAAGGAAGAACTGGCTGAAGGCGTGAAAGTCAGAGGCAGCCTTGGCTGCAGTGACCGCGAGATGGTAGAATCCAGGATCCTAAGAGGAGGGAGCAAAGCAAAAAGCAGGAGCACAACCCTGGATATCAGAGAACAGACTTGGTCTCTTCAGGGATCTGTTTGGAAGAAACCCATAAGACATGGCCCTGGAAAGAAGAGAAGACCTGGTTGATATTCAAATATCACCTCCTACAAGATCAAGAAGGGTCCATTCCAACAAGGAGGAACCAAGCAAATGCAGCAGGAGGCCTGCATGGGTGAACAAGGAGCTCCTAATTGAACTCAGACATAGAAAGGAAGTGCATAAGGCATGGAAGCATGGGCAGGTGATCCAGGAGGAGTATAGAGTTGCTGTCTGATCTTGCAGGGATAGGGTTAGGAAAGCTAAGGCTGACCCGTACTTGACTATGGCAAATGACATTCAGGGCAACAAGAAAGGATTCTACAAGAATATCAGCAGCAAAAGGAAGACTTGGGAAAATGTGGGCTATTGCTGAATGGGGATGGTGATCTGCTGACAAAGGACCTGGAAACGGCTGAGACACTTAGTGCCGCTTTTACTTCAGTCAAAGGAGTTAATTTTCTTCCTCTCATCTGGGCCGGTGTGACCACATCTGCAGTGCTGTATCCAGTTCTGGACTCCCCAGAACAAGAAACCTATGGACTTACAGGAGCAAGCTCAGCAAAAGGCCACAAAGATGAGTAAGGGACTGGAGCCTCTTTCAGATACTCAAAACGTGACTGGACATGGTCCTACGTGCTCTATGTGACCCTGCTTGAGCAGGACTGCTGGACAGGATGATCTGAAGAGGTCCCTTCCAACCTAAACAATCATGTGATTCTGTGTTTCCATGTTCTTGAGATACTCCTGTAAGGTCAGTTAATTTAAGAAGACCTAATCTAAACCAGAACATGAAGGGTACAGGAATTCAAACATCTGCTCTTCAAGTCAGTAGCTAATGAGCTCAAATAGCCGTAGCACTTGGCTTGATGGCTTTGACAGATCACTGATGGAATGCTGAATACTGCTGCTGAATGAAAGCAAAAAATTTGTTTCAGAAAGTGACGTATGTTTCTAAACACACTGAATGTTCTGTTCAAGCACAAAATCAGAAACTGAAATGAAAACAAAAAGTAATCTTTTCTACACTCTTTCTGAGAATCCATTCTTTTATTTGAGTTATTTCAGCTAGCAGGCCACACAGAATAATTTAACTGGTTGATTCTAATGTTCCATCAAACAGTCAATTTTAATTGCATATACAAGAATTTATATGCATTAGTTTGATGTAATGCATGTACTATGGGACTATTTTTGAGACTGAAAAACAGATGTAGTGATTTACCTATGTAAAACTGTAACAGCTGGATTGATGGAGTTGGGATTAAGGTTTTCAGAGAACAAACATTATACAGGCATACACTGCACAAACCTTCCTACCTTATATTGGCAAATATGATGGTGATTTTATGAAATAGGTACACATTACAAACCGAACTGAGTCCACTACTGTTTTTACAAGGCCTGATAAACCATCATCAACTACAGATAATTTCAGTGGAAAATCATCTCTTTGTAAGCCATTTTTAGGTTTTGTCCCACTAAGACTTATGCTGAGTTATCATGATTTGCAATTTCTATAGAAAATCCAGTGAATATAAATGTGTGTAGCTGTACACAGAGTCCTTCTAAAAGTAATTACAAATTTAATTCAAAATTTATTAAATTTACTTAACGTCCTACAGCATTTCCAGTTTTATGAAATACAACATCCACATGGGTATGATTCATGTATGTGCTGACTTAAAATTCAAAATTAAAATATAGAGTATGTAAGACATTCCATTTCAAACCCACATCTACATGTGTTTTCTTTACCAATTTATAAATTCATATGATAGAATAGCAGTTCTTAAATCTCTCCCAGACTGCTTTCACTGTTAATCCTCAAGGAATTTTGGAAAGGAGAGGTGTGATAAGATGATGGCGATATTGCATTGGCTCAAGTTACCTACCAAAATACCTTTCCATTTCTCATTCATCACATAATTGATAATGTTGGAACTCAGTATTGCAAGTATGAAGCTTAGCAGTATTTGAAGACAGCAACATGTATTCCACATATCACAAATATAGGCTACAATATATACCTATTTGGATACAAAGCCACTGACATTTACAAAGAGCTGCTCAGATGTTTCCAATTTGTCAAACAGAAAATTCTGGTATTCCTAGGTAACTGGTAATATTGGAAACAATAGGACAACAACAGAAAATTAGTAATTTTTTGTTTTACTGATTTAATGTAATTTTCAGTAATACTTGCACACTATGCAGAGCACCCAGCACCTGTAAATACCAATAAAACGATGACTTAAAAGTATGTATTAATATGAAAACATACATGTCTCTGGAATAATGAAATGAAGCAGGTAAACCCCATGACTCAAAATGAGCCAACAGACTGTATGGATGGTGATTTACATACTCTTTTTGAAAACACAATTTTCAGAATTCACATGCAATAAAAAACTTTTTAAGATCAGTTCAAACAACTGTCTTGTCTGTGGAAAAGGAGGAAGTGGAAGTGTAGGTAAAAATATGGGCAATGATAATATAATCATGTAGTTTGTGCTCAGTACATTATGTCTTGCCAAAGTTTCCACGTGGAGGAACAAAAACACGTCGAGGACTTTCACAGTTCAGAACATACCATCTGCTTTTGAAGTATGAAAACCAAATAATAAGCTACAGCAGCTTGTGTACCACTGCATGGTCTAGGCTACAGTTGGCCAAACAACATTAACTGAATAATTTATTTAACAAATAAACGCTTTTATGGACAGCTAAAGGTGCCCTTCTCAGCCATGAGTAAATGCTTACATCCATACCACTAATTAAAGTGTGACAGAAAACTGGAAACAACTACATTCAATATGTTCACTTGGAAGGTACATGAAATATTAACGTACATAACACAATGATAAAGCTCTGTGGGGATGGGCACTACGTTCGTTAAATTCCAGAGTAAAATTCTGACAATTCTGCAGGTAAATAAGATGGAAAAGAGTGACACTATCCTACAAAGGCAAGATTTTAATTAATGCTTGCCTAGAATATTCCAAACAGAAAAGAATCTGGAGTTCCCTATCACTGTCTAGAAGAGACAATCTGAACCTTTTAAAGAAATTATTATTTAGAGAAGTGTAAGATATCTAAAAAAACCCCAGTTTTCCTACTCTAAAAGATAAAACCCACCGCACTATCTAGAAAAATCAAAATCCTGGGGACCTGATTATCTCAGTCTCCTGTTTGTTAAAGTCACTTTCCTTCAACCACTGAACTGAAGAAACATCATCTGGCCTCAGTGAGGGTCACATCACTTTAACCACAAATAATGTACAGCAAATTTTGCATAAGGCAAACGCATTTTAGAACCCACACATGGAATGAAATGTGTTTGAACTAATGGTCTTTGAATAACTTTAAAGAACAAATCCATAAAAGCAATCCAGATCACATCTCAAGTATGTGCTAAGCTTTAACTGAAAAGATCAATACAATCTCAATTACGAAATCAGAAAAAATTAAACCCAGACAAATGCACATTTTCAAAACCAGCAATCAAGTCATTCTAAAATAAACAGAAATGAAAACAATGAATAAATCTGCACTGAAACAGGTCTCTAGTTTCTTTAGGCAAGGCAAAAAAAGTAAGCAATCAGAGTTTTGTTGTTTTTTTCTATAAAGCTGTCATTTCACAAAGACCATAAAGACAATGACTGAACATTTAAAACTCACTTAATCTTCACCAGGTTTGAAAGAAATGGCCACATCTAAGGAAACTAATAATACAGTTAACAGAAAGTAAGAGCTGTAAACTATGGGGACATCTTAGCTTCCTGTACATGGTAGACTTAGAAACAAAAAGTTTGAGAAGACAAAAATCTGCTTCTATAGACATTATTGGTTGTGTTAATTACACTGTTTATCCACTGGAGCCATAGATGCATCCAGAACTGGAGTATCTGCCAAATATGATCTTATAGACTTATTCAAAGTCAAATTTAACAGAAACATTGTCTACCAATTGGAGCATTTTCAAACAGTAACAAAAATAGTTACTTATTCCAGTCTTTGTCTCTTTTACTGCATTACAGGGAAAAAAACCTCATTAATTCTGCACGTAAAATATACAGATAGAGTTATCTATCTTCAACAGCCACTAAGAGAACACAAATCAACAGTTTTGTCATGGATTCATATTTTATAGCCTATGATACAAGATCCTGGGGGGCCACAAATGCCTTGTCATGTTTGCTTTTTTCTCTGGCAGAGGTTAAGGATGATTGCTGAAGGATTACAATTCTATGGCTGCTTGGTGAAGGATATACTGTGCTCTCTAGGTTTTAGAAGGACTCACAAGAATAATCACTAGTCATTTTGAAGGCCAAGCCCATAAACTCAGATGCATGTAAATCCCTGCCAGTCACAGTCTACAATCACACCTTGCAAGTTATTTAATATGCCACTGTTTTAAAGACAGCAGTATAAATTCCAATAAACAAAGGTAATTTTGTAAATTGAACTGACATTACGTTTGAGTGTAACAACACAGAGCATGAGACCATAAATATAGAGGTGTTAATTTTAAGGTAAAAAAGAGGGGAATGAATTTATTTTTCAGTGTGAACTTGAACCCTATAACTAGAATCAATCTTTTCAATGCCATTTATCTGCATTTGTTGCTAAGGTATTAGTAGGCTTTGAAATCTGTACAGCATTTTAATGTCTTAATCTTACAAAGCAGAGGCAATGCTAGCACAGCTAATACAGTGCAGACAATTAGCTGACCAATGTCTCACACGAGTAGTCTCTGAGATTAAAAAACAAATTTAGAATCGTTTGTTAGTATTGAGCTGTATACTTCTATCAAGTATCTTCTAAGAGAAAAAAATTATCTGCTGGCTTATAGGGAGAGGAAGGGACAGAATTTTCTTTGTAAATTTGATATACATTTACAATTTGTACAAAAATCCTAAAATATATTAATGCACTGTCAGCTAACACGTAATTAGATTTGCATGTATGCTATGTGACTTTGCTTCATTAATACTAGGCACTAATACTAATATAGAATAAAAGGAAAAAAACCCTTTTAAACGGAGCATAAGCGTAATGTACAGCCCTGTGGCTGAGAAGAAATATAGGATGGAAATGAAACAGTTTCTTAAATGGTAGATCTTTTCATCCTTCCGTATATTGAAAAGAGGTTTTATATTTATATTCTAACAAGTCTGTTTCTAAAAGAATATGGTAAAGCTTATGGGTTGAGCATAAAAACTAACCAAAAAAAGCCTAGCAGTCTCTTCTCCCCATATCAATCTACTCTATATACTGAGATCATCAAACCTCCTGGCATAAGCAGCATTTTAGAATTTTGCAACATTTACATCATAGAGAAACAGCTCAGAAGACAAATACAAAAATCTTCAGATGATGCTTTTATTTTCCTTTTTTGGTAGTAAGAAGGTAATTTTGAGAACTCTGATGTGCATGTTTCAGGGTAACTTTTGCAGTCTCCTTCACATACCATCCTCTAACAGCAAAAATGGTCCTAGTTAAAACTACCTCTAATTTAATAACTTTAATAATTTTATATGGGCATCAGAATTATTTTGAAAATATTTTTAAAGTAAACATTATTTTAAAGTTACTAACATAAATATAACACAACATCTGTATTATTTCATTCTTACCTTTTTCCTAACTTGGACATATGAAATTCCATGAGTGGAAAAGAGTTGATCCATTACAAGGCATGATACCAATACCTTTTCCACGACTGTAATTTAACCCTTCTGTTAACTATTGTGTGTACTAGATGAAAAATGACAGTACTGGTCAGCCACCATTGTATACTGCTGACAGTACAGTTGCATATGTAGATATGACAGCTTACTGCATCGCAAGATGTTGTCAGCATGCCCATTCTAATTTTTCATCTTAAACCATAAATTAGTCCTATATTTAGCATCTGATTTATTCAATGAGTAAATGAATATTCATAAATTATGAGCTACCCATTCGTAACCTCCAATGTTATGTTTAAATTGTTTCAGTTCTCAAAGTGACTTCATCTGTGTCTGTAAAAGTGTCTGGAGTCTGAATGATTCATACATTCTCCAAAGGACTGAACTAATCTGTGTGAATGAAAATGTATTTTCAATCAAGAACGCTACCTTATGAAAAAGGTTTCCAAATATGCATTCAATTTTGCTTTCCAGTATCAGTTGTCTTTTTATTGTCAAAAAAAAGTGAAGTGACACTTTATTTCTCAATATATATGACTAAAACTCTTCAGTGTAACACACTGGTAAGCTCTTACCTTATTGTGATAGGGATGAGTATACCCTTGCTAATGGATTGATTGATGGATACAGTCAGAATGTTCTGCGAGTTTCCACAGCTGAATCGAACTGTCGGTCTTCCCTCCACAAGATACAAGTGAAGAAACTGTTCTCCCAAATTCCTTCCACTAGCTTTGAAAACAAAAATGGAGACAGTCACACTTCTGAAAGTGCAGGACCTTCCAAAAATATTCCACACTACTGGAACACCATCGCCAGTCATAATGCCTATGTGACACTGAGGAGTCTTCTATCCATATACAGTACTCTGCTCAAGTGACTGAGAGAATGAAATTAAACTCTGTAGCAACAGCTGATAACAGGTCAAAGTAAAAGAAAATAACCAAAACCCAAAATTTAATTTTATACCACTGTAGTTGCATAAACCCTATGGAGATCTTTACATTAACTGAAGATGAACTCTTCTCTACATCCAGGAGGATCATTAAGGTGACAAAGATGATCATAAAAAGAACAAATCACAAAAATACTATAATATCATGATTTACTATTTCATTCAGCTTTTCAACCATATTAAACAAAAATTATACGAGAACATGTCTGTCTTATAATCTCTGCAAAGATTATGAACAATTCACCTTTCCCAATTAATCATACCTTTCAGACTTGATGAGAATAATTGTTATCTACAAAACAGCAGACCTACTGTGTTACTTGCACAGTTCAAACTAAGAATACAAAGATACTTTTAAAAAAATCTTTCAATCTTTGTTCACTTCTGCTAAATAGTATCTTGTAAATATGACAACAAATTATTTCTGTTTAAATGGTGGATGGCACACGGTTCATCTACTAAAAAAAGAACTGATACCTATGGTTGCAAATTGCTTTGGACAGGTATTTTTTTATGAATTTGCCCTTTGAATTTAACTGTATTTACTTTTCACAGAAGGTAGAACACAGTTCCTGTTTAGGATTTTTATCCCACTTTAAGACAAACTGTTAAAATGTTAATCTGGTTTTTGCACTATATTTTACTATACTTAACTGAAGTAAAAAAGACTCAATAGCTAGGTCATGAAATTGAATTTACTGCATGTATTTGTCCAGCAGTATTTGAGGATAAGATTACTATGTTCTTATTAACTTCCAGAATCATCATGTTTGGAAACCTGGAACTTTGGATTCCAGAATCATATCTGTATCCAGTTCTCCAGCTTGTCTGGAGCACATCTCCTATCCGTTGTCTGTAGCTGCATTGAGAAAAAACACACAACACATACACTGTACAAAAACTTTTCATGAGGGTATGTGGTAGGAGAGAGCATTTGCTTCCTTAGGGTTATCTGATCAACAACCTTGTTAAATGGGATGATAAGGAAAAGCGGGAAACCAAAACATGCAAAGGCACAAACCTGACCAACAAACAGAGGTAGTAATGAGAACCAAACCTGGTCGGTTACACTAACCTGTATGGCATGCAGAGTGTGGAATGCTTATTTAGGTAAGATTATCTGATTGAGGACCCTGTCAAAATGGGATGGTAAGGAAAAGGGAACAGCAATAAGCAAAACACAGACATGACAAACAGTAACAGAAACAATGACAAGAAACCCATCTTGTCAGTCACAGTAACAGACGGACTATCAAGAAGCTTCAGCCATCACTTCAGAGTGCCAACCTGGACTTTGCAACTGAAGGGTGCAAACCTGGGCGTCCGGCATACTGGGTGAGGTTGTCTTGGTGCAACTATGCAAACCAATGAGGTAACGTGTACAAACAGGGAACTGGGAAGGAACAAAGGAGAAACAGACCTGAAGGGGTGTAAAAGGGGAGGGTTGCATGTAAAATGGGGCCTGTCAGCACGCTTGTCTGGCTGAGCCCTGTGCCTGATCACCACAGTCTGTCCTGTCTTCTTATTAAATCGTTTATTATCTCTCTCCCTGTGTAATCTCACTCTCTATCACACGCGTTAGAGTGCTCCAAGGACTAAGCGCCAGCTGCTAGGGGGACCGCTGTGAGTGGCTTTGGTGCCAGCTACTGGAGTCAGACCGGGGTGTGGGCACCCTGGCCTGTGGCATCAGCTAATGGAACCAGCGGCAGTTGCAGTGCCAGGGAGTGGAGCCGGTCGGGGGTCTCAGCCACCAACCACTGGGGTACTAACACGTCCCAAAAACCAGCTACTGGGAGAGACCAGTGTAAGTGTGTTTGTGTGGGGGTGTGTGCATGGGGGGCTGCAAGGACTAGGTGCCAGTAATTGATGAGAGAGGCGTGAGTGGATCTGGGGCCAGCAACTGGAGTCAGACCAAGGATGTAGGCAGCCCCAGGCCTGTGGTGCCAGCAACTGCAGCCAGTGAGGGTCTCAGTACCAGCTACTGGTGTGGGCGAGTGTCTCAGTTGCCAGTTACCAGGAGTGACTGGTGTGAGTGAAGTAAGCAACAGACTCAGTGCCAGTGGCTGGAGTGGGACCACGGGTCCCAGCCTGTGTGCTTCATGCCAGCTTCTGGGTGTAAGCGAGTGTATTTGCTAGCAAACTTCAAGATGTACTACCTGCGAGGCAGGAGGCCCCAGGTCCAGATATGGGTATCAGATAGGTAGAAGGTCCATGGTGGTATCTGGGGGACCCCCATGTGTGGAGTGCCTGGGGTACAGGTGTGGGAGTGCATGCATCTGTCCGTGAGGCAGCAAGTAGGAGCCCCATGGGGTGGGTAAGAAGGCCTGGGATCTGGGCGGGGTATCAGATGGACAGAGGGGGCCATGGATCCACGAGGATCCACGAATGCGCATGTGCTTGCGAACCTAGCAAGCGTCATGTGTGTGCCTTCACTAGTGAACTTCTATCTCTACCAGCCAGAGAGGAGGAGAGGACTTGGCTTTCTATAGTCACGTTTTCTGTGAGTCCTCCAGGCAGGTGCTGTCGAAGGCAGCGCCTTGCCTGTGGCAGCCAGCGTAGCCAGCCATATCACGTTCCGTGTGTCTTTGGGATACATGCTTAACTTCGCATGGTTTAGCCTGCAAATGGGAAAGCAGCAGCTATGCCCATCAGCCTGGGATGGAGACCCCTGAGCCTCTGGGCTGGGTTCCAGTGGCTGGGCAAGAGGGATCCCCAGGCCTGGAGCTTCTGGAGGTGGCCACAGCTCAGAACATACCTTAACATTTTTATTCAGAAAGGTAAAAAGAATGTGGGTGTACTTGGGACAGCTCCTTGCTGGAAAACCTACGAATTTGTAAAGAGAAAATGATCAACTTTAAACTGGAAGACAAAACAGAAAGAAAAACATAACATATTTTAGCAGACAGAGAGAGGCAACAGATGCTTGCAACTTTCTGATTATTTGCTTTTGTATAGTTCATAGCAGAAACAGTTCACAACGTAAACTCCCTTCTGAAGAGCAGCTTTCTAGTCAACACAGTGTTTTTTCAGTGTGTTACAAATCCTGTGACCTACTGGAAGTCTTTTATGCTTAGACATATTTTGTATTCTGAATACCTAATTAACTCCAAAGCTACTTTAATTTGACTGGATTTTATGCCTTTGGCTTTTATGATTTCCTTCTACAATAGTCTGGTAATTCTCTTTCAAAATGTATTGCACTATCACTGTTAAAAAAGTCACTGCTTTTTAACCCTAGCGTAACTGATAAGACACACATACTGCATAATTTGTTTCCTTATCTTCTCCCCTCCCTGCACATGCTGTTCCAGGCATTTCCAATTTCTATCAGTAAGTAAATCTGTAAGTTACATTGGATTCAGAGAGAATGAAGTGGAGGAGGGTTGTGAATGTATATACTGACAACATTTCTCTTCTCCCAGTGACTCTGTCTGTCCATTCATATTGCCCACTGGTGAAAATTTGGAAGAAGGCCCTCGTTATTACTAGTAAAGTAAAAAATTTGGGACGGCTCCCCCAAAGGTAGCATTACTCCTTGAAACCTCAGTGAGTGTTACTACTTGAACTTCAGTCTAGGGAGTACTTACAAGTCACACTTACAGGTGACTAATAGCATTCTTCATGTTACCTACTAGGTGGTATGAGATCCTTTGAAAGCACAGTCCTTTAAATCTTTCTACAATGAACATGAGGAGGCAGAGTGTCCCTCTGAAAATTTTTGTTCTGGCAACGTAAAAGAGCATATGCTACCTAGCATATGTGGTGGGAAGTTGCCTTCACAGGAAGAGCCTGAGTCTTAAGAAAAACAGACAGGTTCCAGGAACAGACAGAGATCAGGAACCATCTGAGTAAAAAATCTTGTCGGATATTAGGGGTAATTTATCTTGACCTTAGTAGAGATTATGTGAGGGGATCAGGTCAAACAAATCAGATCTCAGCAATCATTCTTTCACAGGGAACCGCAAGCTGGAAGGCTATTTTTGTACATCAGTATGATGGCAAGCAAGTGGCCACTGGGATCAAATTGTTGCCTATCTAGAAAAGACAGATTTAAATTCCCACTAAGTTACGGGATGAAGCTTTACTAGGCAAAAACATACTTTGACACAGAGGAAGGATACCGTGAAATGCTCTGCTTGAGAATGCCAGCTGAAATAACAAACAAATAGACTATGACTGAATTGCCTGAAACGCCCACCTTTAGTTTCAGGAGGGTACACAGAAATTGGGTAGATCGGGGGAACAATGCTTCTGAGAGCACAGGAAAATAATTTATGAGCACAACGTTTGGAAAAGGAGCTGGTGTCCTTAAGGAACACTATAAACATGGGCTGTGATATCTGAAATCCAATCGTCAGAAGTTACAGACTACTATATATAGTAGAAGTTAAACAATCTGTCCTTGAAGGGATTGTGAACAGCATTATGCTGACACTGTTAAAAGTGAAAATGATGAAGTAAAACTTTATAAGGGTATCATTTTTTAATGACCACTTGCAATTTATTTTGCTCTGTGGCTAAATATCACAATTTGCTTTGACAGGCTGATGAAATTAAATCATGCTAACAAGTAAAATCAATGAGTGGAATAAAAAATTGTAAGAATGCATGCTATATTCACCAAAGAAATATTTCTCAAATGATGGCTAACCTTTACCGGCACAAACATAATAATTGTATATATTTTCAAACTTTTTCTCCTGACATATTTAAAGAGAAAACTACTCACATTCTACCAATAATTTAAAGGTAAGGTAACTGCAAAAAGTCCAGACATTTTTAGTCCATCGACTGTTGCCCCCTGTATGCTTCTTAAAGACATACTGAAAATAATTACGGAAAACATCAATATTAAGAAGATAAGTACATTTGTTTTTGTATGAAAACAGACGATGGTTTATAATCTATTAAAAATTATGTGCAAAACAGTTCTTCCTGGATTATTTTCCTTGCTTCTGACATATGTAGTAATTTTCTATAGATCACTTACATCCTCTTTCCCCATGTTTTTAACAGACAATCTATTTTTGGCAGCCTCTACGAACAACAGTCAGTCCTTAGTATTTGTTAACCAGCCATTGATAAAACCCTTGCTAATAAAGGCATTAAATAGGAAAATGCTTTTCAACAACAACATGGTGCGATTTACTAAAGTAACATGCCCAGCAGAGTTAATGATTCTCATATTCTATTAGTTAGCCTATAAGTAGGCTTGTTTTCTGTATATACATATTTTATTTTTCTTATATATATATATAGTATTACAACAAAGCATCAGTACTTTTAAGTGTTCACTTCTCTCTATTGAATATGAACAAGTGAAGAAGGTACAGATCTCCTTCTTTGATCCTCACTGGCTGGTGTGCTAGGTAAAGAGAGATACAAATTTTAATCCTTTTATGTTTTCCCTTAAAATTCTGACTTAAATATTCTTCTTATGCATACTTCCTGATTCAAATCCATTTATATATCAAAAGCATCTTGTCTGAGATTTCTCACTGTAACTAAATGTTTACTAATTATCTGCCAGAGAAATAGATGTAACCTCATCACCACCTGGTAAAATCAGGTGTGTTTGTAAAATGAATGATCTGAAAGTGGACTGATTTTAAAAGAAAATAGTAAAAATGTGTAATTATTTTCTAGTAAAATACACCTGAAACAAGCAGATCACTGTGATTTTCTTCTTATTTTTAAAAATGCTTTTGACAAAGAGGATTTTTGCTTTATGAATGTGTGAAACATCGCAACCTTAATTATGGAGCTATTGCTAACATCAGTGTATTAACAGAATATGAAAATGTCAGGAACGTTAACCCTTTTCTATAATTCTGTAGTTCTTGTACCTCGTGAGTGCACTAGCCTCAAGACAACTTTCTGCTGACAGTTAACTTCTCAGCTGTTTGATGGTAGCACAGCTTCAAAATAGCAGCAGAAGCAGGAGTTGTACTACTATTAAAAGAAGCACAGCTGACAACAGCAGCTCCTCTTTTGAAGTCATTAGAAGGGAAAATGGAAGACAGCAAGGAGCAAAAAACAAGGATAAAGGCAGAACAGAGGGAGCATACGAAGTCATGAAGGATATTATGTTTATCTGACAGAAGAGCTTGGTGCCTGCATACAGAAATAATAAATTACAAAATTCTGGATAATCTGTATATGCACATAGTATTCATTCGCAAAACACTGGAGAGATTTTTATTTTACAAATGTATATAATATCGTATTTACATTCATGTAAAACTAAATAAGGATATTGATAGGGACAATCATAGCAACCTTTTGTATCATTAGAAAAGGAATCTAATTACCAGAGAGACATAGAACAAAAAAGAAACAGCAAAAATAAGGAAAAGAAACAGCAAAAATAAGGAAAAGAAACTGGTGCTATAGAAAGGGGGAAAGAGCCTGAGGAAGACTAAGTAGCAATGTAAAGCAAAGATGTAATCGATGTTAAATACAGCACCAAAGTTCTACCAGATATGCAGCCCTCCACTACCTTCTGTGTGTTCAACAGCCAGGAAGAGATCCAAATTACTTTTTTTTTTTATCTTGGCAGAAATCTAACCTTAGAAGAAAACCTACTGGTCACTAAAAGAGTGGAATCCTGCAAGTCAGGTAAAGCCCCATTTTAGGGGTAACAAGGGGAATGGGAATGCAAGTATGATGTGTTACTGGGAACCAACAAAGAAAAAGTGAGTAACATGGCTGCTAGAAATCATGTAAAAATTATCCCAAGTTCCTGGAGCTGTCCCAGCTCAGCGTCAGGGTAAGAACTGAACTCATACCACTGCATCCTGATGCTCCCTTCTTCCCTCCCTCTGGGTGCATGAAGGCACAAGAAGGGAGCTGTGACACAGTCCATGGAGGTCTCAGAACTGGGTAACTGGAAAACGAACAAATGCATTTTTCTCCACTAATACTGCTCTATCTTTCCAGAAAGCACAAAGATAAATGTTCTAAAGAATGTAAAGTGCTCAAATACTGCTATAATAAAATCTCTGTACCCACCTCAAAATTAACAATTTCCCACAGAAAGTATGAACTGATAGCTGAACGGCTATTAGGTAAGAGGCAAGATGAGTACATAGAAAAATACAAAGTACAAAGAAAATACTCAGAACCACAGAATGGCTTGGGTTGGAAGGGACCACCAAAGGCCATCTAGTCCAACCCCCCTGCGGCGAGCAGGGACACCTTCAACTGGATCAGGTTGCTCAGAGCCCCGTCCAGCCTGGCCTGGAACGTTCCCAGGGATGGGGCATCTCCCACCCCTCTGGGCAACCTGGGCCAGCGCCTCACCACCCTCATCATAAAAAACCTCTTCCTTATGTCTAGTCTGAATCTGCCCTCTTTTAGTTTAAAACTGTTACCCCTTGTCCTGTTGCAACAGGCCCTGCTAAAAAGTCTGTCCGCATCTTTCTTATAGACCCCCTTTAGGTACTGGAAGGCTGCTGTAAGGTCTCCCCAGAACCTTCTCTTCTCCAGGCTGAACAACCCCAACTCTCTCTGCCTGTCCTCACAGCAGAGGTGCTCCAGCTCTCGAATCAGTCTTGTGGCCTCCTCTGGACTTGCTCCAGCAGGTCCGTGTCCTTCTTATGTTGGCAGCCCCAGAGCTGGACGCAGCACTGCAGGGGGTTCTCACGAGAGCGGAGCAGAGGGGCAGAATCCCCTCCCTTGACCTGCTGGTCATGCTGCTTTTGATGCAGCCCAGATTACAGCTGGTTTTCTGGGCTGTGAGCGCACATTGCTGAGTCATGTCCAGCTTTTCATCCACCAGTACACCCAAGTCCTTCTTGGCAGGGCTGCTCTCAACGCCTTCATCCCCCAGCCTGTATTGATGCCGGGGGCTGCCATGACCCAGGTGCAGGACCTTGCACTTGGCCTTCTTGAACCTCATGAGGTTCACATGGGCCCACTTCTTGAACTTGTCCAGGTCCCTCTGGATGGCATCCCTTCCCTCAGGTGTGCCATCCCAGCTTAGTGTCATCTGCAAATTTGCTGAGGGTGCACTCGATCCCTGTGTAGTAGACACCAACCACAAGGTTCCCTTTGTTGCCTCGGTCTCTAATTCTTACCCATAAGCTTTCAACCTGCCCGTGGCCATTCTTCAGAGACAGCTCTTCACACTCTATCCATCTCTTGATGTAGAGGGCAACCCCTCCACCCCTCCTTCCTCGCCTGTCCCTTCTGAACAGCCTATAGGCATCAGTAAGTGCACTCCTGTCATGGGATTCATCCCCCCAAGTTTCAGTAATGGCAACTAGGCCGTAGCCTTCTAGCAGCATAGTAGCTTCCAGCTCCTCCTGGTTGTTGCCCATGCTGCGTGCATTGGTGTAGAGGCACTTCAGCCGGGCTGTCGGCTGTGTCATCATCTTAGAGGAACACCCCTTAATTCCTTCGAGAATTAGGCCCTTAGTCCCAAGGCCTGTGTTCGCCCACCCTGGTCGCCACGCTCCTGGTCGCTGGTTCTCCTGTGGGCTGCCCTTTGTAGGTGTGGGGGTGGCCGCAGTTCCTCTGGCAATGCCCAGGCCTCGTCAGCATCTCTGGTGAGAGCTGCTGGCTCCTGGCGGGTCCCTCCGCTCCCCTGGCATTTCCCTGCCTTGGGAAACCCCCCTGTGCACCAAGATCTGCTGCTTCGCTGCGGCCCAGCCCGGCTCTGGAGCAGTTCCCCTCAGTGACTGACTCCTATTATGAGAATAATAATTCAAGTCAGATAATCAAAATCAGAGAAAATGTTTCAGCTGTCCAAAGTTCCAGCCAATCATTTTTATTTTAATTTTTGTTGCAAGAATCTGGAAAGCGAAACTGGAATGCCAACATTTCTTCATATTTCTATGGAAGTCAAGAAGGTACGTCAGTGGGAAACGGTAAGTGATAAACTCTTACTTCAGAAAGTGGAAACCCTCAAATAAGTTTTTTAAGGCACACACATGCTGTGTCAAACATGTAAGAGGAACTAGAACTCGTGAAAATGTAAGGAAAAAAGAATATTTGCAGGTGCCAAAAACTACACTCTCTTCACTAAGAATGCAGAGGACCTCCATGCAGGGAAAGTATGAGAATTCAGATTAAAGACAAACATAAATTCAAGATAAAACTGAAGAGTAATAATTCTATGCAATTGGGATCAAATTGATTTAGGTAAAAATTGAAGTAATAATTATCCTGTAATAGTGAACATTAAACATTTATTATTTATATAGGCATTGTTTATTAATGGTTTAATTATTTCACAAGCTGAAAATCACTCTTTTTTTGTTTTCTGTGATTCACCTTCATGAGTATGATATACCTGGAAGTGTATCAGATTACAAATTAAAGTGGGTGAAAATCAAAACTCTCAGGCAGGACTAACCTAACAGCTTTAAACATCTTTGATCAGATTTCTATGTCTTAGGTAATTGGTCTATGGACTTTCTACTACCTACGGTTACAGATTTTTTGAGGGAAAAATTAATTTGTATAATTACAGAAGTCTATGTTCAGATAGGATGAAATTTGCTCCAGAATCTCCCCTAATGTGAAGGAACCCGAGAAGTACTCAGACGAAAATGACACAGAGTAGAAGAGAGTGTAAACAAGTGAAGGGTTGGCAGGATGCAAGTACAAGGAAAATGAGAAAGTGCCACATGTAATGTTTCTACTGAGCCTTTATTTCTCACACCCAGGAAAATTAAGAACTTCAGTTCTGTATATGCCCTTTAGTAAGAAAACTGAATTTTAAAAACCTGGAATAGTTTAGATTCTATTAAATAGATAAGCTGCAGAGAAATTCCATGCTAGTAATAAACCCATCACTTGTTCTACTGTTTCTGTAATTCCTATATAAAAAAAACCTAACACCTTTCCAAGTTGTAGACATTCCTGTAGTTAAGAAACATGGTATTTTCCATTTATATCCTTTTGTCAGCTGATTTATACTTCTGGGTCTCTTTTGCAATAAGGAAAACAAACCAATGCTTTTTAGCCGTATTGAAAAAAATTAAATCTTTTTTTTTCCACCAAAGATCCAGATATACACCTCAATTAACAGCATTTACAGAAACACAGAAGTTCACTGAGAACTGCACCATCTTTAGAATAACTATTAATCACCACCAGGTAACAAGTCAGCTATGTCTTCTTATTTTGTTCCATAAAGAATATGTATTTCTGTGACATATTCCTGGTTAATTTCAAAAAGAGGATTGAAAAGGCATTTATAAATCTACACTCCATAACAAAAGAAAGTGTACTCATTTTTCGCTGCCTGAATCTCATGGCACACATTCATTTCCCTTTCCTTATTACCGTCTTCTTTACATGGGCCACAGAAATCCAAGGCCTTGTTCAGAAAGCATAGAATGCTTAAATTTTCCCCTTAAATACTGATTTTACTAACGTTCTGCTGCCGCTCATGGTCTGTTATAAGTTACTGTTCTTAAGATATAGCTTGCTTTCAAGATCAGAATCTGCCGTGAAATGGCCAGCCTTACCTCCCATGCACATTTTCCTACATGAGTCAGGGGTTCAGACAGAGGGATATTAATCTGCAGATTTTGATAAGAAACACTGTACAACCCCAACAGCAATCACTAGGCAGCTTGTTCAACAAACAAGTATACACAGTAAGTATAAATATTTGGGAGGTCAGTAAAAAGACATTAAGAAATAAGTATGTTTTGTCTTTGGAATTCTTTTGTCTTTAGCTTCACAGGCGATTGTTCTACCCACATCAGAGAATCAAATTTATACACCTGTGTAGACATTTTCTGGTCTGAAAAGTATCTTTGCAAAGATATGTGGGAAAATAAGTGAGCATTGCTGCTAATATACAAATGTCAAATTTTCATATATAATTTCTGTATATTATGAAAATGTACCTTTCAATTTTTAACTTAACTATTGGAGCTAAAATATTCTTGGGAATGTCAACAGTTTCTTAGGCATAAGTTCTAGCAAAAGGGAACATTATGTTTGAAAACTTGATTTTAAAGCATCCATCACAAAATCTTAAGATCAGAATCTTGATCCTTGCACTCATCAAACCCAAGAGATAAGGGCTTGCTAGGAAGCTCATTTTCTTTCTTCTTCTTCCACTGTACACCTACTATTTATATAATTTCTAATAAATGATAACAAAACATTTTTACCACCTGAGGAAAACTTGTGAAAATGATTCCATCCACCGCTGACATGAAATTACATTTCCACACAGAGTCATAAACAAATTTTTTACAGTAACATATGTTACTGGAGAAGTTTGGAATGGAAGTGAAGAACAATAAATTGAATAAAGGCTAGGAAAAAAATTTACATAGGCTAAACACAATTTACATGCTCTGGAACTGTATAAAGGAGGTAAAACTAAGGTTGGCTTACAGACAAAAATACCTTCTAGAACAACTATGGTAGGAGCATTCCATGCAAACCCTTCTGACACAGTTTCAAAGTTTTTTCTCCTAGAATACTTAAAATTCTGTGGTTCACTAAGCAAAGGAAACTGTAACATCAAACCCACTTTCATTTTAAAAAATACTCTAACTCAAAAGAGCAATTTACATTGAAATCTGTGGGAGGACTTATGTGAGTGTGGTAAGCAGGAACTGAAGGCCTCTAACCACTGCCACTTCCTCAGAATTTCCTTGGAGCCTTCCAATGTACTGACAAAAAAAGATGTACATTATGAAGTATACATTATGTGTTACTTTTCCCTCTAAAAAAAAAAAGAGTGCTTTTAATGTGGTAATATTAAAGTGGTTAAATGGCAGTACTAGCTTGGATTTATGAAACACACCCTTGTGCAACAAAATTCTCTGAGTTCTACTCTTCCTGATATTATTTTGGCCCAAACGTACACCTGCTAATCCTGCAGAGCTAGAACGACTGAAAAGCCACAGAATCACTTTGGTTAGCAGGTTAAAAATACTTTTTTTCTCATTGTCAGTATTCCTTTTGAGTTTTTCTGCAATGTGTGATTGGCTCTAAGTTTCATGATGGACTACGAGCTTTTAAATTTCATGTTTGGTAGGAGAAAAAAGCATTGGTTTCTACTTCTGGTACTGAAAGATTTTGTGTACTTGTACACATGAAAGTAACTTCTCTGATTAAATGCAATTCAGGAACATTATTATTTTCTCTGATATTCAAAAGCAGAAACTTTTTCAATTTTAAGGACGTAATCTGAAGAAAGACTACAGAATTTATTTTGAGGCAGCAGCATCTTGAATGTATTTGGTATGATTTTGACTACTTTAAATTGGCAGTCCCTCCACCTAATTCAGCAGAGTTTATTTTGCACTGATTAAATACACAGTAACAACAAAATGTCGCTAGAATTAGCCATTAGTATTGGAGCGCATATAATTGAATTAGGCATAAAGGTAATGTATTTTTGTTAAATCAGTACATTTTTTTTGGATAAAAACAATGGTAGGAGCAGATTCAGTGGGATACAGAGAATGAAATTAAGGAGTGTAATACAACTATCCGTTACGTCCATTGTGGTGGTCTCCTTCAGTACGCAAAGAAGGCATCCACACCCTCTCTTCCTTTCACAGCATCATTTCAGCTGCACCTAAACTCTCAGCACATAATCCTGAGGCAGTCTGCATGCTTCATCCCATGCTGCCTAAGATACTTAGAGCACTGCCTACCCAAAGTACTCAGCCTCACTTGTGAGGCATATGAAGTATGTGCAGATTACCTGCCTTACCATACCAGTTGTCAGAACTAAACATATGAAATGTGACAATTTCTAGGTTTCTCAAAACAATTTGAAAATGTACAGGTGTCAAAGAAGAAATTCCACAGCCCACATAGATTTATATCATAGTGTGAAAGCTCAAGGTAACACTCATTTCTGATTTGCAACACTACACTAAGGAGCCCATTAATTCCAAGTACAGGCTAGCTCTCACCTGACAATTGCATAAACCTAAAAAGAAAAGGCTGAGACATCTCCTAAAAAATTGTTAAGTTTAATACGCTCTTCAATGCACTTTCATTTTAAATGATTGTGAAGGAAAGTGTGGAACTCCTGCTACTAACTAAAGCTTAGGTTGTAACTCTGCCTTGTGTAGCTGGATGGAAACAGATATGGAGAGGATGGAGAGGATATAATGTTCATCTTTGTGTAATTTCTGTATAAAATGCAATGAAGAAGCAAGTATCTTGCATTTATTTGTAACTACTGGAAAGCACAGATAGTGAAAGAGATGGAATTTGATTTTCAATTACAAATTTTGCACACTTGATGTTTACGAAGATAAGCAAATTCTCTATGTGTAAAATAGTTGAGTTGTAAACTAGGCAAACAGCATCCAGAATTGCAAATTCTGTTTCAAAGCTACTCCATCACCATCCTTCCCCAGCTTCGTAAATTTGCTACTTTCAGATCAAAACCTTTTCCAACTAGTAGTGACAGAAACAAATTTGGCTGCGGTTGTAGAAGTACAGTACACTTCAGAAAACACCACTTTCTCCTGAGAATAGCAGACAAACTTCCATGATGGATTTTTTTTTTTTTTTTAAACAGACATGCTTACTCAGGGCTTATGGATAGATAGCAAGCTTTACTTTAACTTTGGCTGGAAGCCAACAACTTTGCAGTGATGAGGCAAACAAAATCATTAAATGCCAAATATATTCAAAGTACTTCTAGTGACCTTCCTTGAATTTTTATTGAAGGACAAATAACTCCTCTTGAAACTGAAATAACTAACAAGTATAAACCACTTCAACATAAAGAACTGCCACATCACCCCTTATCCATGGTTCCTAGCAAATTCTGCAGCCATGTTGCTTAGGCAGCTCCAGCAATAGCCCAGCTATAAGATACAAGGATCTGAGACAGCATTTTGAAAAGCAGTAAACATAAATGTTCAATTTGAGGCTACAGTGTTTTACATCTAAAGAAAGTGTTATACAGATAATAATAAAAGGCATAATTAAATAATGCCATGAAGCTTATACAGCTTTTAACCCTGGCTTATAAATACTTACACAGTGCAGGTGAATTCACATATATTACTTCCAGATTAATATTAAAATAACAAAAATTAATCAAAATAATTTATATTAAATAAAAAAAATTCCTTTGTGTAGATGAACCCTAGGAAGCTGTAATGAACTAAGAACGCTCCTAATGCTTTTGTCTTTGTGGAGTAAATCTGTCACACAGATTGCATAAACATTTTGCTAGCTCTTCCTGGGTTCAGGAAGAAATCACCTCACTTTCCAGGTTTTCCATTTGGATAGAAATTACAAGCTGAAATATGTAACGAAATATTGAACTGGCAGAGAAGCCTATTCTTCTTGCTGACTAGTGAAAAGCATGCTATCGCAGAAGTTCATGCCATATACTGAGGAATGAAATATGCAGGCAAGAAGCAACATTCTTATGCAGTATTAACAAGCATATGTCCAAGTCTGCAAGTATACTCTCCGGGGACCACAAAAGAATCCTCTGAAGCGTGAAATCACAGTAAATACTCTGAAACATGGCAAATTTGCAGAACTCAAGATACTTCTGAAAATAAAAAAATCTTTGGAACTAAAATCACAATTATAATAAGAAGTGAATCGCAACCCAGCTATGGAGAAGCTGTTTCTCTGTAATAAATTGTTCTAAACTTCTTCAACATTTGTATTTGAGAGTTGTAACACTTATTACTGAAGTCATATGCTTACTATGTTCTTCTTGTCAGGAAGCAGCATTTTCAGTTTTAAGTTATGTTTTGCTCAATGAGTCATAAATTAAAGAACTTTCCAGAGAAACACAAAGAACGACGGTTCAAATTTTATAATGCATCATGCATTAGAATACCAAAAGGCTTCTACTGCATTTTAATGACTCATTTTGCTGCTGAATAGGAAATGCCAGCTGATGTACACTAAAGTTAATAAGGACCTGAAGGAGCTAAAACTGATACTTAGCTTCAAGTATCATTGGTACTCACTGTAAAGAATTGTGCCATTTAGAGCAGTTGTTTTCACTGTCAAGTACAGAGTCGTCAGATTGCTTGCTTCCTGCCCAGATGCGGTCCTGGTCTCAGATACAGATGTCAGAGAAGGTAGTTCCAAGTAAGAATTCCCAGTGAAGGATGGAAAAAAAAGTGCTGTGTCTGAAATGAATAACCAAAAGCTAATTTTATTGATTTTTTACAAAATAAAGTAATAAAATACAATATAAGCAGCAAAGCACATTTAAAATTATCCATTCTTCTGAATACCTGTGAATAGTGTAATCAACTGTATTATTTGCAGAGCATGCATATAAATTTATTTAATTTCAAACATTCAAGTTAAATATGTAGCAAATGAAAATGTTCTAGCATCTGCATCTTACCAGAAATGAAAAGACCATTATAGGAGGGACTACTGCTAGAAGATGCAATGAAGTTCAAAAGATTGTCACTAATTGTCGTCTTTACATATGTGTCCATGCAGAACTTTTGTCCTGTGACATCCCTGTTAAGTACTTTTGCTTTATAGTTCTAGATAAGAAACACAGGTTTTCGTCATTTTGAGGATACTCAAATGTTCTGCTTTTGAAATTATGATGAGGATGCCATTGGGCAGTATATACATTTTTCCATTACACTACTCCTGTCTTGAAAATAAATAATTGCAAGAGAAAATTTTTATCTATGAAGGCCTAACATTTGCAACATTTATTGCATTGATTACCTTTGTCATTATGTTTTTGGGTTTTTTTTCCCCTGTAGCTGTGATAATAATACCACTCAAGCAAGAAAAAATAAAGTAAAAATAATTGAGGTTAGGCAGAATGTCTTCCTGATGCCTTAAGCATCCTAGTTAAGCAGTGCTCCTTAAAGATTGTCCAAATCCATCACCAGGGATATGAATAAGGAATAAGCAACAAGAAAAGCAGTCTGAATTCAGGTAATGTTTTTATAAAGAAATTTTTAATTTAGTGAACTAAAACTATACAATGGATTAGTGACTGATGATTACACATAGGCATCACTAGTATGTGGGTATTATTTTTCAAAATTTTTGTTCACTTTATTAATTTTTATTTGTGAAATCTGCCCACAGTTTATTCTCTGCCATTTTTATTGAACTTAAGAAAGAAAAAAATTAAACCCCTAGTTAAACAAACATGTGTTGAAGGGCATTCTTTAAAAATCCCCACAAGCTGACAGCAAAATAAAGGCAGGATGGAAAGCAAGAAGTAGTTGTATTTCTAAATGGTAGGTCTGTAAAAATCAGGATTGTTGGAGAAAGTGAAAAAACTATGGGATGAAAAAATTCCCTTGGAGGCTGAGGTAAAGGTCAAAGGCATTGCATATAATAAAAAGTCATAAGCAGATCAACACAATGAGAATGCCACAATATAGTGGTACATCTTGCAGCTAAAGCTATTAAAAAGTCCTTTATTAGGCAGTTATCAAAAACTGCTCAACTTTGAGATTAACTGTCCACAATTTAGTTTCTACAGTAAAAATAATATTTTGTGAAGTTTCTTTCAGCTAGCTGAAGGGGAGAGGGAGGAGAGAGAGAAGGGGAAGGGAGCACAGGATGTCTGGGCAATCTTGAAAGGAAGGACAACCTCTACAGTCCTTTAGCTGGGGTAGTTACTTTTGAATCATTTTTCAGATCTCATGTTTTATCCTTAATACATCCATCCATCCAACTGTAGACCCAGCATTTGAAATTAATTCAGTAATAGCAGCAAACATTTTGGTAACAGGGAATAGTTTGATGCAATGCAAAGAGTTGTTTGCAGCAAACTGCAGCCTCACACACAGAATTACTCTTCCTAAAGCTTACCAAGATCAACCTAATGACACTCACAGTATTTTTGGAAGAACTTAGTAATAACCTTTGAAAGATTTCATGAAGTTCTGAGCGTTAGATCTCTGATAGCGAAATATTATCAAAATTGTAAGCAAGCCATAAACAAAAGAAGTACTATCATTCTAAGTGAAGATCTTGTCAAGTTGCTACATTATACAGATAACTACAGATCCTTTCCACAAGGCTATCTTAAATAGCAATACAAATTTCCCTGACACAGGATTCTGAAAAAGATGACATTCTATGGACTGTAAGTGTCTCAAACATATTAATGCTTTCAATTTGTATGTATAACTAGTAATGGCAGACAGTGAAAGGATATCTTCAGTTACGTTCAGCATGTCTACATAGTACACAAAGATGGTTACTGCAAACTCTTTCTAAAAATTAACAAAATAGTAGCCTTGAAACCAATACTTTGAATTCCAAGTGAAAAAAACTTGGAATAAAAAGTAACCTTTAGGAAAAAAAATGTAGAAAATGCATGTGTCTACAAGTAGAACCCGTACTAAGATAGAACCATAGCTCTGAAAAATCAGTTGTTGCTCCTTGATGTAGTTGATTAAGTCTGTGTATTAAGAGCCTAAAATCGTTAGGTTTGTGATGAAACACACAGGTGGAATACTACAGGCAAAGCTGCTTGTCTGGAATTCTTTTTCCACTTCCCTCATTCTACTGAACTCTGAATTAGCAGGAATTAAAGTCCCATGCTGCACTGAGCATGGCTGCACACTGGTAGGCTCCATGAATCAGAGCCAAAGAGGGCATATGCTGAACTACAGTAAGCTAGTAACAGAAATACTATCGATGCCAGCTACAACGTGCATATAAGACTCTACTACAGTATGAGAGTATTTTACGCTGTTTTCAAATAACATTTACATATCTTCATATTTTAGGATGGTTGCTGGCAATAAGTAATTTTGTACTTCATCTATTTCACAGGACAGGCTGACAGAAGAAATGGTTACTTTATTCTCTCCTGGGGCCACTAGCCCTGTCAACTCTGTCTGTGACGCCAAGGGACTGTTCCACTAGGGCAGTGGTCTCCAAAGTGGAGTGCGTGCACCCCAGGGGGTATGCAAGGCAGTTCCCTGGGGTGCAGGAAGCAAAATGTTAGAACTGCAGTAGTACATACATGTAATTTATAAATAAATACATATATATATACATCGGTGGCGTGTCCTCAAAAATTTTTTACTGATGGGGTGAGCAATGAAAATAGTTCGGAGACCACTGCACTAGGGAAAAACTGAAGGGCAACAGGCACTTACCAAGCATGCCCCCCACAAGGAGAGGGAACGTAATGAAGTCACCAGCACAGCAGCTCTGTAGTATGGAGAAGTTCCACAAAGGAACTGTGTTATGATTCTTTGACCTACGTTTAAGGTCTCTGAGCAGACTGTAACTTTTTGAGATACTAGCTGTTACTACAACTAAACACTGACAAATGTGACCCTATACCAAGAGAGGATAGTGAGAAAACTAATACAGTACAACTTTTCAAAGGCATGCAGTTCTTTCAGACTCAGATTATGTCCCTGTTTCAATAAGGAAAATGGCTTAAGGAATTTTAGTCCCCAAACTGTATTTTTTAGAACATATAGGTGCCTAAAACCTAAATTGATCAAACTCAGGTCCCTATCTGCATAGAAGCTTTGTCTTTAAGTACTTGAATACATCAATTATCAGGAAGCAACATAATACAATGATAAACAGAATTCACGTATAAAAAAGACTTTGTAAGTGCAAGGCACAATCAACTGTAAGTAACATAACAGTTTTACAGGTCACGATTATACTGGAAGAAATAAAAAAAAATCTAGCATTTTAAGGGTAAAAAAGGAGACTACAAGTAATTCAAGATACAATACCTGCAAAAATTCGTAACAGAGACTAGAGAGTTGGGTCTTGGATTCCCTGAACAGCACTCACAGATTCAGACTAGATAGAAGGAAGACTTTTTTTTACGATGAGGGTGGTGAGGCGCTGGCCCAGGTTGCCCAGAGAGGTGGGAGATGCCCCATCCCTGGAGACATTCCAGGTCAGGCCGGACGGGGCTCTGAGCAACCTGATGGAGTTGAAGGGGTCCCTGCTCACCGCAGGGGGGTTGGACTAGATGGCCTTGGGTGGTCCCTTCCAACCCAAGCCATTCTGTGATTCTATGATTCTATATTGCGAAGAATTATACTTCAGTGGTTTAACTGAAATAAATAGGTTATCTGGGATATTATCAACTACGGTTTTCATAACACACAGTATAACAAGAAAATGTTGAGAAAACTTTAACAAGTTTCTATCATGATCCTATTTGACTTCGTCTTAGTTAGACAATAAATGGCAGTAAGGGGAAGAATACAGTTTTCCACTGCTAGTAAATTGGAATCAGTCTGTTTCCACTCCTATCTCTAATTTTCCTTTTGCATTGTTTGCTTTTTGAGACAACTTTGGCTTACTACTGAATTCTATTAAATTCTATTGAATTCTATTAAAAATAGACTTTTTAATCTTGAAGATAGCAAGACCCATCAACTGTGACAGCCATTGCTAAGTAATTTCAAATGAGAAATAAGTAACCCTTTTAAGAATAAGGATGAGTATCAGAAAAAAAAAAACACCACAAAACCCTAGAAAGGGAAGTAATGCATTCATCTTCTGGTAGGAGAGATTGGACCAAACATCTGACCAAGATGTCTACAATCTACAGGGTAGATAACGGCACTGAAAGTCCTTGGTCCTCTTTAATAATGAAGAGAAATGGGTGATCCTAGGCTGTGATTCTCCTCATCTTATAATAAATGTCTACAAAGGCAAAATGAATCGTGACCTAAACCCACCAATTTCTCTCCACTTGCTGTAAAAAGACTTGAGGGTCACTAGCTTAGCTGTAGACATTTACACCGGCAATATCTGAAGTTAGATGAACAATTGTCTCTTGATGTCTGTGCATCAGAACCAAATGGCCTGCTGGAGGATCTTTTTTAGGGAAAAACAAGTTAATACAGCAGTTCTGAGTTGAAATGTTAAAGATGTGAACTGAACAGGATATCAGAATAGTTAGTCAGGGGCTTAAACTCTGAATTTCCTATTTGTATTTTTCAATTAGAGTGGTAAAGATCTATGACAGAGACCGGAAACTTATGGACAGATTCTGTGCTTGTTCTTCTTTTCCATCACTCAAAGAATATAGTAGAAGCACAGATGATAAAAACTTTGCCGATTAGTGCAGCAAACCTTTTCCGTATTACCAAGAACGGAAGTGTTCCCAGCAGGCAACAAGTCAGTTTAGCAGCCATATCAAGGGACTGATGAATACGTGACTTGCTCTATCTCATGCTCACAAAATATCCCAGGGAACCAAATTTAACGACCTGAGAGTAATGCATTCTTTTATCTCATGTTCATGGTGGAAAGAAAATCAAAGTGAAATAAATATGATTCAGAAAATTCCTAGGGATTATGTCTGGTACATACAAAATCTGACTTGGGTATTTCATAAAGCATCACACACACCTACGAGAGTACAGAAATACAATAACCATTTCCTCAATGACTGTAACTTTAGAAATCTATGAAATAATTGATTAGGTGAGTTCAGCTCTTTCCAGGCAATAAAATAGGAAACAAAATAAATCTCACCCCTGCTGCTTTCATTCATTTGTTTCAATGCACAAAAGCCTTCTGCTTTCTGAAACTGAACTCCCACATTACCAGGCAAAAATCCTTATGGAATAAAATGCACAAGTTTTTCTTCATCAGGCCAGCCTGGTGCCTTGTTGATAATGCTCTCCGCTGTCAACTAGGAGATCAGAATTCAGATCACTGACTTAATTTCTTACTTTGCAGGTTGCTAGGGGCTCCAAATGGCAGAAAGACAGTGTATTTAATTGTGAAGACTCAGATGAAGCACTGAGAGGCAATGGGTCAAATAAGCAGTCCTTAAGAGCAGGACATAATTTCATTTTCATTGAAGGCAACTGCCATACAAGTAGACCAGTATTAGATGAAAAGAATTTAAAAATTTCTGCGAAAATAAAGCAAATGAGTCTCTTCTGAATTTTCTAAGCAGCCTGGTAACATGCCTTTGCAAAGGTACAGCGAAACACAGAACAGAAGCAGGGATGATCAAAGGGATGGTATGGCTTCCAGAGTGAGAAACAGATCAGGCCTATTCAACATGGGTAAAATACGCAGAGGAAAATATGAGTATGAAATGACCACTCTGTGCCTTGTAACACAAAAACTAAGGGCACTCAATGATACTGTCAGGTCACAGGCTTGGAAAACAAAAGAAAAAGATTAGTAACTTTTCACAGAATGCCTGTTTGTTTTGGGTAATTTATTTCCACAAGACATTATGTGGGTCAAAAGTATTTAAAAAAAAAGGAAAAACTAAGAAAAATACACGAAAACCAGCCCACCAGACCAGCAAGTGCAATGGAACCACAGCTCAGGAAATCCTAATCTCACTGATTCGTGGAAGCTGAAGTAATGTACTTTGGGAAAAATCACAACTGCCCTCTTTTTTATATCCCTTTCAAAGTATTTGTGAGTCGTTTTGCTCAGAGATTGAGCTAGATGACCTACTGGCCTGATCCAGCTGTTAATTTTTATGTGAATTGTTCTGCTTTCCATATCGTTGGTGAAATTGCATGACAGAAGATAAGAAATATATACACCATTTAACATAAGGGAAATTAATGATTCCATAGTTACCTGAAACATATAGCAATTGTCATTATCTAGTGCCTAGAGATCAAGTTACTTTCCTCTTTTGGCAGCTGCACTGTAATAAGTAGAACAACCCAATGTAATTATGTTGTTAGTTTCATTTCAGGAAAAATATTTGATATGTTTATAGTTTTAGTATTCCCTAAATACTGAGAAGTTGAGGAGTTAGCTGCATGTCTGATAAAACGAAATCATAGTAAAGCATTTTGATGTTCATATGCTTTGGGAAACAGGAAGCCACAAGAAGAAGAAATTATTTTCATATCCCTATTTTGTAGCCCTCATTATTCCTTTTCTGACCTCACATTTTAGGAGGGAAGAAGCACTTTTTTTTTTTTTGCCTAGACCCTCAGCTGTTGTACATCAGCAAATTTATAACTGCATCAGTTTACAACAGATGAGAATTCAATATTTCCAGCCACCTCCTGTGTGTCTGTAAGAGGAAGAAAATGACCCATCTCACAGAATAAGATGAAGCTTATTCAGTTAATGGCCATGAAGCATGTTAAACTGCCCAGCTGAGAGATGCTGTATAATTATTAAAATCTGTTATTTTTTATGGATATTACATAGACATGTAAAGTAAGACCAGATGTGTAAGTGGAACAGACTGACATGGGAAAGGAGAAAGGAAAAAGGAAAATTATTCATTCATATCCAGTTCAAGATTTTGTGAAAACAGGTATGACAGTAGTACCATAACAGAAGGTATAAAAAATAGTCAAGAAGTTGGGTGTTGAAAAAATGCCAAACAATCTAGTTGTTGTTAGTCCAAATCCACAAACAAAATTAGCATCTTACTATCTGGTTTTAGTAGTTTTGAAAACAACCCAGTCATTTACCTTTTTCTGTTTGACTAGTTTCATCTCCAAAATTTATTAGTTTGCTCCTAAGTGCACTGGATTTTCAAGCGAAAAGAATGTTCCTAATTGATACCAGTACCTAATCAGATGTATTTTACCACCTGCATTCAAAATGATGCATAAGTGCTTAACTCTTTTCCTGAATTTGACATAAAGGAAATTGGGAAGCTATTATCTAATATTTTCTTCAAGCTCAACATATTTGACAGGAAATACGATCTTCCTGCAAAAACATTCGGGTTTTATCTATTTTTTAAAAAAGTCCTATCTAGGAGGGAAATTAAGGTCCCTTATATCTTTGTTTATATTTTTCAATCTCTCCCAATTACAGGAAAACATGTAAGGTAGTCTTTGAATATCAAACCATAATTTACATTGGAGTTGTCATAATGCACTACTATATTTGATGCTGAAAAGCTGGCTGCGTTTAAGGTCACTGTGACACATATTATGGCAAATTTTAATGAAGCAAGGACTTGTAAAAATCTTTTGAAGTTCACTCATTAATATATTTGTTCTGTAAAGTATCAAAGAAGGTCTATTTGAACATTAGCTTTCACATTTTTGATTCAAGTCTAATGAACTGGTAAAAGGAGTGAATGAAATAAGGTATTGGTTTTCAGGGGGAAAAAGGCAGCCATCGGATTACGTTTGGAAACTCAAGACTTTCACAACATGTTGATTTACTAGAGATCATATATTACTCACTGTAATGAGAACTGTTTGGTTACACAAATGAATGCAACCCAATAGCTTCATTTTCTGTTGTTTTACAGTGAGTTTCAGCTAAAAATGTACGTATTTGATTTGTATATTTCTAATTCTTATGTTTATCAAAATTCTAAAGCCATCTTTTTGCTTGATGAGATATCAATGTATTTTCAGTCCCTTTATTTCTGCCAGATAAGCTTAATTTTATTCTCTGCAATGGTGCTTGAACACATAAACTAACATTCTTACTCCAAAGGATCAGAGAAATACTTGACGAGTAATTGGCTATAAAACTTTAATTTGGACAAATATTCAGACTTTTTCAGTGTGTGTCACATTTAGTCAGTTGAAGAGGAATCTTCCATCTGGATAATACTGCAGGCTAATTTGTCATATGGCTGGCACCAGATAATAGATGATCAATATTATATGTGAAATGCAAGCTGTAGTTTTAAGAACACTAAAATTAATGTGCTCATATAAATAAAACAGTTTATATCTTGCTACATTGTGCATGCACCACATTTTTATTACTTTCCTAGGAGAGTCTGATGAGATTTTGATTAGACTTCCCTATTATTATGTAGACATATAGATGCAGAATTTACACAATTGTGTAAATCTAATCTGAATTCTACTCTGAGCTTGTTTTCACAGGTTTAGGTTGCAAAGGTAGTTCCTGAAATTTCTCATTTTCTGGCTATCAGTACCATCCCTGTAAAAGTAAGTTCCTCCAAGGACGAAGAAGTTTCTTTATCATCCTGCTAAAGTTTCAGTAATACACTACTGAAGTTCATTTGAGCTATTTATGAATGATCTCCTAATCTTTTAACAAATATTGCATAAAATGTAGAAATTAATTTGGTAGGGTGTCAACTGGTTAATCAACCAATTACCAATTGACATCCTTCTACCAGTGCTTTTAATGGAGAAAATATTGATTGACCTTTTTAGATGACAATTTTGAAATTAATTTTGGTCTGCTTCCGAGGACTTTGCAAGATCTCTAAACCGTATTTATAGGAATATATTACGGAGGTTTTTATGCCTCTCTCTTTATTTTGATACACAGTAATTTGTGGTCAACACATTCAGTGTTTCTCCAGAAAGCAGGTTAAATTTTCCTGTTAGAAAATACAGTGGAGTTTGGGTTTTTCTGGTGTTTTTTTGGGGGGGAGGGGGGAAGGTTAGTGTACACATATATATAGATAGATATGTCTTAGTTAAAAATAAAAAAAAATATGAAACAGTCATGCAGCTGCAAATAAATGGACAGAATATTGTCCCGCATAACAAGTGGTTAATAAGCTACTGGAACACAAAAAAGAGAAAAAAACCCCAAACAAACCAAGACTTAATAGCAACATCATGCTAAAAAAAGGTAAGAAAATGATACAGGTAATGATGCAGCAAAAGTAAGTATGTGGTATTCAGTGGAAGACTGGATTTCAAAGGCAATTTCATAATTCAGGTTCCCATTTACAAAAGTAATTAGAAGGTCAGACAATAAAATCCACTAAGCTGCAACAGAATTATAAAAATAAATGCTGTATTTTGACAAAAGGATACTAAAACCACAAATAGCAAGTTTATCAAGAAGTCCTTCTAACTTCTTGAACCAGAGAGTGCAAGCTTTTCTACTTCATAAACCTGGAATGAATATATTTACTTGATTCTACTTCTTAATTACAGTGAGCCAGTGGATTGGTTGCAATGTTTTAATTTGTTTAACCTGGCATCCTACAGTTGTCCCCAAAGCTTGATGTGGGCGTGGGGGATGTTTCAAGGCCTTTGGATACAGATCATAGAGTTATGATCTTATTCTGAAAAATGACTGTTTTGCCGTGTAGAAGAGCCTGAGATTAGCCAGTGACTATGTCTGCAGGTGAGAATGAGCAAGATTAGAAACAATGTGAACATAAACACTGTTAATTTCTGCTCTCTCAAAATGTAAACACTGTTAATTTCTGCTCTCTCAAAATGTAAAGTTTTAAGAGGAACAATGACAGCCACAAAATAGGAATATGAAAGCAATTTCTTCTCCATCTCCCAGTTATATTAACAACTTGCCATGGCTTCTTTTGGGAATCATGTACCTAACTCTAGAGTTTGGTGGAAAAAAAAAATCAGCATATAACAGACCAAGAAGAATATTTAAGAGCTAAAATTATTAACAAATTAAGGTAGATTAATCTTCAGTTAGCACCAGAGCATGACTTAGAATAACAGACTTTTCAATGTATTTACCCTTTCCTTTGAGGAGTCACAAACCAGTAAGTTTCTGCCTCCCCACATTTTTGTTAATGTAATTTATTTATTTTTAGCCTGAATTTTCTGATAGAAGAATGCAAAAATAAAAAATGGAGAATTATCTCTATAGACATCTTACCTATTTCTTTCCCTCCTTTACTAACATTTGCTCCTGTTTTATTAATTAGGAAGTACCAAATTAGAAATGCCACTTAAATATAATGATCAGTTTAACCATTTGCACTAGATTGTGTCTAATGTTGAATGGTCTTAGAAAAGTATTTTCCAATTGATTTTTCAGATAATATATATTGTGTTAATATTTAATAATAACAAAAATAATAATAAATCTGAATTGCAGTAACTTTGGTCGTTATTTTGGCAATCACAAGAGAGCAGCATTTGGGGGACGCAGGTACATTTGCAAATACGCATGTTCACTTAATCCCAACAGCAATAATTTCCAGGTAGTTTAATTGGACTCAGTGTTGTAGGCACACAACCAGTTCAGACACATGAAATTGCAAAATAATATTACAATCAAGTAAGCAAATTTATCTGGATTAAACTAATGAGGAGGCCAAATGAAAACTCAGAAATGCATAATCTCTTGCACGGTTCTTTATTTTATTAGCAGCCTTACTCAGCCAAGATGTAAAAGCAATACTGTCTGACATTAACTTAGAAATGAGTACTTTTACCGGCTTTATCTTGGCTTTAACTGTAGTACCATCACACTCCCCTTCCAAAACATAACTGGTGGAAGTGCCAGGTAAGTATTAAAGGAACAGCTGAGCAAGTTCCGTTTGGGGACGGAAGAAGCCTGCGGCCTGGCTGTAAACACAGACATACCCAACCCCATCTCTCCTCACCCTCCATTCTGCCCACCCAAAAAGGCCTGCCTAAACTGAGTCCCAAAGGTGATAAAAACATTTGTGAGCGTTTCAACAAACCTAGGAAGCCACCCTTCTTGAACAGATCTGTTTTCAACCCTCTTTATTTTAACTTCTTTGCAGTACAAATCTGACTTTCATCTATACAAAGAGTTACTTTGTTCTAATTTAGTGTTTTATGCTCTATGCAGGATGACTTTAGACAAAGATTCCTTCCATGTTTTAGGGTGTTCTTTCTGAAAGAAAGGGAAAATAGTATTTCAACTCTAGGTTGTGGCTTACTTGGGAACCCGCCAGTGGTTACTCCAGACTAAAAGCTCTTATTTTGGAACGACTTCTGGTACAGTTTTGTAGTTACTGCAAAATACCATGTGCCTATTGATTTCAGTGAAGCATTATACATCACCTACCATAATTTCCCTTCTGCTTAACTGTATAGAAATAGATTTTAGCACTACTGTAAGCCCCTTTGTATTGGTGTAGTAGGTCTACTCACACAGGTTGCTGATATGATTTAGAGCATTAGTTTGTAAATATACATAGGCAAATGAACAGCAAGGTGGTCAATGAAAGAACAGAGATAATTTTATCCTACAGAAAAGTACGTGTAGACAAAAATTTCCTTTACTCCCTAGCTTTACTGCAGAATTCAAACACATTAGTTTCAACATAAGCAAAACTTCTGCTTCAAGTCCAGGTGGCCAAGCTACACTACCAGAATACAGTTTGGAAAATACACTAAGTGAAATGACACAAATGCTGGAAAGCAAATGAAAAATTATTTTCCAGTGTTTGCCATCATTTAAGAAACACTTTCTTGTATATATGGATATTTCTACAAAGGATCTCAGGAGGAAAATAATCTTCTCTTCCAGGCAACAAAAGAAATACAGCAATGTTTGTCATGGACTAAAGTAATCCTTGTACATCAACACAATGCAAACGACAATTTCTAAAGCAGGGTATATAAGTAGCAACAGATTTCAGGTATACCTAGCTTGATTATGAACAAAACACAGGAACTATTAAAAAACCTGTTTGATGCTCTCTGATGCAAGGAACATAAATTAGAAGATGTGTGAAGGTTATGTGACAACAAAAGCATAAAACATGTCAATGTTGGAGAGTTTCTCGGTGAACCAGAACAATTAGCCCCTAAAATATTAATGTTTCAGTATGCTTTTTTTTTTGCTCAGTTCAGAAGGCAACTGCACTTGGGCTACTGGAAGCTGGTCTGTTCTTAAGACAAAAGCAGGACACTACTGCAGAAGCAAAAGGGACTCAGTTTGTAAGCAAGCCACGGAGCTCCAGCCTGTTCTCACACTATGAGCACCTA
Source organism: Sagittarius serpentarius (assembly GCA_034782735.1). Classification (NCBI taxonomy): domain Eukaryota; kingdom Metazoa; phylum Chordata; class Aves; order Accipitriformes; family Sagittariidae; genus Sagittarius; species Sagittarius serpentarius. The sequence continues at coordinate 1,668,231 of JAVKLA010000014.1, forward strand.
TTCTATGTACCCACACACTGAGGCAGATCTCCTTGGAGACTGCACTGCACAAAGCAAAGCAAAAGATCCGAAGCTGTTTTAGGGCATTAACGAGTGAAATACAAATGATACATTTAACAGAAAAGTTTCAGTTAAACATTTTCCAAATTAGGTTGATTCCCACTCACTTTTACATCCCTGAGGAAACAGCTCGTCTTTTCATCTCAAGATTTGGTGCTGCTACAGTCAATCAAGTAGAATTTATCTGAAGATCATGTCAGTTTTTCCAGTGCTATAGGACTCTCTGCACTGCACAGCTTTTAAGTACAGTGCCCAGAGGATGCAGACAAAAGACAAAAAGCTCTGTCTTAGAAACCACATCTCCTGCATTGTGCTGCTGAACTGTTTAAAAAATTTTTGTTCTTTATTTTTATTATTATTGTGTTTTGAGGGACAAAGTCAAAGCAAGTGTAATGGAAAAAACCACACTAAATTAAAAAAATATTCCTTATCACATGCAGGATACATGTCATTAATGATATCAACCTATCTTAAAAAGAAGTAAATTTAATTTTAGCAATTTTCAATAATTCAGTTTTAGTAATTGTTGAGCTAGGGAATTAATCTCATGGTATCTTATTTTCAGTTGATTATCTACTTTTAAATAGCATGTTGCACTCTCATAGAATTTCAAATTGTCTGTTTCTTTCATTGATGTCAAATGATTTTCTCATGTAGTGGGATGACTTTCACCATACTCTTACGGGGAAAAAGTGATAATTCTAGCAGTTTTCCATTATAAGACATGTTTAACAGCTGAGTAGTAATTACAAAAAATTGTAATCTAAACTGCCCCAGTCAAGACCTGAATGTAATGTAAAATCAGGAAAGTCTTCCCTTCAAGTCAGTGATGAAAAAGATGGGAGGGAAGCAATTGTTCTTTTATACAGTTTAGAAAATTATACACATTTTGGAAGTAAGGCCAAAGCAAACGGAGAGGGTATGTGAGAAATGGATGCATTTGAAATATAGATCCCCCTTTCCACTGCGTTGCCAAAATACTCCTCCTCACATGAGTACAAATGTCTGTGGACGGTCTGAGAAAAAAAGCACATCATAATAGGTACACTGTCCTGTATGTACAGATCACAGCTAAACTCCCAGAACAGAAGCGCGTTTTAGGTAGCAGACACTTAAGTACTGATTTACACCACCTGATGGAGTTGTGCTCCCAGGTAGGAAGACAACTGAACTACCAAAAAAAGGAGAAATAACAGTAATTACAAATAAAACACAACTTTGTAAAAATACAGTATGTCTTGAGACAGACTTCTTAGGCTTTCATCCTTCACCACCTGTCCTAAAAAGTGACCTACACCGGGCTGTCGATCTCAGTTTCCCCAGGAACCCAACACAGAACTGGAAGCATTAGGAATCTGTGCTGTTAACTAGGTCAGAGCTCCCACTTCCCCACTTAGGATCTAGAAATCTTTGGATCCGCTGGTCTCCAGCTCTGGAGAAGGATACCCTACACTTCAAGACACCCCTCACATCATCCAGGAGTTTCCAGATTATGGAGTACTGGGTCTGGAGACTGATGAATTTCTGCAAGACTGAAGAACCAGCTGGCTCAAGTTTGGAAAAGCCATGGCGAGTTTCTAATGGCAGTAATCTCAAAATACTAGGTCCCAGCAACCATCACATTTTCTTTTTAATGTTCCAAATTAAAATTACAAGAAAAAATCAAACTGATTTTTTTCACACCTGCAGAACCGTCTTCCCAAGCAAAGCTTAAAATCTACTGGGGAACCACACTGTGCAAACACTTGACTTCTGTGCTTGTAGTCATTTATGTTATTCTGCATTATTTATTACTTCGTGACGCTGCACATTGTTTTATATACCGCTTCCAACAACCAGGAGAAGAGATCTGAAATAGTCTACCTTTCTTTTATACTTGTCTTAAAAGGGAAATTTTCAGGCCAAAAGTTTAGACAGGAAATACAGGCATAAACCCATCTGCTAAATTCCAGTGTTAAAGACAGAATGACAGAATGGAACCATATGAATTTGTACACAATATATTCATTTACTTTCCATATTTAGACAGAAATGTTTTAGCAGCTCCTAGTTATCAATTATTTCACTAAGAAATCTTTCTGAATAGCAACTTCTCAAGGATATCCAGGGAGGTTTTATCAACCTAATGCATTTGTGTCCTACGGGACATCTTCAAAGACAATCTTAAAATTTAGTAGCAAATAACATAAGAAAAATAACATTATAATCACTGCAAGGAGTTTTCAGTCAGAAGCGGTTTGTAGATGTGATCCAGAGAAAGAAAAGTGATGAAGATACGAGGGAGAAAACCCAGCCCAGAAGAGAAATACTTTTCACTCATGGGTATAAAAGGCAGATGGAATCAATCTCTCAAGTCTGAAGGGGGGGGGGGGGGAAGAG
>JAVKLA010000014.1:1679789-1708920 GCA_034782735.1 Sagittarius serpentarius
AGGACTTTTCAGCTTCTCCTGCCCAGCCAGCAAGAAGGCCGGAGGGGCACAGGGAAGCTGGGAGGGGAGACAGCCGGGACAGCTGCCCCAAACTGGCCACAGGGGTATTCCATACTCTGGGACGTCATGCCCAGTATAGAAACTGGGGAGAGTTGGCCTGGGGGGACAGATAACTGCTCAAGAACTAACTGGGCATCGTTTGGTGAGTGGTGAGCAATTGCATTGTGCACCACTTGTTTTGTGTATCCCAGTCCTTTTATTATTGTCATTTTACTACTATTATCATTATTATTTTTTTCCTTTCTGTCCTATATATACTGTCTTTACTTCAACTCACAAGTTTTACTTTTTGTTTTTTCCCAACTCTGTTCTCCGTCCCACTGGGTTGGGGGGAAGTGAGTGAGCGGCTGCGTGGTGCTGAGTTGCTGCCTGGGGTTAAACCATGACAGGCTACTAGAAAAGGACTTACTGACAATTATAAAGTGTTTGCTTATACTACACTTACCATATTAAATTCTAACAAAATTGACCTCATTGCAAAGTATGCTTTCAACAAAGTTCATGAACAACATGGCATCAATACAAATTTTCTGCTTTGGGGCAAAACCACATTCAAGTCCAGCTGTCTCCAAGAACACAGGATACAAGTTGGACTCCAGCTTTAAAGGACTGTGAATTCATTTTATTTAAGGAATAACAATTTAGAATTTATTTCAATATTTTCAGGGTCTCAGTCTGTTTTTTAAATTTTCAATCAAACTTGTCTCCCATTCTCTTTCTGTAATTTTTTTTGTACCGTTGTCTCACAATTGTCTTCTCTCAGATTGTTCAACAGAAGAGAGATCTCCATCACCAAAGACTTTGGTCTAGTTCTTAACAGTCAAAGTCTAACATCTCCTGAAACAGTGTTCGATGTCCTGCACTGTTACAGTTAAGTTACATTTACAGTTTCTGTGTTTCCGATTTGAAAAGAAAGTATGTCTAGACAGGTAAATAAATATCTTTATTGCCACTTTTTTGAGTCATAATGCCCATTAAAAATAGGCTCATGGTGATTTAAGACTGAACACTTTCATGTTTCCTGAATTCCTTTAGTGTCTCAATACTCTTATCAAAAATACTTCCTCTTACTTCTTTTCTACACCTTTAGGGTATAATACCGCTCATGAATCCTTCCTACCAGTGGCCAGCGATGACAAGGGTATCCAAGCAAACAAGCAAGCAAGCAAGCAGGTAAGACGACAGTAGGACAGTTACTTCTACAAACCCCTCAGTTTTAAGGATTTTAAAATTGCATTACTTCCTGCAGTTGCACTGCATGCACAAGTAGAGAATGAGGGAGAGAAAGAAAGAACTGTACTAACTGCTGTCCTGTTTCTGATGGGCACTGATCTGCTCAGAAAACTGGCTCTGTGCAGTGCTGTGTGAAGTGAAGTCACAACCACTGAGAGTTTACAGAGGCTCCAGAACAAGTGAGACTGCGGTTTTGGTGCTGCAGTGAAACACAATGGGCATAATGCAGGAGATCGATCACTGAATTAGCAGGTAAGACCTGACACGCATATAATTGACTATAGCTGGCTTGGAGCTTAGTGTGGTCAAAAAAGTACCTATGTAGCTATGTTGAGGTATGATGGATATATAAAACCACAACACACATTCTTAATCAATTAAAATCTGACTTTTGGCAGTGTATGAGCAGTAGGAGTAAAATCTATGCAAACTACCGCTCAGTGAGGAGCGTATTTGTCATATATTGGAGGAGCAGAAAACATTGGAACACTCAACATATTGTTGTTGTAAAAAGTGTCTCTTCTCTTGAAACTTGGTAAGAGCTAACGTAAAACGCGTCACTAATTACCATGAGAACAAAAGAAAAAATAAATACCTACAACTGAAAAAAAGAAAAATGCTGATTTTGATTCCTGGCCTAACTGTTGGCATTAGCTGACTTTCTAAGCTCAAAGACTGTCTTTCTAAGCTCATGTTCACCTGACCCAGTATGAATTATTCATGCAGACTCTCTTTCCAGTCAGAGAGCAGAAATAGGCACACTGAGTGCCTAATTCCTCTGAGCTGTTTTAGATGGGTGAGATAACGGCTGCCAAAGAAATGTCTGCTTCTCTTCACTAAATAAAGGAATCTGGATATCTAGCTCAGATACAGACATTTATATTGTAAATACAGTTATGTGAGACATACTCCACTAGTAAGCAGTGAGGTACCAAAATTAAGCTCATTACCCATAAAGCAAATTGAAGGCCCCTCTAGTGCTTCAGTTAAGTATTTTTTTAATTAGGGTGGCAGGCTTACAGGCTTCTGTTTGCGTGAGCAAAGACTTACTTTTAGCTTAGTATCACAAATACAATCCTAAATCTCAGAAAAGCAGAGGATGTTCAAGCCTGGGAAACTAACTCTGTGGGACTTCACTTCTTTTTTGAAACTGGTGAGAAATTTGACAACATCGGTTAAGGCTGTTGGTAGGTTTGAGCTAAGAAGAAAAGGAAATTATCTGATCTCTAGAGCTCACTTTCACAGAGTTACACCTTTGTACAGAGGGCTTAATTCAAGGAACTACATACAGTTAATATTTATATATAGTCATGCCCAAAAGTAAGTGATCACAGCTTGCATTCAGTGCTACCACAGCTAGCGTGATACTAGTAGTTGCTAACTAACTGTGACTGCAACACAGGTGCATCTTGAGGAATCACACATTTTACAGATGAACTAATTATTGTTGCTATTTTCTAGACTCCTCTGTCGAGAAAGCTCAATACAGCATTTTACAAGAGCCCATTTTGCATGCAGAACTTCCTGAAGAAAGCAAACGAACATGCCCAAGAGTGACACAATCATTTTAACATACATTTTTGTCATATTAGAAAGTTCATGGATGTAAGCAAAGTAAGTAAGAAAGTATTGTCTGCAACTTAGCACTAGTGTTTGACTAAATACTGTTCATCCAGCAGTTCAGGCTAAGTATTTTTATGGTAAATTACACATTTGATCCAAAAGAAGGCAGCACTTATATTTTTGCATGTTTGAAGTCAGAAGTATGTAAAGCTACCAGTGATTTGATGAAAGCATGTTTGTGGGGAGAATGTAGAGGAATGTATGTTTAAAGATTCATAAATAATTTGTCACATGCTTTAAAATTTCATTACATGGTTTCTGTTACTGTCTATTTGGTACATCAGTACAGCTATGTACATCTTGCGTCCAAGAAAGATGCAACTATTATCAGTGTTAAGTTAAAAAAATTAAAAGTACGTGCACACTAGGGAAAAGTTACCCAATCAGTTTTTAACACTGCTTTTTCAACTCTTGTTAAATATTAATTTCCTGAATCCTTCACACCCTGAAATACAAAGACTTGAAATACTCTTCTCACTAAATGAGTCTCATTAGGAATATGATTAATATAGGAAAAAAGTTGCAGTAAATTGCAAGGTTAGTTTGATGAATTGGTAGAGCAAGCATGGTCTCCTAGCCAATTCTATAGGCTGATGATAAAGACAGAGACATTTTTCTTTTAAAATTACACAGTATAGTCTCACTGGATATCCGCCACAAGAGATAAGTCATGTGAGCACTCACAAAATGCCTCATCTTAACTAGTAGTAAGGACACCAACACATATCACATATCTGTGTTCACTTGGTTCTAACTTAAAAGCAATGCAAGTCCAAAGTCTGTAAGCACCTCTTATTTCCTATATAAACAATCTGAAAGCCAAATACTTGCTTCTAGAAAGCTGGGAAAATGTGTTGTCTGATTAAAAACTGTTCTCACATTCTACATGGTTTTTTAGGAGATAAAGCTTCCTTCCTGTTGAGGGAAAACTGGATACACAGCACTGTATATCAAATAAAAGTATAATTAAAAAGACAATGCCAGGAGTGACAGCTGAGCTATTTAACCTGCTGTCAAGTTTTACTTTACTATCTTCAAACTGCTGTAGTTACAAAATTGCTGGAAAAACTGTATTACTTTATGTAGCAGTGAATAATGTTTGCAGTGTTTTAGTTCTCCTATGCCCATGCATCTTTTTTTGCCTAGCACTCTGGTTACAATAAAGCTCTCCTACCTGGTTTTCCAACACAACTTTCCATTTTCACTGGTCTTTTGTAAGGGCGTACTCTCTTAGGCAATGCATTTAAGTGATTTGCACACTGTTAGACCAAGGGGGAAGAAATGTCTGTGTCCCCCAGAGCTGCTACACTTTTAATCAAATATAGCTCATAAATCACATTTACAACTCTCAGAGCTCAATCAATAGGATACTTTATAGTCTGTAACAAAATTATCTGGAAAGAAGTAGAAGTACAAGAGGGATGTTACTGAGGGACCGCACACATCTAAGCTCCGCACCCTGTCTGCCGTTGGGGATTAAACTGCCAATTTTAACAATGAGTGATCTGTCCCAGAACTAATGCATTTATAAGCAACGCATAGTTGGCTGATAATGAAGCATTCTAGGAGGCCATAATCAATAGTACGAAAGCACAGCAAGTTTCCTGTTCCACTTTACCCTAGTTTGGGGACAATTATTAATACTTTTCTCATCAAACTTCAGTTAAAGACTTTTGTTCTCACAGGCAGAAGTTTTCATGGCTTTGCTAACTCGGCACTATTAAATTTCTCTGAAGCTCTCTCTGGGTAAGTCACAGAATACCAAGGACTTCTCAGTGCTAATTCAGTTACATATCTTCCTTAGGTTCAATTTGCATATTTAATAGAGCAAATTCTTCATCAGGTGTTTAATTTGTATACATAATACTGAACAGTCTCCTTCTATAAAATGTGGTAAAAATTATTGCATTACCCAGTACTTCATCTAGGACTGACATACCTAAGTCAATACCAAGTTCTATAAATCACTGCTAAAATACCCGCATAACTTCAATTATATATTAGATAACTTTTTCATAATTTCTGGAGTATGCAATAGAAAATAAGAACTTAATCACCTCACATTAGGTACTTCTTCAAAATGTGTTGCCTACTCATATATTCCACTAATGACACAAATGCAGTGTATTTTGTGTTGAAGACGTATTTGAACATTTTTTCCCTGCAAAAGGCACTAGGAGAATTCTTATACTCTGTGCTAAGAGCACAAATAACAAAAACTATTATCTTGACCTCTTGAAGATATATTGACAGCAGCTTTCATGAAATTATGAACGGCGGCCTGCAGCTATTGTATCAATATTCAAACAGCACACACACTCCAGTGATACCAGGGAGTGCTGGCTAAGTCACTTCTAAGTGATAGACTACTCAATAGCAAGTTTTCATTCAGACAAAAATCATCTTAACAGACTGAGTTCAGCCAGCTTTGCCTTTCATTCCTTTCTGAGACATCTGCAGAAAGTATTGGCAAATATCGGGATGATTTCAGGTTTTGAAGATAGAAGACACTGAACACCAAAGATGTGAGCACTCCTACCAGCTCTTACAGCACACAAAGGATAAAATTCAGGAAATGGAATGGATGCATTAAAACTTTGCATTAAAATGTATTTCCATTATTATTTTCAGCAACTTAGATGGAAACTGCTTGTAAAGACAGAAGACAAGGAAAGTGCCATCATAGCTCAGAAGTCTCTTCTCTTGCCAAACTGCAAGTGACTTTCAATATTATGTCTACAAGGGATCACGTTGCCTCTGATTTAAGACAGTTCCCCAAGCCAAAAATGTTAAATTAAGGTCCTAGATGTGACTGGGTCTTTAATGGGTTTCAACACTTATACTTTTTAATCAAAAGCTTCCATAATTCTATTTTAAAGGAGGGTGGGAGAAAGCTGTTTGACACAAAAAGTGAAGTTGATAGCACCCAAATAATCTTTGACCAAATTTAATGCCAAACTGCTCTATTTCAGTTTTAATAAACTCTCTAGGATGAACGGTACCAAGGTCTCACTGGTATCAGAAACCTCCTGAGGTATCTCCAGAAGTAACATGAAAAGTACCCCTTACACGGCAGGTCCTATGGCTTTCTGATGAAGACAAGTGAATCTGTCTGTGAAGTCTGTAAAAGGTTGTTTATTTATAGAACTTCTTTGGTTCTTTGACCAGAGATTCAGGTGGATTAGTAGGATACTGAGGAGGGGAGCTGAAAGGATTTGAGCTCTAGAAACCAACTGCTTGAATCCTGCTTGACATCCATATTCTAGGAACTAATCAAAGCCTAAATATATACACACCTAAAGCTATGTCCAAGTCTTTAAAAGATGTTTGTCATATGGAGCCTTTGATTTCCCATTTATGGTACGAGGAGAGATGTCTGCTAAAGTTTCCTGTTACAGTGTTCTGCAGACCTGATGGGTCAGTCATGGCAAATATGATCTGGTGGTCAGCTTCCAGACAAACCCTCTTTTTGTAGATGGAGAACAAGACATATAATAAAATTACCATATTTATTTGTTTTCTGTCATAATCATAATCCTCTGACATATAGCCATATATGAAAATGTTGGCAACAATGTCTTTCTGGTATTCCAGGGACAGCAATTGGATGGACATACAGAGGCCTGCCTGCATGATCTTGTGCAGAAAAATACTTATTAATTCAATTTCTATTCAAAGAATTGGCAGGGCATGAATCAGATCTGGTCTACCAGGCATGATGCTGCACTAATGCACACAGATGGCAGTAATTTTCCCAAATGTGTGAATTCCCATGCTAATAAAATCATATTATTTATGATTTCCTCACACACTGCTTCAAGACCAGTGATTTCTCAAACAAAGTTAGAGCATGACCATCTGTCACTGATCATAAGGACATGTATAGAGTGGAGCAATCATGCAGCATCTGGTTAAAATATAATTCAAAAGGCCAACAATGGATACATAATCTGGAATATGATATGATAAAAGTTATCATCTCATGAAACAGATGTATGTTCTAGCAAGGCAAGTAACACTTACATTATGTGGCCTGGATTTTCTTCCCGTTGTAAGATTCTGAAATCTGTACCAAAGCAGATAAACTCTGAACTTAAGATTTTTCTCAAGAGAAATCACGTATCAGAGCTACTATAGCTTTCTTAACATGTTGATTATATGCTGAGTATCCAACTTATAAGAGGATGTTTTCTCTTTTATCAGCCAATCACCAAGGAAAGGTACACCAAGATAAAGTTGTTTCAATTATGTATGCAACTGATTCCATTAAAACTGAAGGAAATTGCCTTTATGTAATTACTAGACTGACAAGCATATTTTTTATTAATAACAAATAGGATTTGTTGCCAAGAGTGAATTGCGGATACTTGATGTACATTGATAGTACTGATATAGAAAAATACATATTTTAAAATTGTTTAGTGCAAATGAATCCTCAAGTTGCTTTTGCACATTAATGTATTCAGTTTTCAAATCCAAGTAAGCTTTCCCTTGAGGAAAGAAATTTTCTTCCGGGAAGAGAAAGAAGAAGAAAAATCACTGATAATGTGGGAAACAAAATTAAAGGTGTGTGTTCTGTGAAAACATAGAATGAATAGGGCGCTTGAAAACACGTGGAGTATCTGTGGTTCCTCTTAAATACTGGGCAGTGGATTTAAAACTGTTGATGGGAAATACCTGCATGCACAATCTAAGGTTTCTACTCCCAAGCATTCTCATGAGAATGAGTTTGTCTGTGCTGACTGACCCGTACTGAGTGAAGGACAGTTGGTTCAGCCTATGTCTCTGGGTGACCTGCTGATCCTTGGCAGAAAAAACAGCTTTGGAATTTACCTTTGTGGGACATGATTGCTGTCAGATTTATTACATTTAACGTGTGAAACCTGACAGATCACAGCACCTGCTAATTCATTGAGCCTCATGCTCTTTATGATACTGTATTAGCTTTCAAAGGCAGCTGATCTGAATTATCAGACATCTCCTGGTTAGAAGAGGACGTAAAGAAGGACCTCCTTGAGGCAGCCCTGGAAATCTTAAAAACATCTAGATAAAGAATGGAAGAGTGAGTTATCGCTTGGCAAGCAGAATCACATCATTATGATCCCACAAAAAGCACAGAAGAATGTGCAGCAAGAAGTGCAGTGAGGGAACAGGTCCCGTCCAGGCTCATACAGTGAGTCTGAGGCTAATTCAAGAATACAGGATAGCTTGATTTTTAGTCTCCTCTGCTATTTAATAGTAACGGTTTCTCTGTCAAGCACTGAACTTGTCAGACTACAATAGAAAAAAACACATCAGTAACTGGAAAATCGGTTCCTTGCAGAGCCCGTGTGGAACTGCTTCCAGTGTCCTGAAGTACTCTCCCTCAGCTACTCCCAGGAATAGGCTTTTGCTCCACTGAATTATTGTAGGTTTACTTGGGGGTGGAGGCGGGGATGCTCTTTTCACTTCCTTATCTGATTGATCTTTCTTTCCTCAAATACACTCTGTGTTGACTGAGAAACAGTCACAGTCTTTGATTTGTGACAGTCTATTTTACTTTCCTTTCAGTATATTTGGCTTTGTTATTTCTTCCCTTACACTGAACATTGTCTGTGCAAGTACCTCTTCTACTGTTACCATGAAACAACTGAATAGTTGGCTCCAGGAAACTAATTCTGCAGAGCTACATGACATCATCTTTCTCCAAAACATCTCTCTTTCAAGTCAAACTCTCTGGAAACTAATCTCTCTCTCTGCTCCACCTTGGTGAGGGTTTTTTCCTTTCCTACCTTTAATTCAGCTTTATAAACCACGACATATAGCCAAAGAAAACCATTTCTGTGGTCTCACTAGAGTGATTCAGGCCATCTCAGGATATAAGTATTATTCTTCCTCTCTAAATCCTTTCCCCCTTTCCTTTATTCTTATTGTAGATCTGATGTGACATGTACAGAGCACCAAGCTAAGCTGCGTGGTGGATTCTGTTCTCTGCTGTATCATATATGTGATGGTCCAGTGGTCACAAAAGCAATGAAAATAAGCAACAAGCTACTGCAGATTTTGAGAGAAGGGCTTATGGAACCAGCAGAAACACACAAAGTACCAGCCACAGGTTTTGTGGTCAAAGATAGGACGAGTAAAGCACAGCAATTACTGCTGTCAAATTGTAACACAAGTATTTGGATATACTTTCCGAAATAATCTCTGGGTGATAGCAGTGAAGTTATTCAGCTTTTCATTCAAATTCTCCAATCATTTCCTAATACTGTCTCTTTAAGTGACCAACATGTTAACAAAACTTCCAACCCCAAATTTTCATGAAATTTGCCATTTCACCTTCACCACATTCTATTAATTTTGAAGATTACAATGGCTGCTAATTCAGTTGAGCTTCATGCTCTTTACAATATTATATTAGCTTTTGAAAGCAGCTGATCTGAATGATCAGACATCCCAGGATTAGAAAAAGAAGTAAATAAGGACCTCACAACACTACGTAGTGAAGCATTGATTGGAAAACGTACTGGTTTTATCCTACACATGCTGTTGTCCAAAACCACTAAGGGCAAAAGAAACAATATTAATATTTACAAACATTATGAAGAAATTCAAAGGTTAGCCTTTTCTCAGTTTTTGCTTTCATTGTTATTCTTCTGAGCAGTTATTTAACAGTTATGCTGCCATACCTTCAGTCTACTACAAAGTTTTCCATTTTTCTGCCAGAATAGAAAATTTGAATTATCCATAGAAAATATAAATGAAAGCAATAAAAATAGAGATCCTTTCCTAAAGATCCTCCCCTCACCCTCCCAAAAGCAAGAAGCTTCATAGCTCAGTCTTCATTCAGTGATGAAAATAGGGAAACATTCATGCTCTTTTAAGAAAAAAAGTCAAAGTTGGACTTGGTTGGACTAAATATGACTTGTTTTAGAATGGCACCCAGGTTTCTACCACGAGATAATACAAAGAGATAACTGAATTCATATTTTGTTTAGTATTAGCTCATTCTCAAAGTTATTGTCATCATCATTTATAAATAACAACAAAGCACACTAACTGTGTGCAGACAGCCCATAAAAGCAACGAGAAAACTGAAGGACTGTTTTATGTAGAAATATTTTTTCCACTAAGCATTTAGTAAAAACATCGGTAGTAAAGAACCTCACTTTAACTTCTTCTCGCACCCACAATCTCTTTTAAATGGGATGTGGTACACAGCAGTTCTAGCAACCCGACCTTCCCACCACAACCACCTTTAGCCACAACCACCGTGAACGCTTGTACCGCAGAATGCATCTCCTGCCGAAGCACGGAAACGAGCAGGTTAGGCCCTACAAATGCTGGCCTAGGTGAGCCAGCTGAGCAACTGCTACGTGGCTCAGCCAGCCTCACCGAGCGGTGCTGTAGCTGATACACAACGTACTTCCCATATGCTTTGGGTGTGTTACACACATACGCACAGTAGCATATAACCAGATTATTACTTTTGCGGGGAGCTAAGCCAGAAAAGAAATAAGGACATAATATCAATATTGTGTGGTCTGTAACATAACGTTAAGAAAGAAAAGGAGAAACAGTGTTGATCAGGTTCAGTAAAAAGCATTTCTGTTATTAGCAAAACCACTACTTTTAATGACACTTCACAGTATTTCCATAGATGCCTTCAGCATTTTTCTACCTCACCTTTTTTTCCTTTTTTTGGCAGGCAGACATTGTCTGATTATATCTTAAAGACTCAGGAAACAAATGTTAAGGGGGAAGACACTTTCTGTTAGGAGAGCACCTTTTAAAGCAGAGAATGAAAATAGCCATGTTACGAGCAAAAAATCCTGTCATAGATAAATGAAGATATTGCCAGAACTTATAAAAATCTGAATGTCATGCACAATGACTAAGCCTTATTGATTATTACGAATAAGCTTCATCACTACTCATAGAGTTAGAGTGCTATATACTTGTGGCAAGTTGTTTATGTGAAAAATAAGATACAGCAATATAACAGTATAGTATTAATCTACTGCTTCTGGAACGGTAACAGCTCAGCAGGATTTCAGTGTACCGCTACTGGAGCCAGAAGAAAGAATGAAGAATGTCTCTGTTCTGGAAATGCAGAAAACCTATGATGTATTTTCAGAGGTAACAGAAAACGCAGACAAATGTGGGGGTTGGTAAGGTCCCTGCTGAAACCTCATTTTAACAACATAGTAGACTACCTCTGCACTGAGATGAGATGGTAACGCCACAAGCTGCAAGAGTTTGTGCAACTGTCAAGTGTAAAACATAGTTTCCTTCCTCAGATAGTTCTGAGTTTTTATTAGCATTCTCTGTGTCCAAGATTTTTTTCTTTATTCTTGTAAGATACCTTCAGCTGGATTAAGTATAATGCCAACGAATACTTTTCTTTGTAACTCCTCATTTCACTTTTCTTTTCTAGATTAGTATTCCAAGAATATTTTCACTGTTGAGCTGCCCTATCACGCAGCCTCAGAAATCTGTCCTGCCTGCTGTTAAGGGACACAGTAGTAGTTTCTTTATCCTGTTCCCCACTCCTTTCCTTAAACGTAATCAACTTTTTACCGTATCTGACAGAGACCAAAGGCATAATCACCTTGTTAATGTATCTAGATCTGCGTGAAACTAACTCTTTGTTGTTTTACAAACAAACCAAAAAAAAGCGAGGGTGACCCTTGCATCAAACACGTTTTGAGCCAATATTTTGGATCACAATGTTCTGCTTTGGCAAAATTTATTGTTACTGTTCTTTTTAAATCTTTCGCCTCCCCAGCATCTCTGGATAAATTTCAGACCCTCAAGCATCAGCATCTGGATTATTCATGGGAATGTTCAGGCTTTAAATCTGTGCTGACATTCTTCCTTTTATTCTCAACTGCACCCAGGTTGGTCTCCAGAAATGTCAAAAAATGGGAGACTGATTCTGACCATCTAGAACTGAATTTCACCTTATCATTTCCTGCCTGGATTCACCTTTGAAGGAAGAGATTTATGCAGTCTGCTGGATTTCAAAGAGCAATGAATGAAATGTTCCTTCATGCTCAATTTTTTAAATGCACGGAAATCCTTGATTTTCTGCACCTTTTCTATGCATTAATATTTTTATGAGAGGTTTAAAATGCCTTTATATCAAGAGCAGAATTAACATACTAGGAGTTCCTATAAAACTCCTATATAAGAATCCCCAGGAACAGAGAGGGTTACATACTGATTCTACTACAACCTTAACAAGACATTTAATGAAGTACACATATTTAGTAGGAATACTCCCATCTTATGGGAGTTTTTGCTGTTAAAATAACAACCCCATAATTTAAACCTCAGACAAACCTGCAGTGATAAACCTTCTTCATTTTGCAACTGTGCTGCAACCCCCCCCCCCAGTAGCATACGCCCTGTTAGATGAGGAAATGTATGTGAAGAGACAGGTGGCCAACAGGGACGAGGCTTCTGCTGTTAAACTCTAAAGGAAACTCTAAAAGAAACTCTAAATGCTGTACTTTGCCACATCGTACATATTTTACTCATACAAATTTTTGGTTGATTTATGCTCTTTATTTTGCTGAAGTTCACCAGCTGCTGAAGCAGCCTGTTCATATGAACAAAAGGAAACAGTCACTACAGCTATGATTATTTCCATAAGGTAGCATTAAGAATAATGCCATGTGTTGGAAAACATTGTTGGAAGTCAGATGAATCGAGAGTTTTCCATTATGACTGGTAGAGGCTAATAGGAGGCTTGCCTTTATTTTCTTGGTTTTATTTCCCATAGTTGCATATTTTCCATTGTATTCAATATGCAAGATGTTTTAATTATTTATTTATAATACAGTGGTTTTAATTTGTCTTTTATAGGGCTAAAGAATTCATTAAGGAAAATTCTCGATACAGGTCAATACAATTCACGCAGGAAAATTCTTTTTGTTTATGCAGTTTCCTGTCTTACATGTCAATCTAACAGAAAGTAGGAATCTGACAGTAATTTGAATTTCTCTTTGGGCAATGCCTCAACTGTTTGCTCTCTTTGATGAGGTATGCAGTATTTTTACTAATTCCACTGAAACACGCTCCAACGCTCTCCCAAGCTTTTGAACCTCCCACACATTTGGCACAGAACTGATCTACACGCATGTAGAATGTACCTATGTAAGTATATTGTGCTACTAGGAAGTTCACCTTTCGAATCCTGAATTTCCTGGGTAGCTAAAATGTTGTTGCCATATAATTACTTGCATATTTTATCACCACAAACTGTTATTACAAAAATGTAAAGAAGCTACAACGGTGGGAAGGGTTTTTATACGGTGTAAGAGAAGCTGACTTCTTTTCCTCAAAAGGAGGTTTGCTGCCTGAGGAGCCTCAAAACAGTGGCTTCCCAACATTTACGTCATACATTTTCCTCCCCTTTAAAGAACAATAGTTTGAGATTTTATGTAAACACAAGCACCAGTGTTCCACGAAGATGTGTGAAAGGGAACATCAGGCACTCTTAATTAGAAATAATGTGCGGTTTCACACTAAGTCAGAGTTTTGTGCTTAGGCCAGGAAATGGCAAAGCCATTTCCTCTGTAACCACATCACGTAAGCAGCCAGTGTCCTCCCAAAACGACCACTCGCTTTGGGAGGTGACATGAAAGGATCTGCCAGTCGGCATGTCCGTGAGCAGGATGCCTTAGTGAGGTCCCTAGAGAATCCTGATGTTCGCTACACACTCGCAGCTAGCTGAAGTTCCTGAGAGTGGTCTGGGAGCGGACCAGCAGCTGCACACCGTTGTATCCCGGAATGAAAAATCCCTGATTTTCATCGCCACATTCTGGAAATCAATATGTCAAGGTAGCACAACATACCGTTATCCTAACTTGGTAACACAGGTGATTTCATTGGTCAGAGGCCTAACTAACTACTGTTTATTCTGTGCTATAACAGCAAACCCAGTCTTCTATGTCTCTTTCTTACAGGCTACATAATAAAACTCAAAGACACTATTTAATACCTCACCTGGTTTATTACATGGTATTTCCTGTGGAAGAACGCAAATGAGTCAAGCTCAGAAAATAAGCATTGCCATACCGCCTGGGGAGACACATAACATTTCCGCAGATGACTTGATTATCAGCAAATTAGCACCAACAGAACAAATGGCAGCAATTCAGGCGTTACTGAAGGAAGGTGTTTCCAGAAAATGCCATAAATGGAGACGTAAGGGAAGAAAAAAAGCAAGTATTTGCCACCTATGCAACAATGGTTATCTTTGAATGACAAATGACTCGAAGGAGCTGGGAGGTTAGCAACTGAATAGGTTACAAGCTTTAGAAACAATCAGGTTTTATACCGACATTCTCAAGCGGAAAAAGAAGGGAAGAAAGCTTGTTCCCCACAAATTCTAAACTCACCATTATTTCATTTTCTGTTATCTGTTCCTGTACAAAATAGTGTTTGTTATCAAATTGTTTCAATTCTCCTAAAGATTGCTATGACAAGAAAAGTTTCATCCACATTAAAGAAATAGTTATTCAGATGCCTAATGCTAGAAATGCCAGAAATGCCAAAATTTCACAGGTCTGATCTACATGAGGAGACTAAGAGGTTTCTACTGCCTTTATCCATTGTTTTCCCCAGAAATAAAAGGATATCTTCTTGAAAAGTGCTTATCCATGCAAGCCTTCATAACAAAATGCTACAGGTATCTCATTTTAATAACATACAAATGAGAAAAAAACCCACCTTTCAACAGTACTGAAAACCAATACTTAGTTATTTTAAATGGCTCGTGACTGGATGTGAATGGACGTGAATGCAAAACACGTGAATGCAAAACAGACGGGACTAGCAAACTGACAACTATTTAAAACTTTTCAATCACTGTTAACTGTTTCCCCCCTACTCTTTCAAAGCAACTAATGCCCAACAGGCTCCAAAATATTCTTTCCCAGAACAGACTTGTGAAATACGTATCAGCTCTCTGTTCAGTAAGAGAACGCTATAGCTCTATAGTATACCCTACAACAGGAGACCCTACAGCTGTTCTGAAGCTCGTGGTTTGGGGGTAGGTGGCAGCTGCAATGACAAACAGCTTTACAGAGACTGGAACGCCAGTGGTTAGAGTCGGTTGTACTTTGAAGAGCTCTTTCCCTATCTAAGGTGTATCTTACGCTCTCATTTAATCACATTTTTAATCTAGTCTTAATTATCATAGAAAACTGCCACATTCCATTACAATTTCATGAAGTCTTCTACAAGGGTTTGAGATGTAGGTTGTTTTTAGCTGATTAGCTGCATAAATGACCAAATGAGGAACAGAATGGACGGTTCCTAATTCAGGATCTGATGTAGCAGAATACCTGCATCCTTAACATTAAGGACACGAATCACACAGATTTCTTACAGTCTTATAGTTAAATACATGTAAAGCTACACGCTCCACTGGATCTGGGATATAATTTCTAAATTAGATGAAAATGTAATATGAAGTTGTACTAAAGCTCAGTTGCACTGACACTTGCTTTTGAGGTGGTAAAATTCTACAAAATTGTTCAGGAGGGCGGAAGATGGCTTAGTCGAAAATTGCTTCACCACTTCCTTGTGAAGCTGCTCTTCCCTCAAAATCCTGTTTTTCCTTTGATTTCAAAAATGCTTCAGCAAATTACCCACATGAAAATAAAAACCTCCTGTGTGGTAACTGATAAAACAAGACAGCATTGGATCGGAGATACGTTAGACATCTTCAAAAACTTCTCCATATTTTTGTGAACCGAGAAGGAAAAAAACAGGGACCATACGCTAAGTCCAGGTGACGGTGCAGCTCGTGGATGTGACTACTCACAGACACAGGGTACCGTGAAGAGTTAGCAAGTTACACGTCACAAGGTTTTCAGTCTTATACCAAAGGGCAAGATTATATCCATGGGTGAAAATGCAGAGAGGAACGTTGAAGTTAATTTAGATAACTCCTTTTTGCATTGCTCACCAAAATAGTACTTCTGTTGAATTTTACTGTATCAAGTAAACTGTATGGCAATGGCAAACTATTTCCTACACACAACTTTAAAATTGCTACAAAGGCAACATATAAAGTTATTTAACTTCTGGCTGTGTCCTTGTTTGTTCTTAATTAGATTACTGTCTTCTTAATTTTTAAAGCTACCCTCTAAAAAAACATTCTAAATCTGAAGGGAAAACTTAATACTTTTTTCAAGTCTAGCCCAAAAGCCAGAGAGTTCATGTGAAAGTTTTACATACACAAATAAATGCATTTTGTGGGAAATCAATAGGTATCTCATCAGTTTAGACACTGGCTGTGGTTTATGACATCAGATTAATTACTGAAGTTTATACATACCTCTAAACACATTGGTTTTTTTCTGCTCACAGTCCTACAAGGTTATGAATCATTTTGAGGGAGGACAAAATGGGTGAAAGAACACTTGAACTCTGGAAAAACAGAAGATATGGGGTAACAGTACCCTGTTTTTCTTTCTGGGTGCCTCAAACTGAGACATGAATGTGGAGATGAAAGCACAACTGTCCTTCCTCACCCACACCTCTTTATACAATTCCCACTTCCTCATCCTTCTTTTTGATGGAAATTGTCACAGACTTGTTTTCAATCTCACATACACAATATAAACGTTATTGAGGAGATAAATAGATCTAGGACCTACTGGAGACATGAGATTGTTCTAAATATGGCTGAAATTGCAGAAATGGGACCAATTACATTTATTTTCAAAACCAAACACATCAAGGCAAAAAAAAAGAAACTTGTCTGAGATGAATGATACTAGTCAATGACACAAGTTAGAAATGTTAAGTTAGGAACAATATCTAGAAAAGCTGCTAGTAAAAGAAACCTCTAATGTTCAGGGTGATATTATCAAGTACTGCTCAGCAAATCAGGAGTTGAACAAGTGTATCCCAGGGAACAAATGTAGCAAAGTCTCCAGGTGGGACTGCTGTAAGACAAATGCCTGTAACCGCCTCCCATTTCACTCCTGGTTTTGCAGCTTTGTCGAAGGAGCTGACCTTTAAGTAATGTATGGAATATACGCAGGCAACATATCAAATTAAACAGCTTTCCTGTTTTTAACACATGACATTTGAATATTCTTTCTATTGAACAGTTTATAAAACTTTTACAGAATACGAAAAATTTGGGGGACTTTAAAAATGTTAATCTTATAATTAACAGTCAGGGACATACTTTCTTTGCACATGCAAGACAGTGATATTCCAAACCTACCGCGATGAACTTTACAGTAATAGACAGCCATCTGCCTTCATGCTAAAGCAGAAGCATTACGTTTTTTCCACTTGTGCGTAGGGATTTCACAATGAAGCAGATACAGCAGCTTAGCTAATAAAGAATCGTTTCATGGAGGAAAGGACGATACATTTCATATTAGAGTAAAAAAGCTTATTTACCCAGAAAGAAAAAAAGAGAAAAGGTAGCTCAGAGTACGCTGCCCACCCTTCACTATTCCCTAGCTACACAATCCTCCCTTTCTATTGTATGACCTAGCCCTCACTACTCAGTAATAAAGATTAAATTTACACTGGCAGCAAATTTTCTATGCTGCATTTAAAGTTAGAGTTTTTAAAATAAAGCTTGTAGCAACTTCACATTTCCCGATAACCTGTAATTTGTAGTAAAAAAAAAGGAAAATACTGAAAGCAATATTAAAGGGAACTGAGGCGTCAGATGGTTTCACATACATGGTTCAGACTAAATTTTCACTTTGTATACTTCGGCATATATCCAGCGTTGATAGCTTCAGTCTGACTTTGGCAAATACACTGGTGCATATCCATAGTTTTCTATTTCCTTAGAAAAATGGAGATAGATTTCCACCTTTCAAAATCGCCATTTAGAGACATTTCAGATGTATCTGATTGTTCAGAGTAAATACACTATGTATTTAAATAAACGGACTTGGCCCTAATGTATCCATAATGACAATTATGACTTGAACATATTTCTTGCAAGGGCAGAACAACCTGCTGGAGTTTATGAGTTAAGGAGCAATCGAACAGGAAAATGCAATATTGCATATAATAACGCACCATCAAGTTAAACCACATAACGGAGATAAAGGCATTCAGTTGCTTTCACTCTCCAAGACGGACTTACACGCTGAAAGAAATATACAGTTGCTACTAAGAAACTAGAAGTGGTGTATCTTAACCTAGACACGGAACAAGCAAATGCACGCATTCTAATGATGCCAAGATACCTACAACGGGGTTTGTATGTAAGAGCCTGTGGCATGCCATGCTGACTGTTACTACGCCAGTTGAGTCTGTGATACGTTTTCTTGCTGAAATTCAGTTAATGGTAGGTAGAAGGTAGATCACTAAGATGATTAATAAGTATATATTACTGAAGTGTACAGGTATACGTTACAGCATGATTAAAACAGATCACAGCTATCTTTAAGGAGTCAAGAGACAATTTCCTTGACTGGAACAAAGTTTCTGGATTGCGTACATGATAATTCACTTTCTCCCTTGCAAGGTCTATAGTAAATAATTACAAAATGATTACAGATGCTCTCATCTCCTGTAATTACGAGTTCTCTCCAGACTTCTCAAAGAACATATCCCTGAATATCAAAGGTTTATAATAGTTCAGTTGGGCAATGTCTGGTCTCATTACACTAAATTATCAATCTTGTTGAAACTTTAGGATTAAATAAAATCACATTATGCTTCAGTTACTTTTCAGCTACTAAGTAGAGGGTACAACAAATCTGATCCTGGTATATATGAAGATGCAGTGGGACACACACGCCCTGGGTTGTAGCTGCCCCAGCGAGCTGCCGACGAGCCGGTCGCATCCCGCAGCCCTGGCCGACCCAGGAGCGCTAAGCACGAAGGAGGAGGCTGTTCCCTGTATTGATGGCGGGGTTGTAGAGGGTAAATGTAGAGCTCCATGAAAAGAGGAACTCCTGGATTCATCTTCTCCCCACAAAGGGAAAAAGAAACGTTCTCCTCCAGGTGCCAGAACTATTAAAAGACATCCTACGCAGAAAGAGGGATTGCTGTTAAAAAAACCTCCTCCTCACCAAGCATGCCTGCAAGCTTCAGCAAAGCAAATGGCACGTCTTCCAATTTTAGGAAAAAAAGAGAAGATACCTCATGGAAACTAGACATTCAACGATTAAAAGAATGATATGATTATATAGCTGAGGTTATATCCTCAAAAGGAGCTACTTGTTTCAAGGTTTTTTTAAAGCTTGTATTCTGATTTTATTGAATGGGATAGTTACCCGTCTGTCTAACATAGGATGCTTCAGTCCTAATCATCAGAGATTCGGTTACAACTGCAACTTATTGTAATAGTCCCCTGCTTTTAATTTGCTCTTCAGGTAGTCATAATTCAGTCATATTTTCACACACGGTTTTTGAAACAAAGTCACAGAAAGAGAGAGAAGGGGACCCAGGTGAGACAAACATGTCAAATTCCCTTGGAAATGTAGTCGGAAGACAGTCCGCTCATCCCACTGCATGAACTCAGCAGGCCTGTCCTGGTGAAGCTTCAAAGGAGAACACGGCTTAGGATGATGTGGTTTTGAATGAGCAACTCAAAACCAGCTGTTTCAGTCCAAGGACCGGAGGGTACTTCCACCAAAGTCTGTGGCACAGGGAGGTTAGTACTCAGCCCAGATCATCAATCCCAACATAGATTATGTCAGGTTTCATTACAAACACCGAAGCATAGAAGCCTCCTGCAGACTGACAGACCAACTGGAAGGTAAGGGTAGGTCAGAAGGTGGCAGCGATCGCACACCACTAGAAGGCACCAGTGGAGTCCAGACAAGGTGTCACCCGACAGCGAGCTGCTGCATACACCCGGATACGGCCCGTTACCACGGGGGTCTGTCAAACTCCTCCTTTAGTTCAACATGGCTTACTCTGGGCATAACCCTTGCGAAAAGCCAAAACCTGCTCCCATCCAAAATACCGCAGATAATGCCGATACAAAGGACGCCATCTGCATTCTCTGGAACACAGAAGGGAATTCTGGCACGTAAAATGTGTGTACATAAATGAAACACTTTATTGAAATATTGAAAATACTTCATTGAAACACACGCTGAATGGTAACTAAATCTGTTATCCTTGAAGGAAACCCGCTTTTTTGGTTCTGCTATTTTACGGTGCAATTTGCACAGCTGCCGTGCATTGAAAGCAAGTGCAAAGAGTATGCCCAGATACCAGATGCACAGAAGATATTCACAGAATTCAGTTTTAACACTGACAATTTGAAAATATATGATTTAATTTATTATAAACTTGGGAAAGCCTGAAAGGTGAAATATTCCCTGATATTTAAGCAACACATGATTTTTTTTTTTTTTGAGCTTACAGTCACCGATTGCTTTCACGTATAGTGAGTGTGATGACCTACTTGCAGACATTAAACCAAGGTGATGTTAGCTCAGATACACCGCCAGTCTGGCAAGGGCATTTTTAACTCTAGTTGCTTGTATTTCATACCATGGGAAGTTTGTTAGGAGGATGGTACAGTTATATAACCATAATCTAGACTTTTTTTTTGTTCCTTTTCCTGTACACCAGTAATGCCCTTTAATACTATGAGAATTATCCACTGCCATTTATAACCCAGTGGTACCTTAAAAGCTAAAACAGTTTTTGAAGCCAGCTGTAACATCTGTCAGAGAAAAAAACTTTCTGAGAAGCAGTAATGCAAAATAATTACTATCACAAAACAGAAACGTTGATCAGTTTGTCTTATAGCCTTGATTCTTTTTACACAGAAACCAAGGTTGTTCAAAGAATTATTTTTATTCAAGGTCTAATTAAATTATGCTCATTTAACTAATCTGTGCTTTATGAGCAACAGTAGTACAATAGAAGTACAAATGAGCTACAGAGTAAAAAAAAGGCTTTTTCAACAAAGGACCAGGCACAGGGGCAAAAAAACCCCAATCTATAGAAATAGAAAACATACAAACTTTTGAGGAAATCTTCTCCATATTTTCATAAGTTAATTTTCCACTGTCCCAGAAATTCTACATTATGTAACAGGCATTAACACTGTGCACAACAATTTACACAAATAATACAGTACTTTTTTTCATTAACGCAAGCCTGCAACTCTTACTAGCGTGCCTGACTGACACCACCTATCTTACGCTGCAAGTGTTATTCGAAGTAACTCAATGTGTCTGCTCCTGAGTTACCAACAGTAACTGGGACGAAAAGCAGAGGAACATGATGAGCATTACCTCTTCCCCTTTTCCAGCTCCGAAGAGCGCAAGGCTTGCTTTTCACAACTAGCAGAGAAAGAAGGAACCACAACTACCTTTTTGGCAGAACCGACCAGTGAAGTGCAGCGGGCAGTCGCACTGGAACGAGGTGGCCCCGGTAGGCAGAAAGAGAGGACGACAAGTCCCTCCGTTACGGCACAGTCCTTCCTGGCATACGGACGGCAATCTGGGGGAAATCTGAGAGGGCACAACAGGCTCTGGCAACTTGGGCACATCGGAAGAAACCGTACGGAAAGCCGTTGACAGATGTGTGGGTACAGGAATCCTGAAAGGAGAGGGACAACATATCAAAACAAAAAACCCACGAGACCTAGTTTTGCCACTACGCTTCAGCTTCGTTTAAAACCAGTAGGTTTTTTTGTTTAGAAATTCAGATTATATTTAAGAAAATGTGAGTACATTAGTACTCCCCAAATCAAGTCCCCATCGTGAAATCTAGCAAAAAGATAATGAAGGTATTGTTCCCTGTGAGGGAGCAAGAAATAACCACCAGGCATATAGCACAGTTTGTACGTGCTCCTGTAATTCCTTTTCGGTGGATGTCAACAATGGAGTGATAAATAAATACATCTTGTACTATTAAATATTTTATAGCTTGAAGTTACCAAGTCTCATACGGCTGTTCTAGAAAACATGACTTCCATGTAAGTAGATTAAGTACACACATGCAGAAGGAAAATGCCGCAGTACAGCCATATAGTATCTTTTAAATCACAGAAACAACTGGGGGCGGGGGGGGGGGGAGGAGGGGGCAGAGAGAAAGTGAGGTTTTTTGTTTTAATTTTTCCTATAAATGTTCTTGTTTAGAATGACATTCTCTCTCTCTTCTCAATTTTTGAGCTCTCACATTTACTACTAGACTGGTATGTTAATCAGTTGCCTCCTTTTAAATTATTTTCTATCTCAAAGTTGCTAGAAATTAGTTAGCAATACCACTTGTTTGTCCTAATCACCAACTCCGTTTATTACTGCTTTTTGTTTTATCCAAAGAGCCAAACTTGTGGCTCGCTAAAACCGTACAAATTTAAGGCTACCGATTTACCAACCAGAACAACTTATGTATATCACGCAAATTACTATGATGAGGGCAAAGCAAAAGAATCAAAAGTCACAAGAAGATTCATGACTATTTAATAAGCTTCCACAACTAAAAAAATAGTTTTCAGTAAATTTTACGTAAGAGATAGACCTTCTTCTTTCATTTTATAAAGTTCAAGAGGTTCTACTTTTTTCCGCAAAGCAACTTCTAATTCTGAAATTTGGTACCAGTAACCTAATAAAATACCTTACTGTTTTTACTTCACTGGTAATTTAAAATTTTCTGAGTATTTCTCTTATGTCTTAATGTTGTGCAAAAAAAAAAAAATCATATTAGAGAAAAGGAGACTGGGTTGAACTGAAATGTCACTAACATTTTGGCCAAAACAGAACACAGAAATTAAATACTTCACGCAATGGTATATAGGCGTCACAGCTAGGGCAGGTCAGCATTTTTGGCAATATGTTAAATATCAACAGCCAAATTCTTACTTATTTTGGTGAAAATGGTGGTATAAACCTGCTTTACAAAAAATAAAATTAAAAAAATCATATACTGGCCCCTGCTGCACCCTCCCCTCTCTCCTTGTCACCTGCTCTTGTAGCAGCTAATACTTCTGCTTCACTGTTTTGTAGAGGTTGGAGTTTGTCTTAAAAAGAAGCACGTGAGAGGGATGATGCATCATGAGAACAGGGTGTGACGGCAGAAGCAAGGTAGATGGGGACATAGGGGTGTGATGGCACACCTCAGTGTGACACTGCATTCACCACTCCAGGCGTCTGCCTTCTTAAATCTAGCTTCCACATTTTTTACATGTCCCATTTAGTTGTGACAACCTGAAAACTGACCTTAATAATTTACTTTTTGGAATCCATATTTTAGAAAGTACGGACAGACCTCATAATATCCTGAAAGAAAACTATATAACACATCCCAAGTCAGTATGTTGTCTGTAAATCTCGCTATTGAAAAGTCAGTTAGTTCTCTGAACTGCCAATACTGCACCAGTCCAAAGAAAATGATACATGCGAAGAGGCAGGCAGGAGGGAAAAGAAGCTGGACAGGGGAAGGACAGAAATAATTCAGGACAAAGTAAATATCTACAGGGACCCAAAGAAAGGCTCAGAAACCGCGAAAGGAGCAGAGCCTGGGAAAGAACAAAAGGGACACAGGGCTTATGTGGCAGCAAAGAGGAGCCACGCAGAGCACTAACGGTAAGGGGAGTGTTAGACGGGGATACTGAGGCAGGGGCGCAGGCTGCAGCCGAAACGTCAGGTGGCCAAAACACACGCGCTGCGGCGGTTAGAAATGAGGATAAAGGGATTTCAAGGCAGTTAAAAGCCATCCACTTTCTACAAGAGAAAAGCATCCAAAAAGATGGCAGAGAACAAGAAGGCTGAAAACAAATCCCTGAAAGATTCTGGAGGCTGAGGACTTGCTGATAAGGGGCTTGGAATTCTCTGAGAATAAGTGACTTCCTGTTTATTTCCATTCACATGAATAGAATAACAACATTTCCATTTATACGAACAGAATTACAACAAAGAAATCGCTGGGTTTATAACCATCCTTTTCTCCTAAGGGAAATAACTAACACGATCTTCGTATAGGCTATTCCATTCAGAGCAGCATGAAGAGTCCACTAATGTGTGTGTTATCTTTTACCAGGCTAGCACAGCAAATTAAAAATGCTTAGTCACCTGCTGCTGAGATTACAACCACTGACTAAAAAAAAAAATTAGCATCTTCATTTTCTCCCCAAACGTAACATAAATGTTTGAGAAACTCTGAACGAATAGCAGGCTTACATAAAGAACCAGACATTTACAGAAGAAATTTATTGGCAGCTATTACTTGGATTTGGGGTTGATTTTTCTGCTCTTCCTGAAAAAAAAACCAAACAAAAAGTAAATAAAACTTGGGGAAGAATCAGGGCATAAACTAAGCTCTCACTACTAGCTACTAGAGAGACCATTTCTCTAATGACAGATAATCCTATAGATGACCACTGCAAAATTTACTCCCCTGAAGCTAATCCTTTGCAGGGTGTCGGCAGCCTTCGCAGCGTTGTTGGGGACGTTTTGCTTCTAGATGGTGCCTGCCTGCTTCCGCGCCAGCACCGCTTCCAGGCGGCCCGCGGCTTGCTGCCTTCCCGAGAACGCGGAGAAGAGGCTGCCTGGCTGGGCAGCGGGGCAAACGTCCGCAGCCCCACTCGCCGGCCGTTCGAGCCGCTGCGGCGAGTAAGTCATGACCTTGCCTTAGTGCAGTTTAACTAGAGCCTTGATTTGAATAAAGAGCCGGGAAGGGTTTAAAGTAATTTCGTAACTGAGGTGTTAGAAGTTTTGACAAAGTGTAACAAGAATAAATCAGGCAAAATTTGATTCACTGATACTACACAACAAGGCCACAATTTTCTGTTGGTTTTTTTTCTTTTCCGTTCCCCAGCCTGTCACTGCTTCTCAGGTCAATAATGCACACGGCGATCTCGTAACTTGCTGCAATCATCAACACGTTGTTTTTCATCTTAAGATGAGCTCAAACAGCTGAGTTTTAAAGGCCTGTAACCCTGCGTTTCATAGCTGTGTGTATGCAAATTTGAAATGCTTGACTAAATATAGATGTTAGTGCAATCTGAAGTCTTGTTTCTTTCATATTACATTCTTTACCACTCCAGGAGATGTATGATCAACTGAACGGCCGGAGTATAGCACTTAGGGATCATGCTCGATGTTGTGTTGTCAAAACCAAATGATGATACGTGCTTAAACCAGAAGCACACACCCCCTAACCAACTGTGCTTCCCGCTCCCCTACACTCTCCTCTCTCCAAGAAGAGCCAGAAAACTATTAAAAAGTTACAGCCCCACCTGGGAGGGGCCCGGCTGCGTGCTGAGCCGGCGGCGCGGGGGCTGAGCCGGGTGTCGCTGGGGTCGGGGCCGAGAGAGCCGGGACCGTTCAGCCCGGAGAAGGGAAGGCTCGGGTGGGGGTGGGGGGTGTCTTATGAATTTGTAGAGAAATCTGCCGGGGAGGGGAGGGGAAGGGAAGGCAAGAGATGGAGCCAGACTCTTCTTGCTGGGCAATGGGGCAAGGGACACAAACTGAAATGCAAGAAATTCCACCCAAATAGAAGAAAAAAACCCTTTTTTCTTTTCTCGTAGGGGCGATGTGTCTGTATAATGGACTTCAAACTGAGACCTGCAAAGAGGGCAAACTTGTCCCCAAAGTAATTCACGATGGCAGCCGCGCCTACAGCAGCACTCTGACGTTTTTCCATGAAGCAGGGTGATGAGACATGCAACGGCATGGGAGTCCCAATGATACGATAACATCTCCACCGCCTGTATCTTCTGGCACTTAACGCACTTAACATTTTCGTACTGAAGTAATGCATTTAGCCTTATCCGATAGGAGCGCGATAAGGAAGTTTGTATTTTTAGCTTGCCAATAAAGTAATTTGTGCTGGGAAGCAACTGCTTTTATTTGCAATTTTCTTTGGTGGAGAAGCGTGTACATGCCATTTTTCTTAGGCTGTGACAGAGCATTATTTTAAGCAAAAGTTTCAGATTTCGGAGCCAAAAGGAAGATTTTTCAAGGGCATTAGCATGCATGGTAGAATATCATTTCAAAACCTTATGAAACTGAACACAACTGCACTTTGTGGAAACGCTGGTTTAAACAGGAATAAAAAACTAGTACCTTGCATGTAATTTGGCAAGAACGAACAAAGCCTTTTACAGGCTGTTTCACTGTTCACAACCATGTCAAGAAGAAAACGTTAAATGGCGTTTCACTGCTTTCAGTGAACCTGCAGAACAGTGTCTCTGCTCACTTACGCTACTGGAGAAACCACTTAAATCACTCGCCACAGTAACTGAGAAAACACTTTAAGAGATTACCAGAGAGAGATTATTTTCGTTCAGCAGTTTATATCTGAATCTTGTTTCCTCACCCATCCCAGTCTTTGTTTGATTTGGAAGAATCAGGTGTCTGTTGTCCTAATAGAGACGACTTAATGATCAGGCATCTCTCTTTACAAAATTCAATTCTCGTTGTATGTTCCAGGCTATGAGCCCAGCTTCTCCCTCCTACTAGGCACAACATTTGGTAGCAGAACTCGGTGACACTGTAGTCGCAGCTTTCCATTTAAAAAATCGCAGTTGGTATAACATCATTTGCAACTGCTTTTGCACACACAGCATCTCATTTAATGGTGCAAACTCTTCGCAATGCAAATAATATATTCAATATACAATGCAGCCAAGGATGTGAGAATGCAATTAACAGATGTAATGAAGTTCATGAAAGCTCGGTTTACAAATCCAAAGAAAAAATTATGAACTCCAGGATGTACAGCAGTGCCAGATATGGGAAGAAATGTCAGGTATGGAAAGACAGGTGAAAGGGGAAAGAGGAAAAGGAAATACATGTACTGAGAGACATATTCCTGTTCTGTTTGTCTGAAAGCATGTAGATTCCAGAGACTTTGCGACAGATACATAAGTTAATATGACACAGAATTTGCAGCAACCATATTATGTTGAAAGTTTAATAGCAAAAGCCTTCCTAAACAAGACAGTAAAGTGAGTTTTCCTTAGACCATATCTGAAAAAAAACCTCTCCCTAAGTTTAGGACATGACAAACAGTGGTTCTGCTAGAACTGAGTTTCTGTACCAAATCCAGTCCTTTTTACTTGGCTTGCTTGCAGAAGTGAGTGAGCATTGACTCTTTCAATTGTTCACAGTGATCTTTACTTTGGCTTGGTTTTGCTGTTTGATAGCCTTCCCCATCCTCCCTTTTAATCTCCTCTTGACTTTCTATCATCCAAACATTAAACTCAAAAAAAGAGAACAATCAGAACTACTGAGCACTGAGTGGACCAATGTGCAAATCTTAAACTTTCTGAAGTTTAAGCAAATCTTGAATCTGTCTGAACTTCAGCCTTCCGTTTTACATTTAGGCAATAGTCACAGTTAGAAAACCCCGTCCCAGTTTCATCTTAGATGCTGTTTAGAAAAACAGCACTTGAAATGCCTGAGTACTGCATCTTTTTGTTGATTTATGCAACTACTCTCTGGAAGATTAAAATACAACCATTCTGTCCCGGGCCTAAAAGGCTGAGTAAATTGTACTGGGTAAATTGAGTTCCTGTAACAGAGATGGTGTGAGAGCTATCTAAAAAATCACAGTTCCAGAATGGAGTCACTACTGTTTACCAAAGCTTCTATCTAGCTTCAAGGGCTGAAGACATTCTTCCACCTCAGTGATGCCATCCATAATTTAGACTCCAAAATGGAAGATCTACCTATGGAATATTATTGCACAATGTGTCTGTGAGGGATAAAGGAGAATCACTTCTAGATCCTGAATATGCAATTGACATCCTAAGTAATAATTAATCTCAGGCAAGATTTCTGCATTGTAATTCTCAGGACTGTAGCAGCCAAACCTTTGGTCTTTGCCCACAGTGAAGATTCTTCAGATGGCTAGAGCCCTGCTTTGCTAGGAAAGAAAACGAGATGCTTAAGAGGTATATTAAAAAAAACAATTGATACAGTGGAAAAATGCAAGTCTGTACTCAGATGAATATTCTAACCCAAGGGATGGGGAACCATAGGCGAATACTTTTCCCCTCTCCACTCAACCCACCGACTGCTTGTTCCAGTGACGCAGGACAGAACAGACCACGGGACTGCTTTGGGGAGTTCTCACAGCCCTTCTGGTAGCAGACCGGCAAGTTTATAATTCCATCAAGCTGAGGACACAACTGAAGTCAAGTGTCTGATAAACCAGAACAGTCCTCTGATCACTGACTGGAAGAATAACAAGGGAAAGCGGGTATGTACCACCACGGGATGTGTCTTGTACAGCCTCATCTCAGTTTCTTCTGGGCATGCCTAGTAGGTCTTGCCCTCTGTGAGACACACTTCTGAAGGACGCGTAGAGGCATTCTCAGACCCTCACAGGAGTGAGGGGGACTCTCAAGAGAATCAAGGTGCTTCCAGAAATGCATGGAAACACAGACTTTGGCAGGCTGGAATTTCAGTGCGCCCCGATTACCTTACAGATAAAATGCAGTTTTGAGAGTATATACTTTGTTTTTAGGTGTCTCACATAAGAAAAGTTTAGGCATCTAAATAATTTTCACAGACAGAGCCCTTAATCGCTTTTTTCCATTTCTTTCCCCATGTGCTGAAAATAGTTCTTTCCTACATAATAGAAGTAGGGGAGGCCTACACTGCTTTATAAATATGAATTAAGATTGCTGGATAGAAAGTATTTTGCTATGCAAAGACTGCGTGACTGGAGAGAGATGGGAATATAAAAAGGCATTCTGTATCACATACTGTTGAAATTACCATGAGAGCTGGCCAGCAAGCAAGACGAGAGAGACATGTAGACATTGATAGTACAGAAAGAGTTAAAAATGCAGAGTACTGCTATGTATTATCTAGTCTTTCTTCCAGACTTAATTTCTAATTATATCTTAATGCTGGAGAATGGCTGGCATGCATAAACACAAACATCATTTATTCATCAGTAATCTGGCATTTAATTAAAATATTACTGCATTTACATTGAGTGCATAAGGAAGAAGAATGTTGTAAATACGACAGGTCAAAAAATCCCCATGATATTAAGAGACAGAGTGAAAAAATATACTGCGGAAAACTTCCTAAATAGTATTTTACAAGGTAACAGATAAGGAACTAAAGTAACAGGCCTTTATGTACGTTTTTTTCTACGAGTTAAAAAATGACTTTACAGTCAATAAAGCGCGTGTCACCGATGAGAGAGTAAAAACCAGCCCGTAGCGGCTCTGGGTGCTGGGGTTTACTTAAGAACGGCTGAGAGCAGAGGTTTTACCCTGCTTGCTGCT
Source organism: Sagittarius serpentarius (assembly GCA_034782735.1). Taxonomy (NCBI): domain Eukaryota; kingdom Metazoa; phylum Chordata; class Aves; order Accipitriformes; family Sagittariidae; genus Sagittarius; species Sagittarius serpentarius. The sequence goes on from JAVKLA010000014.1 coordinate 1,708,906, forward strand.
CTGCCACGCGCCCGG
>JAVKLA010000014.1:1708930-1723107 GCA_034782735.1 Sagittarius serpentarius
CCCCCCCCCCCCCCCCCCCCCCCCCCCCCCCGCCCTGTTCACTGGCTTTCCCCCTTCCCCCCCAGCAGGGAGGCGGTGGCTGCTCTGGGAATCTCCAGTGGAAAGCCGCGTTGATTCACACTGAGCTGCTGCTCCTCCTAACTGGTCTTGACTGTTACCAGCCACGGTCCGTGGGCATCCCCTGGTATTCATCTCCATGCACCTTCCTCATCTTCACTACCTTCCCCCACTCCCAGGACCTTTCCTCCAGCCAAGGCGTTTACCTCCTTCTTTCCCGGCCCCCTTCTTTCACCCAAGACCACATCTTCTTTTCAGGAGCTCCTATTTTTCAGCACTCGCCTTTCTCTCCGGAACCCCCAGCACCCATTTTTCCCAGTCAAAGCATTCTCTCTGTACAGAAGTACAGTGTGAGATCAGTCTCCTAAATTGTCCTTTTATCTCATGTCTCTTTATTAATTGGAGGCTTCAGGATGTGCTACTATTGTCTGGTCCAGACATTACAAAAATTTACAACCACCTCATACTGACGGCAGCTATCAAGTAGCAGGCTTCTGTTTGAGAATTCAAAAGTTCAGTTTTGGATATTCGTGTGTGTGTGTGTGATCTGCTGCTGGCTATTGTTTACAATCAATTTCTTTTCCCTACAGCAGTGTCAGATTTTAGAGTGTCCTACTGTAAGGGGCAATGGTGGCAGATGTCTTTTCCTTCCTCCTCGTATTAGCATGGAATGCCTGTAAGGGTACACTAAACAAAGTTATGTTCTTGCTAATGGGATTTTCCTAAAGGAAGGTTGTTAAATGCTGGAGTACGGAAGATTTTTCTCTCATGCAATTGGAAAACTGTTTGAATTTTGGCCACAATGTGGTTTTGTAGTGAGCACTCTCACTTTACTTAAGAGTGAACAAATACTGTAACAATGACAATGACAGCAGCAACAAGAACAATCAATAACAAAGCAATTAACATGTTCAATACTTATGACCTCATGTTCAATTTCTTTTCAATTCCAAATTCTCCAAGGCATCAAAATGCCACCCAAAATAGCCTTTTCCCTCCTAAATATTTGAAGACATTTCATCTGCCAATAAAACTCTAGGGCAGAATTCACTTTGTCAATTATTGTCTGCCTAAGAGCTTGGAAACCTGCCCGAGCTGATCACCTTGGTTCTCCCTGCAGACGACCGATACGCAGAGAGAGGCACCTCCAGTTCATCCCATTCAAAGGAAAGTGACCACCTTTCTCCATTGACTAGAGATGGAACTGAACAAATTAACTCTGATGAGTGAGGACAAATTCCTACTTCCACTTGCTATGTCACACTTAAAATCATGCATGTTTTGATTATGTAACAGCAAATATCCCAAACCATTTTTAGGTATTCAAAACACTGGCCAAAAGCATTCCTTACGAGAGCTTACTTTACCCTGTTACAACCTCAAGTGAGCTTTCTAAACCTTTAAGCAATTTAAGTTCGCAGTGAAAAGCCTGACAGGACTTTAACACTGGTAAGAGAATGTGATTCGGGCTTAGCAAAACCGTAAAACATGGCGAGACAGTAACAGGCAGCATTATCGAGACAGAAGTTTTATTGTTAGTGTGAACAACTGGAAGAAAAGCGCTAGCAGTTCACAAACAAGAAATAAAACGCCTGGTCAGCAGATTTCTGTCTTTCCTTTCAACTTGCAGAGCAGCACTCAAACCTGCCTGCCCAGGAACCAAGATCAAATGCAGCCGAAGAACAACCTGCCGCTGGGCTGCACAAAACTATTCCGTTTTGGTTAAGAGTAGGAATAATGAAGGAGCTGCCTTTTCTCAACCTGGATTACTTAAGAGAAAAATGCTAAAAATGGATTATTCATACCCTCCCATATTCTTATCAGCCCAAAGACCGCGACATGGCAAGACCACAGAGAGGCAGAGAACGTACTGCACGAACGGTATGTTATATTGAACTGTATGTTATCAGGTGGCCAGCCTGTTCCAGGGTAACATTTAAGTAAGTCGGTATTTTGCAACTATTGATCCTAACAGGTTTTGGTTACCTCAAACACTACCTGAACCCAAATGCTCTGTCACTGGAGGTTTAAGTACCTGGCTATGATCTGGGACTGGGCAATATCAAAAAGTGCCAAAAGTCACTGACCTTTCCAACTACAAAACAAGTTTCAAAGCAAGAGCCAAAGAGAAACCTGAGGCAAAACTGGGAGAATATTCTCAATGGCAGAGCGAATACCCCTCATTGTTACCTTCAAATTGCACTGTATTTTTCTGCCATTCTTTCTTCAGTAACTTTAAGTCACGAAAGGCACCTACATTTAAAGCATCATTATTAGCAATTTAACAGGCTCATTATCTCAAAGCAGGCCAGATTTAAGAGTATCAGCCAAATCCTCATCATCGTATCAACAAAACAAGCTTTTTATGAAAACGATCACCTGAACACAATCAGGAGGTTAAAAGATATGAGATTACTCTGTCGTGCTTACCTTCTTACTTTTTTTAAATTGTGAAAAGTTTAGACAACTCATTTAGAATTCAAGAGTCAAAATATCTAACCTTTTGATTTAAATGATGAAAATAAAACTCACCATGGCAAGTAGATTGTGCCTTGCCATTTGCAAAGGGCTTAGCAGGGCTTAGGAGGTAGAAACACACCTTTTTTAGTAAAAAATAGTAAGTTCCTTCAATTAGTCAAATTTAATGCCAACCTGACAAAGGCTTAATTATATGGCCATATTCCCAAATTAGAGAACTCACCTTACTCTGTTTATATTAGAAAGGTTATTCTGAAGGAAAAACAATTATTTACTGTAAATAAAATTAATCTCACTTGCAACTGGAACCATCTTGCCACTTAAGAGTACTGAACCCTGGTGAATTTCTTTCATATACTTCAATTCAGTCAAGAATATTTTATATCTTCTGGTTTATGAAATGGATTTTATAATTGGTAAATGCTGGAAGCCAGTTACTGATGTTACACTTGGGTTTACAGTGCCCAGAAACTGAAGAGATCTAATCACTTCCCTTCATTTTCATACAATACCTACTCAATTTTATAGATCAGTGAAATATGTTAGGCAATTAGTTCTAAGAAATTACTGCATTTTCAATCGGCTAATGTCATTTGGCCTTCCGTCTTGCTCCTTACAGATGTACAAATTTCATATTACATCTTGTTATTTAAATAAAGGATTTTTTTGACAGTTAAGAAATGCTAATTCACTCTTTTATGTCAACTAGACCTTGTATGAGTACTAACAGTGGAGCACCTTCTTCTTCTATCTACCTCTTGATTTTTGCTTGGGTGGAGAGAGGAAAAATGGGGAAATCTGGCTTCAGACAGCTGGTCTGGAACATGTGTATCTCAACAAGCTCTTGCCCAGCATAGAGACAGGTGGGTTTTGGGGAGTTCAATTCATTTATATTCACGTCCTCTTTTTGACACTGCTCGCATACACAGATAAATTACTGAAGTTTTCCACTATTGCTATGACCAACCATGGCTTCCTTTAAACTTCAGAGCCTCAAAAGAAATCTGTATACCCATAACTAATGCTGTTTCTAGAAATTGCCAATGACTTGAGAAAGATGTGAGTAGGAGCATAAGAAGAGGACATAACCTCCAAACTTATCTTTAGATTATATGTGTGATTTTGAGTGAATTGTCAAAACCATGCATCAATGGCTACTGCAGTTTTGCACAGACGAAGCAGTGATTTCTGTATATATTTAAAATACATATATATATGTAAAAGTAACATTCTACACATTACAGAATTTGATCTTCTGGGAGCCAGACTTTTTTTGTAACTATTCATTTTAAAGTTTATACATATATTCTGAATTGCTTATGCTTCTGATTTCTGCTTTTCATATGCCAGTCTTTTTGAAGGGGAAGAAAGAAGGATTTTTTTATTCTCACAAATATATCAAAATGTGTCTTGATTTCTAGGTTAAATTTCTGAAGCATTTTATCTTTACCCAAGAGCTGTGATTTCACTTTTAAAGACGGAAGGAGAAAAAAGGAAAGGATACAACAGGATTTAAAGCTGGGTTTTTTTCTGAATAGTTAGTTCAACAAAGCTAAGAGCGTATCTTTTTAAATGTTACACTAGGGTTCTAAGGCTGCAGGGGGCACTGATGCACTGTGTATCTACAGCACTGCAGAGCAAGAGTCAGACAGGATCTGATTAAACAGTCCTGCAGGTTACAGATACAGAAAAAACACATAAACTATTTATAATCAATTTAGGTTTTGAGAAATTAGGTAACTGTAAAATATTTATACGAATTTTGGAGGCAAATTAATGTTTCTTTTCCTGGTAAATATATTTGTTTTTCTGCTGCAGTCAAGTAGTTGTAGGGATAAGACTGTTTTCTTAACTTTATAACCAAGGTCCCTTGAAGGATGATGTATCTTTCTAGTATTGCATTACTTAATATTACAGCCTTTGACAAACAATCCCCATTCCCTGTAGAAAATAAGATTTTGCTTAGCAGCTCCCCAGAGAAGCCCATTTATTGGCTGTTGATAATAACTTGTTTATACATTAATCAGGCAATACAGATACTATCTGATTCACAGACTCATTTCAGTAAGAATGTATTACAGTAAGAAATAATCATATTTTAAGAAACAGTTATATATTTTATCAGTTTATTCAATAGTTTCTACTTTAGGACCTAAGAATGATGGGGTCTAAGATGTAGAGATTTCTTGATAATAAGAACGTATGACAATTTATCACTCAGCAACATATGGCAGACATGCAACCATTGCTGCATCATCTGTTTTACATTCAGTACTACTTATTTATTCTTTAATTCCTTCATGCACATAATTCCTTTCTTCTTTTTTTCTTTTTTAATGCAGCTTGCATCAGAGTTTCATCTCTTCTGTTTATCTCAGATCTCTGTATTTCCTGCAGTTACAACTGTACTAAGCCCAGTAAGTTATGGCTGTCTAGAGAATCCTTTCTAGAAGGACACGCTAATTTTAACACAGCAACACATGAAGAAGCCACCACTTCAAGTGGTAGTTTGTACCTATTATAATCATCGTCCCTGTTACAGCTTTTTGGTTTATTACCAATTCAGCTGTTCTGGTTACAGCTTTCAGCCGTTGGTTCTAACATGCTGGTCTCTGCTGAGCTAAAGAAACCTCCTCCGTGTCCAGTGTTTCTCCTCATTAAACATACGTGCTTTCTCCCTATACACTCTCATCACCTCCGTCGTATTTTAGAAAAAACCCAAAGAGACTGAATTCCTAAAGTGTCTTTCTGCATACCTTTTCTTAAAAAATATCACCAATTTCTTTGAGGATTTTTTAATTATACCCTTCATCTTTTGTACTTTTTAGGTACTGCCCCAGTGCACACGAGGACGCAATGAAATACAGTACGACCAAGATCACAGTCAGTAGTGTACACAGCAATGAAATTGTCTTCCTACTTTCTTCTTCAGACACACAGAGATCACATTTATCATTTTGCTCCAGAAGCTTACATTGAGTTGCTGGTCTACATTAACTATAACTCTTCAGGACATTGTTCTTCCTTTGGGGTTTGGCCTGTTTAAAGAAGAACTTCAAACATGAAGTTTTGTACAAAATTAATTTCAAACAAGTTACTACATATTTCCTTTTTTCAGGCTTTCCTTTTCTTGTAATAATTAAACCTGCAATGTTTGAGCAGTTTTAGCGGAATCTTATTTTATTGCAAATACCTTTTATGAAGTTAATTGCATATTAATGTATCACATTTTGATTATATAGGTTCACAACACCTGACACTACAATGGAATCTTTTGGGTATCAATAATATAAGGGACTTTTTAAAAAAAAGTGTGGTTTTAAAACTCGGATTCTTTAATAGTTTTTAGATGTGAAATGGGCCATTGTTATTAAAAGTGTTCTGCCAAAGAGAAGCTCAAACCATCTTTTTAATTGCAAAAAATGTTCAAAATCTGTTTCAAAAAGCTGAGTATTACTTGTGATGGATTTTATCTTCTATAAAAGCACACAAGGTTTTGTGACATTGTTGATTGTTTCACTTTTAGCTTTGTTAAATGAGGTTTTTACAAACCCACAAATACTTTGTAAGTCATGAAGTCCCGTGGTCTATTCAGTGACACAGTGAAGGGCACAGAATGGATGCCACAGAGAGCTGCTGGACAGGATAAAACTGAACTTTCAGACTTTTCTCTTGACATTCTGGCTGTTGGCAGCCGAAGGCAACTCTTACCATTTCTTACTACTTCTGTATGAAATTCAGAAGTGAATCTCAAAGATGACAAAAGTCAAAGGGAAAGTATTATACTGATTCAGGCTTCCAGTAGGCAAATTATTCCTTTCAGCACAGCTCTCATTCTTACTCATTCTATCTAATATGCCTCTCTTCACAATACGGTCTGGCATAATAGCAAGAGCAACTCCATCTCCATCACGAGGCACTCTCTGCACGTAACCTGGAAGTCATGGAAACCTGCTCCAAAGTTTAATTATGTGTGAGTACATAACAAAACACTTTTTTCTCTATTTCTAGGTTTCTGTAATTGGAATGACATCAAACGCTAGCACTAAAGCTAAGTGTGACTGTCATCCAATAACGAAAGCATGCAGGACAATTTCTTTTACTATTTGATTGGTTTTAGACAATTCCTCCCATTATATACTTGGCTTTTCTGAACCACTGTTCATCATAAATTTGAGACTAGATATATTGGGAAATATTCTTAAAGCAGAATTCTGTCGAACAACCCATGCACCCATCTGAAAGTTTTCGATGGGCAGAACAAAACCGAGATTATTTTTTCTATTCTAAGACAGTAGAAGAGGAGGGTTTTATTATTCACGTATCTGTCTGGCTAGAAGCCCAAGTGATTATTTCAGGAAGATACTGAACCATACCACTTCACGTCTTGTGTCACTAAGATAATTTTCTTAAGCATTAAGGTAAAGCTTCCAAAGAGTAGTGCAATGGCTATGACACCTGATATTATTGATGTTGTGAAAAATATATGTATTGAAGTTTTAAGAACTCTGAAAAATGACTTTAAATTTAGTTTTCATTTTGTGAATCTGCTGTGGTTTTGTAGTAAAGTTGGGATGTTCTCAACCCAATCCCTTCTTTTTAATTCTAGCAAACCCCTTCTATTTTCATGCTTAGATTATTATTTTGTTTTTAGGGGAAGCTGTGCTGAAATTTGAAATGAAAAACTTACATTCAATCATGAGAAAATGATTCTGTCTCACAAATCTTAAAAATGTGTTTTCTTGATATGAATTTTTTTCATGGTTTTACATTTCAAAAGCTAATCATGTTCAAGCACAGTTCTTGTTCAGAAGACAGGATTTGTAGGGAAGTATAAACACCCAAAGCAATTTGGCAGAAGGTAAACGAACACTGTTGTGAACCCAGAGCAACCCAAAATGTTGTGGCTATCTGTAGAGTTCCTGGAACTATGATCTTTGATGTAAAGCAAAAAAAGAGGTCCTCCTCATTTGCTGGAGCTAAAAATATACAGTTGAAATCCTACACCTCTCCACCCATCACATTACCGTATAGTCCACAGGGAAGAAAGGCTGAAAGACTGCAAAAAGGCTTTTAAGCCGTCTTGGCAGCCTTCTAATTCTGATCGCTCTTGACACTGAAGAGGCTCCAAGTACAGAGACTTCACTGTGTTGTCCTTTAGACTGCAATGCCTCCCAGCATTTCTGAACCACCCCATGCTGGGCCACTGAGCTCTGTCACATCCGTAACTCCCTTACCTCCTGTGTAAGAACCTGTGACCATCTACTGACCAGGCACCTGACAGGCAATCTCTCTCATGTCCACTTTTTAAGAATGCACTGTGGATGGATACCGTGACTTGGTCACAGTGGTTTGTGGGGCTTTGAGTCTACCACTCCGTGTAAAGAGCACAAAGCAGATACAGATTTTTTTGTTTGTAACAGAGGTCTTTAACACGTATTTCTCCTTCTTAAAGTATTTATGTAACAAATTCAGTTCTATACCATGAGTGTTCTGATTAAAGCTTAGCACTTTATTTTACCAATGTATAAGGGGATCAATTTATATGCAGTCGTTAAGTATTTGGGGTGAAAGAAGCTTTATAAATTCCTTTAATAAATTTGGCAATCATACAGAGTAAGAATCACCAGTAACTGGAGATATTCGGTATTATATAACTGCACTAAAATAGGTACAGACGTGTGACGTGAGTGCAGAACAGCATTCCGCCAGCACTGGAACCTTTTCTTTAGCATATGAAACAAATACGCTATAAAATAATGAGTAAGCATCAACAGTAGTAGAAAGGCAATTTCATTAAAAAAACTACGAGTCTTATTCACAACAAAATTTCCTTTCTGTGCCACTGTCAGAGTGTTTTCCAAAATATTTAATTGAGGTATCTATTTGCAGTAACACACTGCCTCAGACTTAGGCACTGGCATGCATACATTGACATATATGCTTGCAAATGGCTCCTTGATAAAAACAAAAGAAAAAAATGCATAGTATCCTTTAAGTCTTCTCTTACTAGCTTCCATGCAGGTACCTGGCATTTCCAGCAGAAAACAAGATCTCATTACAATTGCTCATTACAGACACACTAACAAACAGCGACTGCCACTGAATTCTGCTGACAGGATTAAGAAACAATCCTCTGTTGGTATAACGTACATGCCTAAAGTTACAGAAGGGTAAGTAAGGTCAAGATAAATTAATCTTTTAGAAACAGAGAGTTGCCCCAAGGAAGATTGGCGTTAGTTCTGTGGTATGCCGATGAGGGGCAACCCTTTCCAGAAACAGGGAGAGAAATGCAATGTTTACAAACACACATTATCTCACCTGCATATATTTGACACATGGATTTGTCTAATATCCATCACACACACTTTCCACGGAATACTTCAAAAGATTGAACTAAAGGCTTACACAACAATTTACAGTGATTTTGAGGATTTATAACAGTAGGGAAGATTAGATCTGTCACTTTTTTCTTTTTTCTTCTTTTTCAACATTGAAGTCTGTATCACTGAAGTCAGCATCTGAACAGGAATGCCGAAGGAGGAAGAAAAGGTAACAGAAAAATACCAGAATTCATGTACACACACAGAGCAGAAAGAAAATTGCACAGGACAGCAAAACTCACAAAGGAAAAGAAAACATTGCAAACCGACATTGTAAAAAATGGGGGAGATCAAGAAGAGCAAACCAAGCAAAGAGGATGAAAGTATATAAAAACAACTCAGGCACTGGAAAAGGAGGAAGGGGCAATTAGAAACACACAGAAATGGTTATCAGCCAGCAAAAGCAACAGATGAGAGAGAAAAAAGGTAACAAAATAAATGCGTAAAGAAGAACAAATGCTTGTTATCACTCTCTGTGTTAAAACTGCAGAGAATTATTAGCATAGTAGCAAGCATCATGTATGTGGTGAATACAAATGGATGGTATTTCTGAAGCTTTGTCTTCAGTTCTGTACTTCAGAAACAGTCCAATCTCTATGTTAATCACAGAAAACACAGAAAACCTATTAAAGAAACAAAACTAGGTACTGTCAGTATTGTTCACTTAATCATTTTCTTCTACAGTGTTGAGGGGCACTATATTTTCTTTTTTTGTTGTTGTTTCAGAATTAAGCACATAACTCCAAACTGTTAATGAAAAAATACGAACATAACTACCGATGCTGAGATGTAAGAATATAACTTAAAGTCTGAATAAGCTCTCTTTCACATGTAACAGAAGCTCAATGCTTCTCAGAGGATCTTGCATTTATTCATAAACTAAGATGCAAGTAGACAGAAGAGCTTAAGTTTGGAATTCTGTGATTGCCCCTTCAGGTTTGAGCAAGCTCGTACATTTGACTGAATTTAAGTTTTTCAGCTCAGGTAGATTTGTAGGAAGAAACTCTTTAACCTTACCTGAGCCTTGTATGGACTCTTACAATGAACTCTAACGCACAGTACGCACCACCCCAAGCGCTTTTCCTTTCCCAGGTGTGCAGTGGTAACTGATTTTCACAACCAGCTGAAAAATAACTTTCAGCAGACCCAACTTTCCCCTTTTCTAAGTATGCCGTTCATTCCAAAGACAGACATCAAACACCTCGGATGCCTGCTGTCAGATGCTCTGAGTTGAGACATTTTATAATATCCTGAAAAAACAGGAAGTTCCACAGAGGAAGAGACCTGCTGAGAAATTGCACAGGAGACTGAACTTCACGAGGGTGCTAGGGGTCTGTTGGGATGTTTGTAAAAATACCACAGAAAACTACGGAATGGAAAGGGGAGTACTCTCACATAAGGAGAGGGATTTAGAGCTTGTTGGGAAGTGGGTAAGTGAGGGGAAAGTGGAACTGAGGGCTTACTGAAAACATGTAGAGATCTCCAAAATGTATTGCATAGCTCCTGAGAAAATGGCCACGCATTAGGAAACCCATCAGTCCTCTTGATGGCATGGAACTTGGGTAATGCACGTTCAAGACCCTCTTTCCTAAATGCAGATAGCAATCAGAGCCTTTGCTGAAACGAAGCTCAGTTTCAGCCTGGAAAAACCATCTCAAGATAAATTAACAGCAAAATAAAATCCTTAAAAAAATCAACCAAAAATCTGTCCAGTGGGCAGTAATGAAGAACTCAGCTTATTAGCTCCTGTCTGTGAGTGCAAATCAGCCTTGTACATTTGCATTCATCAGTAAAACTCCTCTTAGGAAAACAGCAAACAGTATTTTTCTGTTTCCTAGTTAGGAATTTTTTAAAAAAAGAACAAATCATGGCTTGGATAGATACATGTGTATGCATATGCATATGCGCAAGTATGTGTATATATTTTATACATGAGTGTGTGTTTGGAACCTTTGAATTTACTACATGCAGTAAACTCTTACAGGAATATACAGCAGCCCTAACTCCCAGACACTAAACCAGAGGTGAGCTACAGTAAACACCAGCTTTTAATACTGGCACACAAAGTTTCATTTATACTTGTCATCTGAACTCTACCTGAAAGTGATAGTCATTTATCCTGCAAATCTATTCCAGTAACGTTTTCTGAAACCCTTACAGGAGCTTTATATTGCATTAACACATCGCAAGTATCTTTCTGGCTTCAGAAGAAGGAAAAAAAATAAAAAAGATTTCATTTCTTAAGAGATACCATCAGAGATCCGTTATTTCCAGTTGTCTCTTCTACTACTGTTGGCCATTATACAACCTCTTTCAAAATTGCCTATACATACATAGCTCTGAGACACGAATAGTTTAAACAGAACCTTAAAATAAACTTTGACAAGATTTAAATAAGTATATAGTCTAGCATAATTCTAGAAAACTACCTACTGGAGGCTGACCTTTACTAATTGATATGGTTCTATTACAAGCTTCCCTGAAAGCAAAAGCCACATAGCTCAGAGGACTTTTACGGCTGCAAATCTACTCTCAGAGAGTCAAGCTTAAATTTGTTCTCCTGCCCATACCATTATTCTGCTATTTCCTTTTCCACCGCGGTTACACCTTATGGCAGGAAGCTCTCCTGAGCCCTCAGGACAATCCATCCCTCCTAGCTGTTCTCTCCTCCCCATGGTATCATCTGTTACAGCGTATCTACGAACCCCAGGCTTAAACAGTGATGCATGTGATTAGCAGAAGGATCTGGGCCATGACCTTACAGATTAACTGAGTTAAAGCCTCATGCTTAAAACCTCAGTGCTTCTGAGCATGCACAGAAATCCTGCATCCTTCAGAACGATCAGGATTATCGCAAGTTTTAAGGTCTTTGATCTTACCCAATTGCCCAGTGCTGCCTTTATCAGTCATCCACTTGAACTTGAGCAGAATTCCGCACCTGCTTCCAAAATGACATGAAAGGCAATTTCCATGTTGTCCCCCTCTCCCATTTAGTTCTACCAAGTTAAAATAATTCTCCCTCCTTTGCAGTGTATGATATTTGCATTACAAAATATGAATGCTAAAGGAACAAATGGCATTCTTGCCCTATATATTTAGGGCATTTTAGACAGCAGATAGTCAGATACGTATGCCAGTGAAATTAATGCTATGGCTTCATTTTTTACATTTCTTAAGTCTCAAAATTTTTTAAACACGAACCTAAATCAACAACATGGAGTATATAATATCCTCTGAAAGGTACTGACTTGTCCTGAAGTAGTGATGCCAATAGTTTTGAAAAGGTTAATGAACCATATCTAAATTTGGTTTTGAAAGCCCTCTATATTCCTTGCACATATTAGCTCATTCTTTTGGTATTTTAAAATTCAAATAGATCTAGTTAAAAAAATGGCAGAACACATTTGAGTAAATTTCAAACCTATTAAAAATTCATAAGGTTAAAATTTACTCGCAAGCCCATACACTTTATGTTTCTGCATGTCTCCCTTTGGCTGACCTTCTATACCACAATAATGAAGTAATCCATGCTGCTGGGGAACCAAGAAGTAAAAACCCCAGCATGGTAAATGAATGCCACTAGAGTACGGCTAAGTATACAAAAGCATGGGCATTCAAAAGGATTAGAAGTCTACAAACAGGTGATGATAGGTAGAAAGTCAATTAAAGAAAAATTCTGACAGCAAGAACTGAAATACTTAGTGCCACTGGATGATAAATACAGGGGTGTTCTTACAGGAAGAAATTGGATTGCTTTGTCTGCCACACTGCAGAGTACTCAGTTACCGCCAGGCAGAGCCAACTGTAGCAATATTGCATCAACAGAACCATATGAATTCCGCAAATACAATGTAAGTACACCAGGCTTTCTAGTATTCACCACCTACTCATATCTGCAACATATATAACCTGTTATTGTCCTATTTAAGCAACTTTCTTCAATCACTTTCTGCTTCCTTCTCAAAACAAATCTCTTTTCCCAAGAAGCCTGTCTTGCAAAAAAAAGAATGGCAGCTGGGCTTCCTAGATGCTTTCTGGGAAGCAGAATTTATATGTAAGGACTTGTGATGGTCAGGATGCATGTGGGTTATACCTAAAGTGAAAAGCAAAGGATGATGTAAGTTGCCAAGTGTGGGCAGATATGAAATTTATGTATCACAGGGCAGGGAATGAGTAAGGAGAACGCTTGCCGGGCTTCCCTGCAGTCCACTCCTATGGGACAACCGTGCCACCAAGGGAAATTCAAACTGATTTCAAGTCTGGTTCCCAGCTCTTCACAGAGAGGAATAGCTGTGATTTGGACCAGGATAGAGCCAGCGCTGCGTGGACTGCATGGGGCTGGACACCATTAGGCTCATCCACAGCATTCTGGAACAAGCAGGGAGGTAAAAGGAACGTGTTGTCCAGGACAGAGGACTGAGGAGGCCCAACATCCTTCCAGCGCCCTTTTATGTACAAGACTATTTCCACGGTTCACCTATACAAACTATCATGTCATTTTACTCACCTACTCACCTAATCAGTTACATATACGCAGTAAGTATTTGCAAGAAACAGCCCTAGACTTTAATCACTGAGTTCTGATTCAAATAAAGCGATCTTTAATATCTATGTTATACCTTATCAGCCATATGTCTATGCTAATTGACTATGAAGGGAAGTATCAGAATCAATACAAAATGCAATAAATCTTGGCATATAATTCTATAGATTATAATGTAACAGAAAATACAGCATTCTAAATTAAACAAATTTTAAAAGGAAAAAAACCCAAATTGCTTATAAGTCTTCTCCTTCCTGTCTATATCCCTCTCTCTGTTATAGACACAGACTGGACAAAGCAGATCTCATTGGTCTTTTGGTTCTTTAAGGCTACTGGTTCTTAAATGAATGGTTATATAAACTACTCAATAGGAAAAACTGAAAAAAAATGGTGTCAAAAAAAGCCCAAGGATGCAGGTATCTCAGAGAAAGTATTATTTTGGAGAATGAAAGAAATCACAAAAGATGGTAACAGTCCTGATTTTTAAGTTATTCCTCTTTTATCTAGTAGTTTAAAAAACAGAGCTACATCTTGCCTAGGATTTGGGATACCAAAACTCTAATGCCTCTGCAAAACAGGGAACAAATTCCTAATCTGGTAACCAGAGAAGACACCTGAGATGGTTTATGATTTTTTTCCAATAATTATTTAATTTCTAATATATAAATAGTCCTTGGCGTCCACCTTTGTGGGGGGGGGGGGGGGGGGGGGGGGGG
>JAVKLA010000014.1:1723207-1746452 GCA_034782735.1 Sagittarius serpentarius
TTAATACCTGAATTAAAGGCATGAAGTAGTTTCCTAATTTGCTTTCATTTCCATGAATTTCTGTTCTGCACAGAGGCACAGTTCCACAGACAAGAGTATGTGCCTCCATTTTGGAGGAGACGACAGTTCTGGCTAGGAAAAACCTCTGTGCAGAAAGGCAAGAGTGGAGCCATCGCTTCTTTTGTAGCTGGGGTTTGTCACAGCAGAGGCCAGAGTTCTGTATTTTGTGCAGGATTTACACCCACAACTGTTTGTTAAATGCACTTAGAGAACATCTTCCAAATAAAATGCCTTGGGGAACTCAAAGGGTGCAAAGATTTATTTCTTTGTCAAGTTTGGAGAAGGAGATGACACCAAGCTGCTGTTCTTAATAAAAACGGTGGCAGGTTCGTGCAGGTGTAACAAGCTGAACTCTGTTCAGAGCAAGTTTTACTGGCAAGAGCTTGAGGCAGGTGGTTGGTTAGATAATGGGTCTGAGGTTTACACTCCTTTCGTAACTTTTAGTGTGATGTGTGTAAGTTCATTAAGGGGCTAGTGGTAGAAGTGAGTGCAGACTCCACATCTCACAGATTTTTAATTAGTGATCTAGGCAGTTACCACTAGCTTTCTAACATACTGTTTAAACAAGCACATGAGCATTAATTAAACTATTCGATAAATTTTAGGGAAAAAAATTAAAGCCATATGTAAAAAGGCTTATACAAAATTCTCCAGGGATACAGGAGATATGTCCTATGGCTAAAATCATACTCTGTTCTAAAAGACTTCATGATCTACAAATGCGATTCACCTCTACTTTCTTGTTTTCCACTTTTCCATGTTCAAGCCTTTTATATGCCAGAATGGAATCCTAGTCTACACCATTGCCTCTGATCAGCCTTTTATTTAAATCAGTGCATGACCAACACCAATGTGAATATGCAAAAATGAAACCAAGTGGGGGTTTTTTATGTATTCAGAAACAATGCTTTCCAGCATTTTTCACAATCTCATATTCAGTAAGTGTAGCAGCAAGTCATCAGTATTTGTTACAAGATTAATGGAAATCCCAAAACCATGAGTAGAAACACAACCAGCACATCACTCCACTGTTTGGTTTGGGGGTTTTTTTGTGGTTTTTTTGCAGATTATCTTGCTTAGTACACTATGTTTCAGCATTCAGTGGATGAAACCTCACTCTAAATAAGCTCTCAAGCTTAATTTAACTACTCTGCAAAAAGCATCTTCTATAAAGAAAATGCTTCAGAAGCATAAAAGAAAGCACAATATCTCTATGTAATAATTTTTTTTCCTGTAACCATTGTTGAAACTATCTAAAATGGTCACCCTATTTAAGGAAGAAAGCAAAATCAACACAAACATTTTCTTCTGATTTGAAAAGGCACAGAGGGTAGTTTACCTGCAATTGTCAATGTTACTTCTTCCTATAGCATTAGAGAAGTTGAAAGGTCCCACATTATTGATTTCTATGACTTGTATACAGCCAGTGAAATTGTAGACAGGTCCAGGTACCTACAAAGGAGAAAATGCACACAGTTCTTTCACTTGTTGTTATTGTGATCAGTTTTAAAGATAATGAAGTTTCTGCAAAAGAGTTGTAACATCATTTAACCCGACTCCTGAAGAACTCTCCCGGTCTCCTTTTTTTCTCCAACGAAATTCTATTAAAAAAATTTGAATGTGAAAAGAAATTACAGCAAGATAAGCAGCATCGACTTAAAAAATAAACTGATAAAGTTTTGGACATGCAGACAGCACCACAGGTATAGTGAGACACCAGCAAAAAGTGGACTTCTCTAACTTTAACCAGGTATTTGTTTCTTACAGGTGAACACAGGTCATGTGGAATGGCAAACAAGGAAGCTTTGAAAAGTCTACATTTAAGTTTACTACTTCCCTGCTCAAAAGGTATCTAGTACCATTAATCATTTTTCAAAGATGCCTAAGGACCTACTAAAAATGGGAATCACTGTAGGGGCACTGAAAAAACACAGAACAATAAATTGTTGTGCATATCTCGCCATCTAAACAAAGAGCACTGACAGAATGTTGACAGGTGTTATAATATATAAACAAACCACCCAAAATGTTGCAACTGAATCTTTATGGACTGGACTGCTGGACTGGGGCAAGTTCCTGGTCACACCAGATCACATGTACCTGTCCTTGGGGCCACGTAAGAGGTAAGACTCCATAGTTTACATAATAAATTTCATGCCAAAATAAGAAAAAAGGAACTTCTAGGACTGTCCACGAAGATGAAAGTCACTGACGCATTCAAACAGGGCCTTGGGAGACTCAGGAAGAAAAGACAGTAACAGTGGTTACTCAGGTGTGACTGAGGCACCTAAAGGAACGCTGGTCCTAAGCCCATAGGAGGAGAAGCAAGTCTTGGCTTGGTCCTTAACACTGCAGAGGACCTGTTCCTAATGCTGACTATGAAGTCAGATTTAGATACCTGCAGGTTTAGATACCTGCAGAAACAAAAACAGAAAGTCATTGCGGTCATCATTTCATACAGGAGCACTACAGAAAAATGAAGAAACTTTTAAAAAGGAAATTCAAAGGAACATCCCAAAGGGTAAAGGACATGCAGATGAATGCTTAAAACAAGCTATCAGAGGTTCACATAAAATGTAAATAAACTACTAGAAGAAAGACTTTAGACCCCCTCAAAAACCAGAATGTTTAAATAGCAAGGTAAAAAACGTTCATAATGGCTAAAAAGACATCCTTTAAAAGTTGAGGTCATCTCCAAATGAAAGAAAATAGGAAGTTATATAAAAGTTGCCAGTAGAAACCCAATAAAGCAGGCCAGGTAAAGAAAAATAAAAGATCCTGAGGAACAATTTGTTAAAAGCATAATGGCAAGCATTAAATGCTTTTTAAAACCCAACAGGAACACTAAGCCTGCCAGAAAGGCTGTAGGGCCAACAGACCATCGAAGTATAAAAGGACTGTTCAAAGAGATAAGGCTCTAGCAAGAAATGTAAATGAACTCACCAAATCAGAATGTAATGTAGAGGAGCTCTGAGAGGTTCCCATGCCAGAACCCCTTTTTAGTAGGGAGATACCAGAGATCTGTCTCAAATTGAATTATTACTGGAAAATGGTTTAAAATAAATTAACAAAGTGAACAGTAGCAAAAAAAGAGAAAGACCAAATAGTGTTTGCCCAGAATCCTAAAGGAAATTACTATGGTCATCACTTAAAATGCCATCCAAACTACAGGAATGGTAGATGTGGATTTGGGGGGGGTTTGTTTGTTTGTTTGTTTTGGGTTTGGGTTGGTGTTTTTGTTTGTTTTTTTTAATTTCTTTTTATGGTTTGGCAAAGGGGGACAAGCCTAGGGAATGCAAGGGCACACCTCAAACTACAGATCAGTAAGTCCCGGTTCTATTCCAGACAAACCATTAAGAACTACATCAAAGAACAGAATTAACAGATACAGAGATGAACATAATGTACTGGGGAATAGTTGAGATGGTTTCTGAAAAGGGAAATTGTAACTCACAGGAGGAACACCGAATATGTGAAACAGGATGCCTTGGCACATAGCCTTTGATTTCCAGACGGCTTTTAACAAGTTTCTATGCTAAAAGATTCTAAAGTAACTCATAGTCACCTGGGATAACACGGAAGGCCTTCAATAAATGAAGAAAATGTTTAAAACAGAAGCAGAAAAAACGGGAATAAATAGTGAGCTTTCTCAATATGGAGAGCCCCTAGAAAGTCCCTCAGCAAACTGTGTTAGGGTCTGCGCTCTTCAGCATATCCACAAGTGGGTCACTGTTTCCTGCATTATGCACGATAGCAAAAACAAAATCCTGAGAAGATTTCACAGTATGCAAAAAATTCGCAACATGCAAAACCAGGATCAGAAGGACACGAGATTACATAGATCAGTGAGAAAAGGAAAAGAAGGTAAAGGGTGTACTTTTCACACAACTCAAAATTAAGCTGTGGAACTCTGCCATAGGATGTTGTGGATGGTATAAGTCTAAATGGGGTCAAAAATTGGTCAAGTTAATGGGAAGAGATTTTTCCAAAATAGTCTTCCTTATCTCTTTTCTTACCATGAAAGGTCATAAAAAGAATGATGGTCTCTAGCCTGTGTATTTGCCTTCTTCCTCACCAGCCAGCAAACCACATTTCATATTGTGGTGGCTTCTTGATCTGTCCAGAGCCTTGAGGTAAAACCACCTGCCCTTTTCTTTAAAGGAAAAAGATTTTGAAAGACCGAAAGATTTTAAAACTGTGTTTTAGAAGAACACAAAATACTGAATCAGAACATGGCAACCATTTAACAGATTTTGACGTGCTGGGTGAGGTAGACAAATCTCCCACCTCCCACCTCCCACCTCTGTCTGTGCAGGGAGGGCCCTTTCCTCTAATCTTGCTTTCTAAAAGGTTCAGTGACTTTTTTTTTCCACAACATTTGGTGTTCCAGATGCACACAGCTGCTTCTGGGTCCCAAGGGAAATCTCCTTATTGCCGCTGCTTCTACAAGATGGCTGAGAGTCACCTCCAATCTTGAAGTAAGCACCCTGTTCCTCTCAGGACAGCCCCAGCCTCCTCGCCTCCCACAGGCTGTCCGCCCGGGGCTGCCAAAAGCTGCTCCCAGCTCTCTCGGAAAAGGAGCGATCCCTCCCGCCCCGCAGAGAGACAGGCTGCACAAGTAAACAAAATGGAACTGGCCTCCCAGTCCACGGGAGGGCTCAAAGAAGTTCCCTGACAGTTCACTGTTTATTTCTTTAGCAGCAAAGGCTTAAGGGCAGACAAGACTTTAAAACAGGTACATTACAACAGTGCGACAATGTGGAAAGTTATGCAGCTGTTTAAGGAGGCACCTGAAGTCAGCCAAGTTCAGGTGCTGGGACGGGGAAGGCCGGCTCTCTGCGGCAAACACGGCCTAGAGGACTGCACTGAGGCTTCCTGGAGCTTAGAGACAAGGCCCTCCCTCAGGGACTGGATGCGAACGCTCCCCTTTCTCAAAGTTACGCTTCGGCTATTAAAAGAACAGTATCATTTGATATACCACGATGGCTGACACAGACTACTGATATGGATTACGGACAACAGAAGACGGTCTCCCTTGCGTATCATTCCTTTACCAGTCACGTTGGCAAGGAAGTGAGCGTGAGGGACTGCCAAGTGTTATACTCGGCAGTCTGCTTTGGCTGCTGTTATCGTGACAAATTATACCAGGTCATCTTTGAGCGTGTGTTGTCCTATTAAGTTTCACATTTTATTTTTTGTAAGAGATGCTTGTTATTCTTTTTTCCCTGCCTTTTATAAACAGTAAATAAAACAATTTTCAAATTAACAGGATGCAGAATCTGTTGCAAATTCACTGTGAACATGGACAGAGACAGTTAAATCCTTGTGAGATGGAAATGACATGGGACCCATAACATTGCCTAAAAAAATGAAAAATTGAACAGTGTTTTAATATTGGCTGCATAAAACAACTTGTTAGCGCTCTGCTGCTTCTTCTATCCCTCACCCTCTTACGAAGTTTCACTAAAGCTTAATTATGATTGTTCCAGTCACACCATGTATGTTTTTCAACAAAAGCCCTCATTCTTGGGATTGTAAAAACAAACAAACAAACAAATAGAAAGCAAAAGGAAGCAATAACAGCAAAGGTCAGATACAATATAGTTTTAACATTTACAACAGCTACGGTGCCTAGTTAAGTTAATTCAAGACTCTGAATGTCAAGTTCGTATGGGGAAAATTCACTATGGCAACCTATGATCCATTTTGCACACTGAACAGCAAATTAATCGCTTGGTTTGGGAACAAACGTTTATCTGTATATTCCCTTAACAACATGGTTTCCTTCCTTTCAAAACAAACATACTGATTGGGCTCTTAATAATTTCTCTTACACAGATATTTGTCTATTTTGAATGTAATGCATTCCTCTAAAATAATATTAAAATACTTACTTCTTTGTTTTGTAATCACAACTACATCATAAACCCTTTGCTCAAACAATTGCTTCCTTTTGGAGAGCTATGCTATGTATACAAAAAAATGCATGTCTTCTGAGACATGTTTGGGTATAAGGGCTATTGATCCAAATAATAAAAAATTAAGTATCTTTTATTCTGCTGCTTTTGAGAATAGGTACTCATTTGTGATTAGCAGAGCATTAGAATGTGTATTTCGGTTTCCTTCCATTTACAAAAATACATTAATACGCTGACAAACTGTAATACCTGAATTGCCTGAAAATGTCAGGGTCATAGCAACATCAGAAATTTAATTTAATACAATTCAGTATTCAGAAACTATGCAGATATCTTTGACATATAGTAACCATGCTCTTTAAATGCCCTTTATACTTGACAAAAATGAGTACAGATAGTTAGCTGGTAGGAAAAGTTCACACATATATGCCAAATAATTTATTAACATCCCTTACTGACTAGCCTAAATTAGAGCTGCTGTTAGGCAGAATTAACCTAGAATTGAGTTCCTAGTGAAATGAGCTCGCATGCTGTCATTTCGCTATAGATTCATAAATAATATAATGAGGTTTTGACTCATGATCAGAGCATTTATAAAAAAAAGTAATTAACTCAAAAGAAAACAAAGCATAGCACAATCTTTCCTCACTTGTCTCCACTCAAGATAAATTTTATATCTTAAAAATTCTCACTATAGATATTACAGTGTACCAGGATACACTATTCAGTGATGTTTCACATCTTCGTGATTCCTGTGAAACATGCTTGATTTTGGAGTCCGATTTGTAGAACTCTGCGAAAGATTGTGAAACTTTTCAAATTGCAATATCTTAAACATGAACAAAATGGCTCAGGTACACATTTTTGCATACTCTAATGACATTTTTATTTATGTTTACTAACAACATGATGAACAGTTTGGAAATTAATGCAAAACTCCAAGATAAAAATCAACCTTGAGATAACAGTTTCTCTACTCCAGTTCTGGTTCTTGCTAGTGCTTAGAATCATACAAAATGGTCATAATGAATTCTGATATTAAGCAAGTTCTACTCTCAACTCTGTATTTTCTTCAGGTTCGCCAAACAGCAACAAATTTGACTAACTGTCTCAGTTTTAACCTGCTCGAAACCTACTGCAACTGAACTTCAGTATCAGACAACATCACGAACCCAAAAATAATCTTTTCAAAAAAGCCTAAATTCCTTGGGGACGTGGTGGTGGTGGTCTTCCTTCCCCCTAAAGAAGAATCTGTTCTTTAAGAAATGTCATTTTACAACCCATGTTCCTGGCTTAGATATTGATTTAAATACAGCACAAAATAAAACTATACAGACTACCAAATTAGCACCAAGGCAAACAGAACATGTTTAATCCAACATGACCTCATTCTGCCTTTGTATGCCATCTCCTGAGCACTGAAACTTGCCTGCATTCAGGGCAACATGCTATAGGTAGGATATGTATTTTTTCCAGTCTCTTCAAGCCACCAGATTTTCAAGGAGTTGTTAAAAATCGACACTAGTCACTCAGACATCACCTTGACCAAAAAATGTTAACGCTTTAGTTCTTGCTGATTTAAACTTTTAAAACATCAATTCATAAAAACTAAACATTGTGCATTTTAACTCCAGTAGTTCAAGCAAAATGGACAATGTTACTCCGGTTACTGTGTATAGCCACTAACTAGAGAGAAATGCACCTTCCTTTGAGAAGTGTTGCTGAAGTAGACAGCGGCGGGGAGGTGGGGGGTTGATGTATCTAAGCTGTTTGTTACTACACTTCCTAGGATATACTTTATTAAATATTTTTCCTATGCAGTTCCAATTTTAATCCACATGCATTTTTATTGTTAGATAATGTAGTACAAACCAATTTTTATTAGTTTAATGACATTTCAAAACACGTAGGAAAATGAAAAGTGGTATTGGTTCTGAAAACAAAAGTAATAAAAGAGAACACTTATAATATGGGAGAAGGAATATTGTTTCAGCTTCTGTACCAGTACTAGCACAGAAATGGGAAGGAAAAATGGGAAGGTACACTGGTAAAATTGCCTACATGCCACCATATAGAAAATAAAGTGGATGAAACACAAAGGAACTCAAATCTCGCCTACATCCTGACCAGTACTGTTCATGAAATGAAACACTGTATAAACTTATGCATTATGATATCAAAATTTCATTTAATTGATATGTTACTATAATAGATTATTTGACACTGAAATTGTGATTCTGAGCCAAACATCCAAAAAATCATTTTAATTCAGTTATACTAACACAACTAAAAAGGGGCTAAGAAGTAAGTTAAATCA
The DNA here is from genome assembly GCA_034782735.1 of Sagittarius serpentarius. Taxonomy (NCBI): domain Eukaryota; kingdom Metazoa; phylum Chordata; class Aves; order Accipitriformes; family Sagittariidae; genus Sagittarius; species Sagittarius serpentarius. The sequence goes on from JAVKLA010000014.1 coordinate 1,731,503, forward strand.
AGATTATTTTTTTAATGTAGCTGCTTCTACAGAAATTTTTAAACAACTTATTGCTATTATCCTGAATCTGCATTTATCATATCTGCCATGGATACTGAACCCTATCACCAGACTTCTGTGAAACAAGAACGGTAAAGCATAATAAAATAGAAGACGGGGAAAAAAAAATCCCCCAGACTGCCTAGGGTGGTACAGGTTTACATTTCTGCTCCTCCTTTCTCATTTGTTCTAGCAACTCAGATCAGGGGTTGCAAAACTTGCTACCCTGGTAGTTCTCCCGCTATGGGAAATCAACAAGGCAGGAGTTCTTCCAGTCTCCTGGGCTGCAGGGCAAGGAACCGAGGCTATCCTCTCACACTGGGTCTGTGCGCGGAGCAGTACTGGGGAAACACCTCCTGGCTTGCTGTGCTTTGCAGCAGGAACCACACTGGTCATCTGCCTGGTCCCAGACTCTGACGGAGCCAGCTCACCGAGTAACAGACATTCACAGCCCTCTTGCATCATGTCCTCATCTAAACTGACTGACAGTGTAAAACTTGAGCGTAAGTGTTTCACTGTCAGTTTCCCAGGATTCTGCCAGTTTGTTCTGGCCAAGAATGGTTCATTAAGCCACAAAGGATTAATTAAAATCAGGAGGTCTCAAAGATTCAAGGGTACTGCAAAACTGCCTTACCATTTTTATGAAAGTTCACCCTTGGCCAAGATCCTTATCTTTTAAACTTGCTCTTGCCTTGCACTTAAGCGCGTGGAATGTTGCATTTCAGAAGTGATACGAAGACTCTGAAGTAAGGAAGGACCTCCCTAAGTTTTATGGCTAGCAATGTCTGCCCTTTTGGTAAGCAATTTCAGTGTTTGCACTTACAAGCATAATGTATGATTTACATCCTGTGTTAGCTGTTGCAATTCTTAGTAAGTTCAACTACTCTAATTTATCTTTTTTAATTCTCTCTTGTTAATGTGGTACAATACCTTGTGCATGAACAAGCTGAAAAATATATTGGCCCGAGATGACTAGAACATGTAGAGTGTAATTTGGAAAACAGACTTATGTCTCTTATCTAGTACAGGCTCTATCAACTAACTGTGGAAATCAACTCATCGCCCTGCACTTCACCTTTTCAGAGTGATGCTGAAGTTAAACATACCAAACACTGTGCTACGCTAATATAATACAGTATTACAGCACATTAGAGGAAAGGTGTTTGGAGCCCATCACCATGAATGAGTTTTCAGTCCAAGTCAGTCTACTTCTGTAGTTCTGGTTCTTGTCCAATCAATAACCAATAGCTCAGACCCACAAACATTTAACCCAAGAGATGTCTGTATCAAGTATATGTGTTTAGGGACTGATGGATTTGATGATCCTCGATTCAAGCATTCAACTCAGGATATTCTATGATATCTAAAATAAGATTCAGTGTGAAACACTTCTTACTGAATCATAAATGCCGAGTTACAAAAAAGGGAGGGATTGAAGCAAGTAGTTGTACATCTGTCTGAACTAGAAGAGAGAACACCTTGTCTAAAACAAAGACACCTGCATATCAAAGGAATTAATACTCGTATAATGGTCAGGCTATCTCTGGCATAAGGAGGAAATACTTACGTTTCAGGGAGAATGACTGTATTTATCTGGAACATCTGGAAGTCTTCAGAGGGAAAAAATGGCTATAAAAGCTAAAATGTTCCAACAAAATAGGCTTTTCTTTAGTGTCTGTAACTTGAGCTACATGGCATTCAGAGGGGCTTCATTTTGTCAGAGTTCTAAGAAAGCTCAAGATTCTCAGCTGAAGAAGGGAGAGACAAGAAGAAAATGTCTTCATAAATTTTCATTATTTTGTGCTTTCTTATATCATGCCTGTACATCTTATAAACATCTGCAACTGGAGTGTCTGGGTTTGTATATTGTAAATACATATTATTTTTTCTTCTAGCTCAGTCTCTTTTAAGACAAGAGGGCTTTCAAGGTAACACAGTATTTCTCATACAAGATGTAAAGAATATATCAGCTGGCACACTATGCCTTTCAGCAAATGCCTTCACTTCCCCAAAATACTTCAGGGGATCCTAAGTCTAACAGCATGGCATACGTAAGCTATCAGGACCAGGTGAAAACTAGTATAACGGTGGTTTGCAGTCTTAGGAACATGGTAACAAGGAGAGCTGCCTGACACATGAGAAGGTGTTTAGGAGCACGCGTGCATTCCAAGGTCACCGAGATGTTAGTCAGGTATTTATGTGATCAGAGGGGTATCTACAGTAGATCGGATAAAAATGTTAACCATGATGTGTGAAGAAGGTAATGAATCCGTGCACTTCCAAGATGCATTCAATTCTCTTACTGTATCAAGACAAGACAAGTTTTTGTGTTTCAAATACAATAAACTCTACCAATGAGTAAAAATGTAAAGCCTTTATCAATTTTTGATGGGACAACTGACAGGTTACTACCCACTGTTGTCTGCACGGTCTTTCAGCTAGATTTTACTGCCCCTGTGACAAATGTAACAGAACACAAAAATATATCTATAATTCGTCACATTAGCATAGATTGAGATTAATGGCAGTTTAATTTGGCACAAGTGAGAAGTGGACCCATGACCTGTTTTGTCATCTCTTCTGAGGAAACAATAACCTTTAGCAAAGGAGTGAGGTAAGCAGTTGGATTCAGTTACCTAATTATTTGTTTTAGCCTGAATTTCCAGTTTGAGTCACAGTCCTGAGAGACCTGTAAGAGTATGTGTTTCCCCAGAGCTGTTAACTCTCTCCGTACTGCCTACTCTTAGCCAGAGGCATACGTTGGTTTCTGTGGAACATCTCCTTTTGTTCTAGCTCTCAATTCTATCTCCCCCCACCTTGACTCTAATACTATTCATACACTTGTCAAAAGACACACGTAGTCCTGAGATTCTTATACTTGCCCTGAGTTTCATGCTCTTGGATTCCTTGTCTACAGAATTTACAAACTTTATTTGGAACTGATAATCACCACGAAAGCCAGAGTAGAGAAAAAGGTCAGATTCATGTGAAACCACATTATGCACTAGTTGATCTAGAGGAGAAATCAAACCATATACTAAAAACTGGAAGTATGAAGTAAGTTCTTCACTTGAAAAAATCTGAAAACAAGTATTAAAATAATGAAACATGCATGGCAGATTCTAAACTGCTTCCTTACTTGCTTCCATCACTCAGATCTTGGAAACGAGTTCCCTCCTCTCCCTCCCTAGCATTGCTTTAATCCTCAATGCTGACCTGCTCTATTCTTCTCAAGATGAAATTTTACCTCTTTTATTTTTACTCTCAACATACCTCAGGCTGTTATTCAGGACAAACATCACAAGGTCAGTCACTCTCCCTTTCTTGAGATTCTAATGCATTTGTATTCTTTCTCTAGCACATCCCTTCTGGTTGAAAAGAACTTTCCAACTGTCACAAACTTTTCAAGAATGGTATCTATAAAAATGGTGTCATGCAATACACATCTTACCAAGCTAACAGTATTTAGTTTTCTATTCACTCTTCACAGAGATTACAAGTGTGATTAGTAACAGTATAGAGATCTGGTACTCAGAGGGCTCTGAACCCTCCCTTCCACTATTCTGCAGCCGTTGAGGCTTCTACTGCCACAGCAAAGTACACCTGAACATGAAAAATAATTTAGGCTTTTTCCCTCAACTTCCTCCTAGAAACAGAAATATTAGATGAGAGTAAAGAGCCATCTTCACTGGGCACTGAACCTGTATCCTGTATCTCCAGTAGCAACCAATACAGAATGCTAGGAAAGGGAACAGTAACAGATCATGTAGGCTGTGGTATTTCACAGTCACAGCATGGTTGGGGTTGGAAGGGACCTCTGAGGTCATCTTGTCCAACCCCCCCTACTGAAGCAGCATCACCTACAGCTGCTCGCTCGGGACCACATCCAGATAGTTCTTAAATATCTCAAAGGATGGAGACTCCACAGTCTCCCCGGGCAACGTGTGCCAGAGCTCAGTGAAACAGTGTTTCCTGATGTTCAGACAGAACCTCCTGTGTTTCGGTTTGGGCCCATCGCCTCTGGTCCTGTCACTGGGCACCACAGAAAAGAGCCTGGCTCCGTCCTCTTTGCACCCTCCCTTCAGGTATCTGTGCGCATGGATGAGATCCCCCGGCGCCTTCCCTCCTCCAGGCCGAACAGCCCCGGCTCTCTCAGCCTGTCCTCACAGGGGCGATGCTCCAGGCCCTTCTTCATCCTTGCGGCCCTTCGCCGGACTCTCTGCAGTGTGTCCTGTCTCTCTCGTACCGGGGAGCCCAGAACGGCCCCAGCACTCCGGGGCGGCCTCTCCAGGGCTGGGCGGAGGGGAAGGATCACCTCCCTCGGCCGGCTGGCAGCGTTCCTCCTCAGGCCGCCCGGACACCCTTCGCCGCCCTTGCTGCAAGGGCAGGTCGCTGGCTCGTGGTTTCAAGATTATGTTCTTAAAAACAAAATTACAGTGGATTTTGGTAAAATTTCTGTGTATGAATAAAAGTAGGGTGGGTTTTTTTGCTCAAGCAAGACTTTTTTATCAAAACGTTAAGGTAAATAACCGTATCTTTAGAAAGTGAGCTAGATTTGTCATCTGTGTGTTCTGTAAGTTAGAAAAGATTCAGTTCTTTACACTGGAATTGCTTTTCAATCTCTGGGCTCACTGGCACTTGCCATGAGTCAATCAGAAAAACTGCTCTCAAATACTGAGTATGCACGATCGGGCCAGTGAGAATAACCTGCGTGAGCACTGGCGTCAGGGCGATTTATTTTTTTTTTCCATGGGAATTCAAATAGACTATGTAACTACATAGTGTCCTGACTGCAGTACAGTGGGATCAAAAGCAGCGTTCTTTTATTTTTCTATAGTACTCATGTTCTTTACACCATTTTAAGTCACTGCCTCTATATTTGGGGTTTTATCTTTTTGTTTCATTTTGGTTTTTTAATTAAAAGTCAGTTTCTCTTACTGGTCTCTATGATGATAAAATATTTACCGGTATCTATATTCCAAATAAAGATGGCAGTGACTTGTTAGTCGTTCTTGTGTTTTTTCTTTCTAAAAACCAAGGATCTTCCCTTTTCTGTTCCATTCTAGCCCCATCTGTAGACCGCGAGGTAGTACAGCCATTTAGAATGCGCATAAAGACCTCCAGATACAACATAGTAATGAACTGTAAAATTTAACTTCTCAGCCAACTGACAGTGGATGCCAGTGCGTCCTGGAGAACATCCAAGAGAACAACCTTTCACAAAGCTCGTGCTGAGGTGTGTGTACCTGGCCAAACACCAGGAGTGTACGGAATGATACGTATAACCTCAACTGCAGTTCCATTACTTGCAGCTGTTTTGTAAAATCTAGTTTATGTCTGACTGATCTCACGGTACAATAGTCTTTTCTGAGCTCTGGCAAGCAGTGCACAGAAGTGCACAGAGAAGAAGATTCTGCTCAGACTTCTCTCAGACTCTCAAATGCTGAGCTGGGTGAGAGTTGTCTCTGTGCTCATCTGGCCCTCCATCAAGTTTTTCTGCAGCTCCTTGCTTCAGCACTGCTCGCAATTGCCCGAGTCTCCAAATCCCTGCCCTGATACTGATCTTACATAGAGCAAATCATTCTCTAATGAAGTTACAGCTAAAAGAAGGTAGAGGAACCTTCTTTTCAGAAGATTGTTTTTCAGTGTAATAGAATTACTACAATTAGATGATTTAGCTTACACATTCAGCTGTTCCGGACTAGTTAGTAGAGCGTTCTGTTTGCATTTTCTGTAACTGGAGCAGTCTTTAAAATATAATCATAAAAAAAATTACCAAAGTGTAGACTAGCAGTATGAATTTTTCTTTCCTTGTTAGGTTCTTTCAAACCTGTTATGCTAATACATTGGCGTGTGTGTGTGTACAGAAACATATGTGTCTGTGTGTATACATATTGTTGTTCATGGCCATAAAATGAGATTAGCTGGTACCACCTTTTCTAGGTTATATGTACCTGAATGGATTCATAAAGATTTGTATTTTACTACTATATGAAGAATGTCCAGTTTGGTAATAATGCAGTATATTTTCAGTTGGGCTGTATAAACAAAAATGGCTTAGTTAGAAGCTGCTTGAAGATAAAGAAATACAAAAAGTCAGGAGAAATATCTTATCCCAAAAGCTGATAATTTATAAGTGCTGTAATGAGAAATTACAGTAAGTTTGAAATAAATATGGAATACCAGAGTTTTTGTGAAGAATTATTTTAGCTGATGTGAACAGGCACTTGGTGCAATTCTTCATTTTTGCCACCGTGCCAGATCGTACTAGAGGGATTGTGGCTTTCTTCTTTGCGTTACAAAAAAGAAAGAATTAAAACAGATTCGATTCAAGCAGAAAGCTGGTATCTACTTGTGCTGATAATACACTGTATAGATTTTTTTCCCCCTAAGTAATTATTTCAAAGAGATGTGATTGATGGGCATGTTTAGAATTGGGGTTGGGGTTAGGGTTAGGGCTGAGCGAAAGAGAAAACCTAGAGGTGCTGTTGGAGTGGGCTGGAATTTGTCAGAGGGGAGGGAAATGAGGCAAGCAAACGTCATTCCTATTTTCTATCACGCCTGTCTTCTAGAAGGGCAAGGAGGGCCCGGGGAGCTCCAGGTCAGTCAACCTCAACTGAATCGCTGGGAAGATGATTTAGCAGCTAGTCCTTGGAACTACTTCTAGGCACGTGAAGGACATGGAAGTCATTCAGAAGTATTCAGCGTGGACTCACCACAGGGAGGTCACACTTGGCCAACTTGATAAACTTCTGTGATGGAATGACTGGCTTGGTAGGTGAGGGGAGAGAGATCCAAAAGCCGCCTGGACACGGTCCTGGGCAGCCGGCAGTAGGTGACCCAGCTTGAGCAGGAGGGTTGGGCCAGGTGAGCTCCTGAGGTCCCTTCCAGCCTCAGCCATTCTGTGATGCTGTCATTCTGCGATACACAATAAATGCGCTTTCTTTCTTTTTTTAATACAGGAAGAATTTGAAATATATATGATAGCATAATGATTTTGTTTTTTAAAAAAAATCTTCTGAATTAATATGTTTTTGTACCTTCTTCACATAATCGTTAAATATGAAAATTGAATATTTCTTTAGAAATCTTACCATTTACACTGACCATTTAAAAAAGCCCAACCTTGCTCTAAAAATGGATTGTAAAAACTTTGAAGTGTTTGTTTAAAGTTAGTGTAGGTTTGTTGTTTTTTTTCACTACAAACTCTCATGTGCATGTGAATGGTTTAGAAGTGAATTCTCTACAGAAAAACATTTGTACAATTGCAGAAACTTCGTTTTTCTTGAACATATATTAAGCGTTGAGATTTTGCCGTATAGAACCATTGAATATGCTTCTATTATTTCAGTGCCATGGGGGTGTACCTAGAGGGATGTCAATACGAAGGTAATAAATTTCTGCTGCCTTCAACTAACCTGTGCTTCTTGAAGAAAGCTTCCAGATGTATAAATACATATAGGATAGTATGCTGAAAATAAACCATTGAGTTACTACTTTCAGTATACAAAATAGAAAAATAACAAAGTTTTAAATACGAAAAAAGGGAAAGTGGTCATCACAAATGAGTGAATTACTTAGCTGTTAACTTGGTGAATTGTTTTTAATGTTACATATACAAAAACGTACCTGTACAAAGAGGATGACAGGTTATATATTTACTTTTGTTTTGCTGTAGACTCTGGACTCTAGAAAGGAAAGCATGTCTTCTAAAAAGAGTAAATAAATGTAAAAACACTTATTTTTGAGTGTCTTGTGAAGCTAGGGCTCATAAAAGTCTGTTTGACAGGACACAATATATTGTGTGAGAAAATACATTTTGTAGAGACCCTTCAAAGTAATATGGATTTATTTTAACACACTTTAACTCATTTATTGTTTTATTTTTATTTGTCTTTCTGTGCAAAAGGCCTGGTCTTGGGTTATGGGCTACCTGGCAAATGAGATCTGCTATCTGTCTCTTCCTGTCAGGATTTTCTGCAGTGTTTTATTACTGCTAAATCCTATTACTCATATAGGCAGCCAAGGAAGAAAACCAAACCTGTTTTTTAAACTATTTAAGACCAATATAATTGAACCTAATGGATAAAATGTGTATTGCATCGGTGAGTTGCTGAGCAATAGCTCTGGACGTTGAGTCAGGTAGGAGGAATGCCGTTTACATTTGCATAGGCAGGTGCCAATTATAGTCAAATAGAGAAAAATGAAAACATTTTATTTTAAAATACTACCTTTGGCTAAGTCAAACCAGTTACGTGAAAGAAGCCTTTAAATATTTCTGCTGTCTTTTTATACACTTTGTTGTAGGATTGATAAAGATGAGACAATCTTTTGTAGCTTATCGTTGAAGTTTTTTCTGTGATGATGCAGCAAAACTAAATGTGGATGCCATGTGGAAGTTTTCTGGCATATAAGACTGGTGGCTATTTAAGCAAAGTGAGATGGTGAGCCATTCACACTCCACAGTTCTGTAGTTCACAAAGTGAACTCTCTGCTTCCCAGAGGTGGCTCAGAGCACCTCATTTGGTAACACTGGCTTGCCTGCTAGATACTTAATAAAAAGGGACTTTAAAACCCCACTCGGTACATGTACTTTCAAGAAAAGATTCTAAAGGCATCAATCCTTTAAAGCCAGAAGAAAGGAAAATAGAAAATACAGAGGCTGTTGACAAAAATACACAAACCAAAACAGTGGCTTGAAAGTTTACAAAAAAACCAGATGCAAAGTAATTGTGATTTTGCATGAAAATTGAGAAAATTCCACTTCCAGGCTATGACAAAAAGTTGATGTTGGCCTGTTACATGCATGTTTGGACTTCCGGGATTTTAATGTTAATTCTCTGAGAGTAGACTAGTCATCAGTACAGACTTAGAGCTGGGCTTTACTGGGTTATAAGAACATTTTGTGTCAAAATCAGGGAGGTGGCATGTTAGAGCTGCTGTTACTCTAGTCGAAGACCTGCTTCTTTGAGGAAAACCCCATAGGATGATTCTTTGAATATAGACCTGCTTTGCAAAAGTAAAGTGGGAAAAAGTAGATCCGGGCAGCCTTAAGACTGAGTCTTTAAAGTGTTATTTGGTGTTCAGATGCAAGTTCATTGATGAAGATTTACGCTGCAATCTGTGGTCAGACGGTTTCTCAGATCACGCACTGAAAGACAAACAGTACTATAGTGTAACTGGGGTCTGGGAAGCAGTTGAGCATAAGGGCCACAATGATGAGTTTTCTTTTCCTTGCTACTTGTTCTCCCTCGACATCCCTGTCAAATTACAAAAGAAACTAAGACTTCCGTTATTTTGCCCAGCCATTAAATGTACGTTGCGATTCAGCAATTTTAGGTCACTGATTGCTGTTCTCACAGTCTCGTTATTTACCAGTGCACTCAGAGAACCGTTCTGTAATTGTATCAGCAAGTATTTGTACTGATTTTGTTTTTTCCAGATTAAAATATTTCTGGAGGTTTTTTTCTTTTTTTTTTTTTTTTTTAAATTTAAGAACCTGAATTCCATACTGCTTTTCCTTGGACAATACAGATCTGTATTTAAGGGTCAGTTTTCTGGGAGATTATTGAAATGTTTAGGCACATTTCTTCAATAGCACATTCATCCACAAGCAGCATCTTTGGTTTCAGAAAAATAGCGGCTGGTGGAAGATGCAAGGCAAGTACGTGGAGCAACGTGTTGTCTTTTGCTAAGCATCATGCATCTGGCATGACAGCCCTGACGGTGAAATGCCAAGTCAGTTGCCCAATCTAGAGACAAGATATGTCACCTGAAATTCATCTGTTCTACTATTTAGAAATTACTGCTTGCCAGCTGAGATTTTCACTGATAGCAATACAACAAAAAATGCCCAACCCAATTCTTCACACTAAAACAGCGAGGTTCTTAAACGTTGTGTTCAGTCAATCCCAAACCCACTTTCTTTCTCACATTTTGGTCTTTAAATTAGAAAAGAGACTAGCAAGGAAGACAACGGCATGGATTAAGACATCTGCACACAGAAACACAGTTACAGCAGGGTGAATAATTCAAAAATGAGACCTTAGAAGTTTCTTGTTTGCCAGGGAGACAATTCATTCTTCCATGGGAGAGTTACCTTAGACAGAGGGAACAAGAAGAAAGGGATAGTGAATAAAAGAAGCAGAAGTCACAGGAAGAATAATCCAGATTAATGTAAAATTAGAAAAAAAATGATACCGATATAAAAAATAAAGAATTTAGAACATCTATTGAGGTAGAAAGGTGTTAAGCAAAACAAAGGTGTCAGGGGAGCATCATGACCTTGCCTCGATTAGGAGTCGAATAAGTGACTATGAGTGATGGGCAAGGTGAGTAAGAGCCGGGCGCAATGAGCCCTGGTACAAGCAGTGCATCAACCAGTGGCAGGAGAACAACACCCGAAGCTGCTGCAGATGTAGCCAGATAAAATGTGGGCTGATTCGGTTGGTGGCCTGTGCCAACATCTGGTTGTAAAATGCCACTGTAATAAGGACTGGGGAGAAATGTTCCAGAGCCCTCCAACACTGTGTAAAAGCAGAGGACTGAGGGGGAGCTGAGCCACCCCTGAGAGCCCACGAGAGAGGCTGTGTCCGCGACAGGTTTACACTCAACAGCACAGACACAGTTAACTGCAAACTGCTCCAACTGCCACGCCAGTGAGTTAGCACAGTCCAGCCTGAGGGAAGTTTTATCCAACCAGTCTCAGCGTTGAACTGCTAACTGGAAGAGCAAAAGTGAAAATAAAAAAAAAGGGGGGGGGGGGTCAAGACAAACAGTTTAGTAAGTGGAGGTAAGGGAGAAAAGTAAAAAAGTGATGCAGTCACTCATCAGCTCCCACCAGCACACCGATGTCCAGGTGGTCTCTGAGCGATGGCCACTTAGGACAGACTGCCCACCCCCCCGCCCCGGTTTCTATTGCTGAGCAAGATCTTGCATGGTACGAAACATCCCTTTGGTCAGCTCAGATCAGCTGTCCCGGCTGTGTCCCCTCCCAGCCTCTTGCCAACCCCAGCCTGCTCGCTGCGGGGGCAGAGTGGGACAAAGAGAGAGCCTTGGTGCTCTGCAAACACTGTTCCGCAACAGCTAAAACACTGGCACGTTCCCAACACCGTTACAGTCACAGATCTAAAACGCAGCACTGTATGAGCTGCTGTAAAGAAAATGAGCTCCATCCCAGGCCAGAGCCAGTCCGTGCCCCCATCCTGTGACGGTGGCTAGGTAGGGCAGCCATGGTCCCAGTTAAACACAAGGAAGAGTTAAGACACTTGGATTGTACCTACATCATCAGGAAAAGAGAAGTGAAAATGCTCTCTAGTACTAAATGGGGCAGGGTAATGTTGGTGATCACAAAAAGACCGTTACTATGCCTGAATTTGAAGAAGGACACAGGGAACAACACTTAAAATTTTCATGAAAGCTATTTCCAGACATAAAGGAGTCACGGTGACTGGGAACAGCCCGCTTGCTCTTACCACAGACAACTCATCTTTAACCAAGCTGACTGTCATCTGTGACGAGTTCCATCCCTGTGGGAGACTGAGTGGTTTTTTACTTCGACTTTAACGAGGTATTCAAAAGATGAAGGGACCTGGAAGATGGGAGGGAATACACCCTCCGTACATTTGCCTGTGGCAACGACCAGAGCGGGGAGAGCAGGTGATAAGCTGCAGGGCAGCATGTGCTGCCAGAGGGACCTCAACAAGCTGGAGGAGTGAGCCCATGGAGCCTCATGGGTTACAGCAGAGACGAATGCAGAGTCCTGCTTGTGGGAGTGACGCCCTGCATCGCTGCAGGCGAGGGACACAGTGACTGAGGTGCTGCTTTGCCAAACGTGAGTTGGGTGCCCTAAGCAACCTGGATCAGTTGGGATGTTGTCCCTGTTTTGAGCAGGGAGCTGGACTAGGTGACCTCCAGAGGACCCCTCCAGCCTGAGATTTTCTCCAATTCTTTTCTCCGATTTACAGGCTTTAGACAAGCTTATACCAAATCTTCTCTTACTGCATTCAGGGCATGGCTTAGAAGGACGCTGTATGGCATTTGGTTAAAAACCGGCCAGGTAAAATGCGAAGATCAGAAGAGAAATTTTACACCTTTCAGAAATCTCCAAGAGATAGCAATGTATCAAAATTTCTTTAGCTATGGGTGGATGCTTTTTAAACAGTGGGCCCATAATTGTACAGAAATTGTTGTACGTCAGAAATGACAATAAAGGTACAAGTATCTTCAGGTAAAGGAGGAAACACTTGCTATTTTGTAGGTGACTACACGTTAGACATAGCCCTTTGTCTCCTGAGTCGCAACTAGGTGCCATGGATTTAAAGGTTGATAGAGCTGAGATGTTATCAACACACTATGCTGCTTCGAAAGTTGTTGTGATCGGGATAGAAAATCACAGCCTAACACCAAGCTCCCTGTGGCTCGTTCCTTCTGTGTAGAGACGAAGGAGACAAATTTCATATGGCGCCAATTCTGGCCCAAATACCTTTCTTTCTTTTTTTTTAAATTTCAGCCCCCCCTCCAGTGATATCAATGGACACCTGGCTTTTAAAATATCTGAATAAGTGGTTAAACATATCTGTCACGCTATGAACAAATTTTAAAAGTGGCTGTGTTGTCAGAAGTTCATATATAAATGAACATACAAGTTATATCTGGTAGGAAGATGAGATTTAAGGATCGTGCTCTCCATCGAAGATTTATCAGTACATGCTAATTCATTGGTGCTTGTTTAAAACAAACCAGTGGGCACTTCAGCACCATAGAAAATCGGGCACTAAAATTAATCACAGATTATACAATCTTAGAATAACAAACTACATAACACTATCAGTGTCTTTAAATCTCTGTCACTACCATGTTAATCAGCCCTACAACATTATAATGAAATTCTGCCAATCCTGAGGTAGCGTAGCCTTGGAATAGTTCCACTAATGTCCAGAATTACACAGCTGTACTCAAGATCAATGGAAATAGCTGAAGTTTCTTTATTAATAGTACTTTGCCTCCCTCTGCATCTGTATACCTTCAGGCAACCATGTAACAATGATTTTAATCAAGAAAATAAAACTCCGTAACATATTACCCGAGTTTTAAAATGGAGGCAGTGTTTATAATAGAACTAAGGATATTACTTATATTCCTGGTAATGAAAACACTACAACAAAAGGCCATCCAAAAATTGCATCAAGAGTGAAACAAAACTCACAAAACAAAGGACCTCTTTGGGTTTTTTTGAGACTTGAATACAAAACCAGTATAGTCTTCATCAATAACTAATTAGCTAGACATACAATTCTGATGTATGTATATGAATATTACTAGGCTTCTATATTTTTGAAGGACAGAACAAGTAATTTGCTTCGGATCGTTGCTCTACAGATGGCGTGTGATCAGTAGTCATCAGAGAAGCCTTTTATTTTCACCCTACTTTAATGCTAACTCCAGAATAACTTGGATATACAACAGTGCTTTATAATAGATGGCACTTCCATTTCGTGAATTAACTGAAAAATGAAAATACAGTTCTTCTCCCTAAAGACAATAACATCACTTTTGTGGTTTTATTAAGCTGCATGCATTAATATCACAGTCAAATAAAAGCTTCTGAGCACGGGAAATGTTAATATTCACTATAAAAATAAGAGTGTTGGAAAACTACTTAATAATTCTCAAAATCTATTTATTTCAATAACTGACAGCCTCCATCTCTGTTATTTTTTTAACAGAACCGCATAAAATAATGCTGAAATAAAAAGGGCAGTTTATCTATGTTCTCCTAATGCAGGATATTCTCTAGTTCTCTTTAAATTGTGTTATTTTTACTATTCAGCCTATAATTTCTTACATAAGACTACTATTCAAAATGAGGATCCAGAGGAGGAGTTCCTCTATATTATGTACACATGTATTTCCATACCTGCTCCACATCAGCATTCACAGTGATTAATATTATGTGACTTCTTGTGACTCTCGGTAGTATTCCATAACTCTCTATTTCCAAATTGTTTAATGGGTACAGCACTTTTAAGTGGAGTCCTACTTCTGAACTAGAGTCTATAATGTTTTCAAATGTGGGTGAATTTCCATTACAGATTAGTTCAGGATCACAACATCTCATTCCATTACTGATGTACTGTGTTTGAACCCAGGCCCCGAGAGATCACACACGGGTGCTAGGAACTTATTCTGTCATCTCTCCATTTAAAGTATTTCTCATGGTGTACTGAGCACAGCCTTCCCCCCTCCTCCCTTATCTCTTATTTAAAGCCCTGTGCTTTGGTAACACTACGGCATTAACTTAGCGTGAGACACCCGCAAACTTCTTTTTTTAAAACCTCTTGTAATTCATGTGGTGTTTCTTAGGCAGGCGGAGAGCCCTGGAGAAAAAAAATCTTTCTGTACTCTGATAGACTAGGCAGTAATAACAGAAGCAATAAAATCCTACCTCTTGGCAAAGACCAGCCATTTTGATATGAAAAAAAACTTGGCTCATCCTATATTTATGTTAATGTTGGGTTTGGTACTGAATGTGGCAACACGCCGTTCCAGGTGATGCATCTTTGTGTGTGCAGTGCAGACAGCTGGGGCAATTCACCTCCAGAATAAAAAATACACATTTAAATTTCCACATGTGCCTATGTTTAGGTGTACGCATGGAGCCAGCTGTCTGTGCTGCTACTGTAGTCCGTGAAAACCACGCAGTACAGTCACTGCAGCCTGGAAAGCCGTTCAACCCTCTCTAGAGACCTGGAGCTCTAGTGGTTGTTTCAGGCTCCGTTGCCTGAACGTTGCTGTCGATGCCATCGCCAACGCCCTGGAGTACCCAGAACTTTCCCAACAGACGAGCAGATTGCGACGGGTTGACCCTGGCTGGAGGCCAGGTACCCCCCAAAGCCGCTCTCTCACTCCC
>JAVKLA010000014.1:1746552-1782548 GCA_034782735.1 Sagittarius serpentarius
CTCTCCCCCATCCCACTGGGTGGGGGGAAGTGAGTGAGCGGCTGCGTGGGGCTGAGTTGCTGCCTGGGGTTAAACCACAACAGCCGTATTAGTAGAAGACTTTTCACCTGATAATTCAGCTATTAGAATTTCAGAAGCCAAAAGGAACAAACTTTCTTATATAAATACACACATACATGCACAGGCGCGTACACAGACACGCACACAGAGGTTTGCATTCACGCACTCATTTACGCTGTTAACCAGGAATCTCTTTCAACTAAATACATCTGATTCAGTCAAATCCCTCTCCTCCAACCCCATCAGTGGGTTCAAAAGTATTCTGCTGCCCACAAGAAAGCTACCAGAAGATAGACAGCAGGTCTGCAGCAGGGACAAACAGTTTTCACCATTTTCACAAACTGATCACAAGGCAAAATCAATAGCCTTGCTTTTCAGGTATTGAGTACCCATGAGCTCACAAATCACAAACAATATAGGCTCATGTGAAAAGCTAGGATATTCCTATCATTTCAGGTTTACATTAACTTTTCATCTTATAATTAACTTGTGTTAATTTTGAAATACATTCTGTAAATGTATTTGTTTTTAATTTTTTCCTCTCTTTTTCCATATTATACTGCCTGTGCTGTGAACAGTAGTCTGTAAAACAGCATTCTGTAACCTGGAATGAGAATGTGTATAATGAGACAGTGACACAATCAAAGCATGTTTTTTCTGTTTGCTATTGTACACAGAGAAAGCAGCTTTCAGTAGCTGTATATATAGTTCTCAGAACCTAGTAACCACCAACACAGTAAAGTAGGCAGAAAGTAGGTGAGTAAATAAGAAGGAGGTTTAAGCCACAGAGAAAAGTGACAGGCACTGACAGAGTTACTTACCCTTACTCCTTTTTGCCTTCAAAAAGCCTAGCTTTAATACTAATAAAAAAGGAAATGAATGATTTTATGCTAGTGTTCCCCAAAGTTCCATTTTATTAAATGTTTCCTCCTCCTCCATTCTTTCATTTCCAAATCTCATTTCATTTAGATGAAAGAGCACAAGATAAGAGTTGCATTTCCAAAGGTTTCATGTATAACAGCTGCCAGTTCCCTCGCTCCTTTCTTGTTTTTATGATGCACACCAAAAATCACAAATTTACAAACAATGTGATCACCCTGTTCCTCTCTTAATACTGACTTGTTCTTTATATTACAACAGCTTAGCTGGCTTCTGCCTTTAGAGCAGAGTGCACTTCCTGCTGGCTCGGCAAACGTGTTACTTTGACTATTTTCCAGGCTCAGCTATTCGCTGCATGCCCAATAGGTGCATTCAGATACTTAGTTTAGTGAAGGCATTAAGCAAACAGCACTGACGGGCTTATTTGCCAGGGATCAGGAACGGCCTCCCTTTACTACAGTTTTCTATGAAGACTGCCTCCGCTACCTTGCTTGCAGTTGGGAAAAGAAATGAAACAACACAGCAAAATGTCAAAGCTGCCAAGGTACACAAAGTCAATTTATTGTTACTAAAATAATGGAAACTTGTAAGTAGAAGATCAATGAGAACGGAAGATCCTGGTACTGAGAATGAATGCGGAGTGAGATCGCCGACATTGTTAGGGAAGCAGGTTCTAGGGGAAAACGACACAACTATGAGACTAACTTAGCACGCATAACAGGAGACCAACTGCTTTTAATTTTTAGAGTCTCTGTTCCTCAGTAAAACATCTGATTTTTTTTTTTTTATTCATCAAATACACACTCAGCCTAAAAAAGATGATGATACCTTATACTTCACTTTGATAAATGTCAGGGACACTATAGAAACAGTAGTCACCCAGGTTAACCCTGGAAGGAGCAAACAGGAATCACCGTAATTTAAACAGAGCCTAGACAAACAAAACTACATCTTCAATTGAACATTTTCTCTCCTGGAAGGAAAAAGCACAAAATCAAAGGAATCAGTTAAAAAACTGAAAACATCAAAGATGGGAGGTGTGAAATTTCCTTAATTAAAGTGCCAGAAATGTCTGGCAATCACCAGCTGGAAGAGGGTACTGGGAATAATAAAGAACACGCACAATTATACACATGCAAAGAAACAGCAAAGAATGATATGTGTTGGAAGTAGAAAGCATAAAGATGAAATACAGCTTGCCAAAACTGAAACTGAGTTGGACCTTATGCAAAATTTAAACCCATTGAGGAAAGAGGAGTGACCACAATTAAGGAGAGGGACCAAGTTACACATAGTGCATCTGTCACCAAATGCCTTTGTCTTACTGACACTGGAGAAGCACTTCTAGGGTTCTCCTAGACTCTGTTGTACCAGTGTGCTGCTGTAATAGGCTGCATATTATATTTGCTTCTATTTTAAGTTAGCATTCTCTTCCCTTAAGAATAACAGTTACCCCTGTAGAAAGGGAAACCATGATTTGTCTCCATAAGGAGCCACAGAGTGGGCTCTGGTTAAAAAAAAGTCCCAGAGAACAACCCAGATGGCAGGGAACAGGCATAGCAGGGAAGCAGCAGACTGCAGCCTAACCAAGGAAACTGGACCCGCTGTTAGGAGAACACAGCAGAGAACCCGGGCTCAGAGATAATGGAGAGGAAAACAGGATCAAAGAAGATGCAAATTCACTAAACTTCAGAAAGGCAGTGAGAGACTAAAACCCCACTTGCAAGATCATGGTGGGTGGGAGAGGATTGTGTCTAGCCATTTTTCTCCTCTTGTGTCTGACATCATACTAAGCTTCTATTATAAAGCAGTTAAATGTTCTAGTTTTTATTCTGCGAAAACCCGGGTTGTTTCTTATTCTGAAGACTTTTAGGCTTCTTTGGTTAAAGAAAACCATGCAGAATATCATGCCCAGGCAGCTTCCTTTAATTTGGGTCAGATCAGGAGGCTATCAACTGTGAGAGTACTTATGCAGCCCTGTGTTAGGAGTCCACGAGGAAACCCCAGATTTCAACATTCTCTTCACTGAAAGATTAGGGAAAGTATATAACCTCATATGACCATTTTCCTGGTGGAGTACCTTTCAGTATAGTTTCCTGCAGTTTATAAACCAGATACTTCAAAGTAACACACCCCACTTCTCCCAAATAATTGTTAATGTTCTTTTTAGTTTCAGAAATGCTGATGTTTATTGAGTACTGTCAGGCTGAAACATATCCTATCTAGATAACAAACAGAACTTCTTAGTGGCTGTCCTAGTATTTCTTTGTAAAGACATTGTTAGTTCCTTGTGAAACAGCTCTTACCAGCTGGTCAGGCAGGGCTCTCACCTCTGCACACACCTTTAACACACTGAAAAGTCTACTACAGATAGACCTACAAGCCAACAACGCCGACTAACAGAAGTGTGAGAGAGAATACCGTGTGTGACTCATTGTGAGCCCGTGACAGAGGTCCCACTGGGGTGACGGCGAGGTCGAGGCAAGGTGGTGGGTTGACCCCAGCTGGCAGGTAAGACCCTTCCAGCCACTCGCTCGCTCACTCCCCCCCAGCAGGATGGTGGAGAAGAAGGGCAAAAGCGAGCAAACTCGTGCGTTGACATAAAGCCAGATTAGTAAGTGAAGAAAAAAAAAAAAGAGGAAAAAACCCAAGTGATGCCAAAGCAGTCACTCAGCACCAGCAGACCGCTGCCCAGCCAGCCCCTGAGCAAGGGCTACTTTGGAAAAACTTCCCCCCCAGTTTTATGGCTGAGCATGATGTTATACGGTATGGGATAGCCTTTTGGTCGGTTGGGACCAGCCGTCCCGGCTGTGTCCCCTCTCAGCCTGCTTGCTGAGGGGTAACAGAAAGAAACAGAGAAGGCCCTGATGCTGCGTAAGCACTGTTCAGCAACAGCCAAAACATCCCTGTGTTGGTCACCAGTCTAAAACACAGCACCGTGCAGGCTGCCATGAAGAAAATCAGCTCCATCCCAGACAGACCCAGTACCGGGAATCTACACAAATCCAGAATTTCTCAGACTCATGACAGGAGCAGTTGATGTAATGCTTACTGTGAGTCAGCGCATGGAAATACAAACAACTGCCACTAAAGATGTTGGAGAAATGGGAAGTGATACAAACACTACTTTAGTGATAATGGTGACAGAGGTGAGAAATAAAACCCCAAAATTTCTGTCCCAGCATACTGTAAAAACACAGCTGTGAGAGCAAAGGTTTTTTTATTATTATCAATTCAGGTGGCACTATATGGCTATAGAATAATAAATAAACTACCTTAATATACTTTCTTGCCACATGCACGCTTTTGGTTACTGAGGCTGTATTTATCAGAAATGGCAACAATTTGCTCCACTTGCCATCCAAAGCACACAAGTTTAATCAGTAAAGGTAATTTTCAATGGGATTTAGTGGGATTTAACAGCAAATTGTCTTCTTTTTTCCTGAAGAGATACTCATGGATTTGCATTTTAATAGGATGGAGGTATATGCCCAAAACTTCATGTGTGTGGCATAAACCTCTCTGCTTTTGAAAAAACTTGCAGAAAATTCACACATACATAAAAGAAGAACAGATGAATATTGGTTTTGCCTATTAAAATGTGACAAGAAGTTTGCATTACATGCTGTTTCTCATGTAGCTTGAGTTTTGTGGTTAGATTGCTACAGCTTATGCCTAGACGTTTACTGTTATCAAAAACAAGTTAACAGATGAGTAAATTGATTGCTAAAGGAGATCAGCTTTTCATTTTAGCTGTGTGTTGCAGGGAATGCATAAAGAAAGACACGGTAATATTTGTGCATTCTCATCAATTGCAGAAAGAACCAGTCTGCAAGAGACAAACCTACAGCTCCCGAACACACGAGGGAAGAGTGGGCAACTAATCTAGGGAAGTGCTGATTGATAGGGTCGTTTGGGTAATCATTGCATTAGTTACCTGACCAGTACCTGCAGTCTGTTAAATATATTTATATATATGAATATATATATAAAAATATATAAATATAAATATATATAAATATATTTCTGCCTTGTCAAATGGGCTGTAGTCTGGTTGTGGACTGCATGTGAATTTTCTGTATGAAACCCTTTTTTTTTTTTGAGGAAAGTGTGCCTGTATACATTTTCAGTCCAAGTAGATAGTCTGCCATCAAGCTTCTTACAGAAGATCCCAAAGCACACTTATGCAATGAACGATTACAGCGACCCTCCCAGGCTTCGGGAGGCTGCTTGGAAACAGTATAATGTTCATTCAGTGTCTGGAAGGAAGTCAAAGTGATTAGACAACAGATGTCTGGGATGCAAGCACTGAAGAGCACTGCTGCATTCAGTCACTGCATTGTAGTTTCTTTAAGGTTTAAGCTTTGCTGGAAGGGACTGATACCAAACACATCCTCTAAGGGCTCATGAAAGTTATCTCCTAACTGGTCAAGCCTTACTTCTCACTTATCATCAACCAGACCTACTGAAATTTTCCAAAAAGGATCTCAAAGAGTCACACAGAGGAATTCCTGAAATGCCATCTTCACAGATGATGCCCTCTGTTGAGCTCCATTGCTTCCAGACAAAGGAAATTATTTCTTCTCGTTTGTATAATACGTGGTGGCAAACCTATACCTACAGTTCTCAAATGTATATACATTACGAATTGCACTGACCTCCAAGATGTCAGTGTGAAGGCGTAGCTCCCTCAAACACTACAGATCCTGTGTAGCAGACTGCCTGAATGTGCTCTCCATCCCATAATGCTGGGTGCTGCCACTTTCAAGGTAACAATCACTTCTTAAAAAGCAGCTTCCAGACTGGGACCATAAACAACGGGCAAACAAAGAGGAAATACCCGACAAGGTACCTAAGGAGGTGTGAAGCACATACACACTGCCACATTTCCAGGTAAGTCAGACAATTTGGGAACATGGAAAGCTATTGGATAAAAAGGGCTGAATATGCTCAGCAGAAGGTAAGTCATCCCAAATGTCTGTAACGGCCCTGAGTTTTGCACACTGAATAGAAAGGAAAGACAAGTGGTTAATGTTATTAAGAGAAGCAGAGTTGCCAAAGAATGAAAGTCTCACACAGACACTGAAAATTTTCTCCCAGGACAACTCCCACATCAGCCCACACATGACGATAGTGTACCAAGGAGATGTCTTGCCAACAAAAATGGGCTGTAGCGGTTGCCAGGATCCTGCTGGAATACGCAGGAGCTGCGGACAAATTAAGTGGCAACATCAACCACAAACCAAAGATCTTAACAGCAGGTCAGCCTGGCAGCTACAGAAAAGTAAGTTCCCTCACAGCTGAAAGACAAAAAGCGATCTTGCAGCCTTGCCAGTGTGTTCAAAGAGAAATGATCACCTGGATTTGAACTTGCAAATTCATAAAAGCAACTTGCACGCAAGTTCAAAACAGTGTCATCCCTTCAAAATGTTCTTCAAAATAAGGAAATAATCTCTACAGAAACAGCATCATACCTTTGCACATCATCAAATCGTATCTTCGCGTATCACCAAACCAGCACCTTTCTTCTGATAAAATTAGCGTCTCTTTGTATAGGGTGTCTGCCTCAAGCTGCTGGCAGTGAGGGGGCGGCAGGGCGGCCCCTGTGAGGAGCGGCCGGGGCTGCCCCGTGCCGGACACAGCCGGTTCCCGCCGGCTCCGGCCCGCCCAGCGCCGGGCCCGGCTGAGCCCCCCGGCCACGGCGGTGGGGCCTCGGGGAAAATGCCACAAAGGCAGAGGAGGCATGGGGGAAAACAGAGAGAGAGAGAGAGAGAGAGAAGCAGAAGTGCAAGCAACAAGGTCCGTGTCTGCTCCATGGTGCCGGAGCAGATACTCCCCTGCAGCCCACGGAGAGGACCATGCCCGAGCAGGTGGATGTTTCCTGAGAGAACTGTGGCCTGTGAAGAGGGCCCAGGCAGAAGCAGGGTGAGCGCGTGAGGAGGAAGGAGCAGCAGAGAGGAGCTGTTACGGACTGACCGCAACCCTCCCTTCCCCTTGCGCCACTTGGGGTTGGGGTGGAAGGAGCTGGGAATGAAGCTGACCCTGGGAAGAAGTGGTGTGGGCGGGGGGCAGGGGGGAAAGGTATTGTTTTAATTTTGTCTTTGTTTCTCACTACCCAAATCTATTTTAATTTATAATAAATTAAATTAATTTTCCCCAAGTCAAGTCCGTTTTGGCCATGATGTTAAGTGGTAAGCAATCTCCCTGTCTTTATCTCCATCCACAAGTTTTTTCATCTTATTTTCTCCCCCTGTCAAGTTGAGGAGGGAGAGCGGGTGAGCGGCTGGGTGGGCCTGTGGTACTTAAGCCAATGTTAACCCACCACATTCCCAAAAATTGACGGAGGCTTAGAAGGTAGCAGGATGGTGAAGTTAATCAAATGACCATTCGTATCTAAGCTCATGCACAGAATATAAGAGGACCTTAAGATGGTAGATGGTATTGTTGTTGCATGCAGTAAAAGACAGAAAGGAGAAAAATAGTATCACGTTTTCCAACACACAGTTAAGGCTGCTGATATGTAGGAATGAGCTAGTGGGAATAATGGAGACAATCCATGACAGATAAAGAGCTGCCATCTGTAAGGCTGGTTAAATGACAGTTGAGGCTGACCTTAAGGAGCACCTCAACAAAGGATGCACCTCCATACAGGATGACATAGCTTTAAAGGAGTGAAGGACTTAAATCAGTTCCCTCCTGTAGATTCCTCTGTTTCCTTTGGGAGCCCTGTGCAAAAATAAAAGTATGAAGGGTACCAACAGGAGGAGGCACCTTACAGATCATGAACAGTTTTCAGCACCATGGAATAACTGGTGGCAGTGGCTAAAGAGTCCTCTAAGGTACCACTACAGACAGATTCTGCAGTTTCAGATACTTTATTGATGAGTTCTTACTGGTTAACAAAACCCAAACAGTTCACTAGTGAAATCTGAGGGATATAGGAGAATAAGCCTTTTCTTCTAGCAGTCAGTCTCATAACATCCCTTTCCTGTGAGACACATGCCTCTATACTCCTCTGATGCAGCCATAGAAGTGAAGGAAAAGGGCAGCAGAATACATAGAGGTACTCAGTATTCCTGGTGGTTTAGCAGTTGCAGTTCATTCATTTTATGGATGACAGTAAGAGGCTAACAGTTGCCAAATTGCCTGGTCAGGCTCCAGCAAGGCCTCACAGATGGAAAATAATCTTGCATGGGCTAATATAGAAGAAAATTTCCGTTACACTGTGTATGCCCTAACACTTTGAATGCTGGATAGAAGTTTCCAGAATGAAACAGCACACTGGATTAGCAGAAAGCAGCAGGCTGAACCTGAAAACCTCCAAAGCCCAAGAACAACACATCTCAAGGCATGCATGCCCGTGAAGAGACAGGTGTATCTGTCTCCTCCCTGGCCACATTGCCATACTATGATGATGCACAGAAGATGATACCCTGAAAGGAAGTTCCAACTTCTGGCTCCAGAGCAAAAGACTCAATAGAGTGAATTACCAACGAGCGGTGCAAAAAAACAGGGTTTGGATATGTGCTTTGGCATTCACCCTCAGTATCAGCACTCTCTTTGGCAGTCAGAGTGGATATGGATCACAGAATCACAGAACTGCTTATGTTGAAAGGGACCTCTGGAGGTCTTTAAACTAGGAACGACAGGGGAGGGACAGAGTAACCAGCAGCCCTGTGAGGGATTGATGAGCAAAGCCCTGTGGGGGCTGATGAGCAAAGGGCCTGGGGTGATGTGACAGGAAAGGATCACAAAATCAAAAGAACAGTCCCAGCTCTTTCAGCCTTTCCTCATACGATAGATGCTCCAGTCCCTTAACCATCTTTGTGGCCCTATGCTGGAGATACTCCAGTAAGTCCATACCTTTCTTGTACTGAGGAGGTCCAGAACTGGTCACATTAATTCAGATGCGGCCTCACCAGTACTGAGTAGAGAAGATGAATCCCCTCCCCTGACTTGTTCTTCCTAATGCAGCTGCAGGATACTGTTGGCCTTCCTTTGCTGTGAGAGTGCATTGCTGGCTCACGGTCAGCTTGTTGTCCACCAGTACTCCAAAGTCCTCCTGTGCCAAGCTGTTCTCCAGCCAGCTGGCCCCACCACGTACTTGTGCACAGGGTTATTCCTCCTCAGGTGCAGGACTTTGCAATTCCCTTTTTGAACTTCATGAGATTCCCATCAGCCCATTTCTCCAGTCTGTTGAGGCAGCTCTGGACGGCAGCACAATCCTCTGGAGAATTAGCCACTCCTCCTCTTGTATCCTCTTTGAACTTGGTGAGGGTGGACTCTGTTCCATCATCCAGGTCACTAATGAAGATGCTGAACAGTATTGGACCCGCTACTGAATCCTGGGGTACACCACTAGCTACTGGCCTCCAACTAGACTTTGGGACACTGATCACAACACTCCAGGCCTGGTCATTCAGCCAGTTTTTAATCCACCTCACTGTGGACTTGCCTGTACCTGCACTTTGTCAGTTGTCTGTGATGAAGTCATGGGAGACAGTGTCAAAGACTTTACTGAAGTTGAGGTACACAACATTCACTGCTCTCCCTTGTCCACCAAGCTAGTTACCTAATTGCAGAAGGCTATGAGACTGGTCACATATGATTTCCCCTTTGTGAATCCATGCTGATGACTCCCACTGACCTTCTTGTCCTCCAAGAAGGCATTTCTTGCTTGGAAATGGTTCCCAGGAGGATTTTCTGCATTGCCTTCCCAGAGACTGAGGTGAGGCTGTCCAACCTATACTTTCCTAGATCTTCCTTCTTACCCTTCTCAAAGATGGTGGTATTTGCTCTCTTCCAGTCTTCAGGAACCTCTCCTAATTGCCGTGACCATTCAAAGATAATTAACAGTGACCTCATGATGACATCAGACAGCTTCCTCAGTACTCGTGGGTGCAACCTGTCAGGCCTCATGGACTTAACATATGACCAGTTTGTTTAAGTGCTACCTAACCTGGTCCTTCTCCACCAATGGTTAGTATTCCTTGCTCCAGACTTTCCCTCTGGTCTCAAGGGCCTGGGATTCCTGAAGGCTGGTTTTATGGGTAAAGACCAAAGCAAAGAAGGCATCATGTACCTCGGCCTTCTCTATGTGATTCATAACCAGCTCCTCTGCCCCATTCCGCACTGGACCCACTGTTTCCTTAATGGATGAAGAAGTGTACGCCCACAATGGACCTGTCTTGCCAGGTAAGACTTGAATCACTGGTGTCAGTACAAAAAAGTATCATGTGTCTCAGGAAATGGGGTACAACCCCACAGCTGGCACAAATCTGAAAGGGAGTCAAAGCTGAGTTCCCAAAATCCAAAAGGCAAAGACAACTTCAGAGCAAGACATACCAGGTAGAAGAGCATTTCATCTCAGTACAGTGTGAAATGGTTGCAGATATTCTTGTATTTTACATGTTGACTAAGAGGAGAGAAAGAGCTTGTGCAGATCCTCTAGAGGTACTGCAACAGAAAAACCTTCCGGTGTCACACAGGAAGACGCAACATGTATTTTCTTTCAAACAGGTACCTATTTTTACAGTGGTATATCAATTTATCTGAGTGTGCCCACCAGCTGCCTTTAGAAATTGAATGATATCATACTATTTTCTTTTTAATTTATCTTTTATTTCCTGAACCCTTACTTTGCTCTACAGGAAACATTAGTCAAAACCAGATGATGTTTCTTCCATAGTAAACAGAAATCTGAACTCAAATCTCGTATTAAATTCTC
Organism: Sagittarius serpentarius; assembly: GCA_034782735.1. Lineage (NCBI taxonomy): Eukaryota > Metazoa > Chordata > Aves > Accipitriformes > Sagittariidae > Sagittarius > Sagittarius serpentarius. The sequence continues at coordinate 1,757,219 of JAVKLA010000014.1, forward strand.
CAAATACTGAGTTTGTTTACATCCCCTTCCCCCATACGTTTTTTTAAAAATGATCTCACAACAACAAGACAGAGAAAGTTTCAGTGATGCCTTTGTATCAGTCTTTAATTTACTGAGGATGCTATCTGGTTAGCTTCAAGCGTTTAGAACACAAATCTGAGTTCAGGCACTGTAAGTATGAAACAATTAAAATACTTTTGAGGAAAATACTTCCATAAAGTCAAATTCTGAGGGGATTTCAGTGAGACAGTGGCAAACATCATCATTCAGGATCAGCCGGAGAGTTTGCTAGGTTTTTTCTTTTCCTTTTCTCCCCACACTCCTTTAATTTCAGACTTAGAAGCTTGAGCAGTTTGTTTTCCCCATGCACAAACAGAGAGGTCTGGTTATTTCTAACTGCATAAAAGAGCTTCCAGAGGACTTGGTTAAAGCCATGCATATCAAGAGACTCACACGAATAAAAACCAGGAATAATCTATTTGGCTCAACATCCTGATTCTGCCCAGAGTTTTGGAGCGCAAACCCATTGTTTTTCATGCTCTGATTCGGTGTGGCTGCTCCGAGCCACGGCCGCTGCACAGACGGCCCGGGGCCATGAATCTCTTGAAGTTCATTCCCTTCTTTTCTGCAAGACTATAGCGTAACTGTAATATCACTGGCTCGGGTGAGCTGTAGCTCTGTAATAAGTATAATGAACTTGGAATTCTAGCGTTATCTAATGAGACTGACTTACATTTTTGATCTTGCTTATAGTAATCAGTTTATACTGTGGGCTGCTGACATATTATATATGTGGAATGCAAATGGATACTTATCATGTAGAGTTGTCGATATTAATGACATTTTTGCACTTCTGTGAAGCACAGCCCTGTGAAAATTTATCACTTTATATACAACCTTAAGCGTCTCCTTTAATTTCATGCAGAAGATGATCACTGAGAAAAGATCTTGATTTCTCACCAGCAATATTTTCTGGTCTGTGTACTTAAGGCAGTGAAGGATAGTTTTTGCTTTTTGGTTTGAGATTATTTTGCAATGGTTTTGGTAGATTTTATGGAAAATGTTACTAGTATAATATTAACATAGTATATTAACATTATATTAATACTATCAATGGTTAATTACTATAATATTGGTATTTGCATTACTAATATTACTATTTATACAATGCTAAATACGTGCATATATACCCGTATACACATGAAAAGGCAGAAAAAAGATGACTGCTTGTAATATACATGTTCATAATCAATAAGAAGTCTGATATTATAAATGTCAAAAATACTCCTCTCAGCTATCTTCCTAATAAAATATGAAGTGCAATCTGTAACTAGTAAAATCACCCAAATTAGTATGAACTTTTCAGTACAGAGTTATTGAGAAGTATTCAGGAAATAGTACTAGTAACTGAATAAAAAGAACTGAGGGGGTCTTTGTACTTACTTTTACGTCTTCTATTCTACATTTTCAATATTATAAATTTGGAATTTATTAGACGTACTAGAAAGATTTATTGCACATTTTTATTATTATAGTCTAGGTTTCGATTTCACTATAACTAGCAGAATCCAAAACTTCTGCAGCCTGTATGAGCCTGGGTAATTTTTTTTAGCTTTAAGGATCACACAGTACTAATACTGATCTTCCGCAAGAATTCAAACTTTTTTCAAGCAGATAAATAACAAATTCTCCAAAACACTTACATGAGCATATTCAGATGTAAGAAAAAGCATTAACAAATCACTAATATGCCTATAAGCGTACTGATTAATCCAATAGAAAAAAATAAAAATAGAACGTGGCGCTATTCACTACAATGCTCTCTGCGCATACTTCTTTTCTTTAAGTTGATATCAAATACTGCAATGTCCAAGATCATCACCTGCAGGTTACAGCACAGAATGACTTCAAAGAAAAAACACAAGCAAGTAATACCGCATTACAGGAACATCTTAGATTCTGCTCGATGGTATCACTTCTCTGTATTGTTTAGCCTTGAAGACCTAGCAAGATCACACCCTTAGATGGTGGGGGCTACTGACACACTAGTAATGAGGAATCCCAACGGGGAAGCATTGCATACACCCAGAACTTCCAGAAAAATATCTTAAGTCTCATATATATTTATTTTTGGATCAATGGGATCAGCCAAGACAGTATATTACTATTATACAGTAGCCATAATTACAGAATATCGCAGTTACGTTAGAATTGACTTACCAGTCTAATTCCATTACATTTCTCTCTTCACCTGGAACATATTTTTCTAAAAATCAAAAATTCACATTCAAAATATATATGATACAACTGAGCTCTGTTACAATATGTTACAAAAAAAAAGTAATATGAACAATTTGTGTGCTTTTAAATACAACTCCCTTTCTGACAAACCACTAAACCATTATTTCTTTTCAAAAAACAAGCAACTGCCTCTGAAAATGTACCTAAATTCCAGAAAGAAAAAGAAGTCGTCAAACAATAGGAGTATCATAAGCATCTTGATGGTAGAAAAATAAACGCTGGGATATTATGATGCAAGAGTAAAAATCATGTAAGGCGTAGGGTGCACCAGAAAAAAGGCAATATAAGGGAAGTAGACAAGTAAATATACACAAACTAGCACGAATCCTTTTGCACTGAAATTTCATGCAGAAAGAAAAATACGGTATTAGAGCTATATTATATATCATCTAAGCAAGGCGATGATAGTGCTTGTTAAATACTAAATCAGGTTAGAAAGGGTAAGGCAGAAAACACACTAATAGGAGAGTTTAATTACTCCCAAGCAGTCTGGTAAGAAATCATGACGAGATATGATGCAGGGACTACATTTTTAGATGCTGTAAATAATGGTTTCTTGGAACCATTAGAGAAACCATAAGAGAAATAACTCTTGAGTTTGCATTAAGCTAGGCATAGGATCTGTCTCAACATATAATCATAAAGAAAAAAAAAATTAAAACCACTGACTATAACGTACTCAACTTCAGTGTTCTTCTGGGAGCAAAACACACTTAAAAAATCCACCAAAAATAATTGAACTGCAACAGGACAAGGTTAGTAAGGATAAAAATAAATGGAAAAACTAATGGGTAAATGCTTGCAGGTTACAGAAAAACACTTCCACATAGAGTTCAGATAACTATGTACACTCTAGGAGAAAAAAAAATCAAGCATGACTTTTAAAAAAAAAAGGAGCTTGAATGACGAAATAGCAGACTAAAGAACACTTAGTTGATATCTTTCAGGCCAAAATAAGTGTGGAGAGTGTAAAGGGAACATATCTGGTAAATTAAATATGCATTTGGTCCTGCCTTTTATGGGAAAGGGAGCTTAGATGAGATGATCTAGCACCCTGTCCTGTCACATATCGAAAATCTCCAGTGAAACTCTACCACATCCCTGGGGAGGTTGTTCCAGTACTCATCAAAATTTTCTAAACTTTGAAAAGTAGGAAGCCTGGAATTGTTCAAAGACAGTATGTAACTTTTCACTTACATAGCATTTGGTACCAAAATATAGGAAAGCAGCAAATACAATACCAGTTTTTTAAAAGGGACAATGAAAGGCCAAAACAATTGAAGCAAACTAAAACCCAGCAAATCTATATTCAGAGGCAATTTCCTAAAAGTTGTAATAAAGAATGTAAGTAGCAAAAACGTGGAACAATATGACATAAAGAATCGGTGTAAAATTTTGTAAAAGGAAGTTATGCTTCCTCAGTTAGAATTCCTTGAACACATTAATAGTCCTATACAAGAGGGACATCCAACAACATAGCTAATTTAACTTCCAAAAATATTTGACATTGTTCCCCACCAAAAGTTTTTAAAGCAAATTAATAGTCATAGGAAATACAGGAAGGTCTTCTTTTGGGTTAATAAACTGGTTAAAAGAAAGGAAACAGAAATTAAAAATACTAGGTTGGTTTTCACATAGGTTAGCTGTCACAAATATTGCCGAGTCCTGCGCTCTTAAAAACATTCACAAATTATCTGAGAAGGTATGACATACGAGGTGAAAAAGTTGCTGATCACAACAAACTATTCAGAACAGTCAAAACAGTAGCTCCCTGTAGAATATCACTGAATTATCTCTTCACTTGAGAGACAGGACGCCTGATTTCAGGGAAATGATTAATCATGTAGGAACAGAGAATGTAGACCATGACTTCTCGATCTAAAGAAGAATGAGTAGGAGTGAACGTGACAGCAGTCAACGAAACAATGAATGACATGTAGAAGATGTATTTTTGGTGATGTGACAAATACCTATTTAGCCTCTATCTGTATATTTATATAAAAGCACATAAATATATGAAGTAGCCTGAGGAAGAAGAATAAGCAGACCTCTTAATTAGAATAAGCATTCGGGTGATGCAAAGACAGATCCAGAGCACATCCTAAACAGGACACCAGAAAGAAAATATTTGTCAGGATCTAAGGCTGTCATATCAAGATCCAAGAAGAAATCAGACACTCTTCAAGATGTACAGTGCATTTCAAACCAACACTCTGAAAAAGCCTTTCTGAATACTGTAATCACAAACCTGACAACAGAGCTGACACAGAAGACACACCACGTGTGTAAGGAAAGTCAAATTAAAAGGGAGTGGTATAAATACAAGGACAAGTATTTTCATCCCTTTTTTTTGAAAAATACAGGCGCCGGAATTGATACAAACAGGAACAGCTCACATTTTCCACAGTGTAGCACTGAAACCCCATGAAGATGTTGGATAGAAGGGTCAACACTGTTTACTTCCATTTTCTGTATCACAGCAGAACCTCAAACTCAAGTGCATAGCTACTACAAGCTAAGCATCTATATTCCACTCTACCTTGGGTGAAGACTAATGCCTGGCAACTAGCTCCCACTTACGTCTATTCTGAGCTACAGCTTAAACTCATGGAGCAGATGATGCTTTAAATTATATCAAATATGAAATATCCTTTGAACAACTGCCAAGCAGATTTACGATCTAATGAAAAAAACTACAACCAGCCTGCAGGTTTCATTGTATACATTGATTAAAAAAATTAAGAAAATTGAAGCAGTTTAAAAAAACCTTAAGAGGACAGTATGAACAGATCTGGCAGTTTGACTGGCAATCAATATGTCAAAATTCTGACAAAATAAAATGGTTTTACAAATCCTATGAATCTTAAGTTTGAAAATTTCAGATGTGCTGTGGACCAAGAGGAAATCTCTGGAGGTTCAAGAACGGGCCCCTCTAAGGTTTCAAGCTACCCACTCTTGCTTATAGCACTGCAGCAAACAGCTGCAGCCGTGTAACAGGCTAACACGCCTGTAATCCTGCGAAAGATTGGGTGTCCTTTCTTTGCGGGCTTCTCCAGGAATCTTCGCAAGGTGAACGCTGCAGCCCAGGGGGCATGACCTGGGTCAGGACCACTGTAATTTGCTCACATCCCATAACTGCTGTAGCAGGATGTTAAAGCATCGTGTAAATATAGTATTTTTATGAATTACTATATGGAAGTAACTGCAGAGCCCCATTCTGCAGCTTTATCAGATCAGATGAATGCCAAGTAAGCAAACCTGAATACCATGCACAGATTGTACTAAATTCTCCCACTGCTTTGCAAAGCTCCGGCAAGGGAAATGGATCATAAACTCTGTCTAACTAGACAGTTACAGAGGGATTACTGTTGCTTTGGTCTGTGGAAGCACAGCAGCTGTAACATACAGCAAACTGCTTTCAGATCATTCCAAAGTAAGGGCCCGATTCTGTAGTTTGTAACACCTGTTTTACATTGTCTGTTTCTTCACTCAATGCCACTGAATTCAGTGGATGAGTGATTTCGACAGAAATAATGTCATTTTATACATTTTAGCAATCGTTTATTAAAATGTTCAAAACTTTCTTACCTACAAATGGTAATACTTGAGAATATACTGAGACTAAATGGGCAGTTTCATAGCATCATATGACTGTGATATCACACTCTCTCTTTTTCGTAAGAAAACTATGTGTTTTCTTATATATACACAGCATATTTTATACCTATGTATTTAAAATATGTGCCCCCACAAAAAAAGTTCACCCAGGTATGGGATAGTAGTCTAACTGAGAGACTTCAGATGTATAATGATTTCTGTCTCATCTTAGTTACAACACTAAACACACTACAATCCTGAGCACATCACTCAACTATCTGTTGCCATTTCCCTGCTGGTAACATGGGGATACCAATGCCCACCTACATATTTGCAAACTTGCCACTTAATCTTTTATCTTTACTTTGTTTAGAAAATTGTTCTCCTGGTACAGAAGCTTCCTTTCCTTCTGAAATTTCCTTGTTTGAATACTTGCAGAGTTTCATTACAGAGAAGTGCTTACGTTGAAAAGGAATACGAAGATATAATGACATTTCACGTTCTCAATACTAAAATACTATTAAGTCCAGAAATATAAATTACTGGAGCAATTATAGCAGCAGAAATAACACTAATACTGCAATCAACTGTTGCTGTAGGTATTTGAAAACAATCTTTAATTTCCCTTTGAGTGCACCAATCTTCTCTGCAGAGGAATAAGTTATTGTAAACAATTAATGATACTAAAGCTAGCATGAAATTAATTATTCTGAAACATGTCTTGAGATTTCAGAAATAATGCATTTTTTTCAATTTCTAATTTAAAATGTCTTTCTTCTGTGTGTAATTTGGTTTCTGCTCCCCTGTTGTTGATTTTTAAGTCTTAGAAAACAGCTATCATAAACAGCTTTAAAACCCCAATGTTTTAAAAAAATGACACTATTTAATGGATTAACTGATTTTGCCGTTTACCTGTTTCTTAGATGTGACAAGTCTGCAGTGTGCCCGTCACATTCTTTAATGAAGAAATAGGATATGATTTAAAAACGAGTAATAAACAAAGCCGTCACAGAATCAAACGGGAGTTTTTTCGCTGTGTAGAGACAGCAGGACGAGATGTCTGCCAGCCAGCTATTTATAGTTTAGCTTTCCTCCTGACTGTTCAGCTCTGCCTTCCTACACTGTCAGATGAATCCACTAAACTTTGCACAGGACAGTTTACAGACACTCATAAAAACAATTTCTTGCTATGCGTGAAACAGTTTGCAGTGCTTGAACTTGGATGAATTTGTCCAAGGTGTTTCAGCGCATGTGTCTATTACCTCATTTTCTACCCATGTCTTCAGATCCTTCAGAACTCATACCCAGGCAAATATACCTGTGGGTATGTAACATCAGAGAACTGTAGATACGTGCGAGGAAGGAGCGGCAGAGAGAAGCTGTTATGGAATGACCACAACCCCCATTCCCCAACCCCCTGTGCTGCGTGGCGGGGAGGAGATAGAGGAGTTGGGAGTGAAGTTGAGTTCTGGGGAAAAAAGTAAGCGATATCCACTGCCCCCCCTTTGTCCACAGAGCCAGTCCTCTCAACATGGAAGGTAATCATACTGGTCAGGAAGAGTTTCCCATTGGTAAATCCATGCTGGTTGTTCCCAAGGTCCTGCTTGTCCTTCATTTGTTTCTACAATTGTCTCAGGAACTGAGCTGTGCCATTGGCCTGACCAGCTCATGGTTACCCAGATCTTCCTCCCTGGTCTTTTTGAAGATGAACAAGACATTTGATGACCATTTGTCTTTTTCCAGCCATCAGGGACCTCCTCTGATTGCTCTAGTCTTTCAGAGGTGACGGAGAGTGGCCTTGTGATAACACTAGGCAGTGGCACATGCTTGTATGCATCCCATCTGGACCCGTGATACTTTATATGTCTGGTTTACTTAAGCAGTCCATAACTTGATCTTGCTCTCCTGTTGTTAGTGTTTCTCCCCACCAACCGCTGCCACTAGGCACAGAGATCTGGGAGGTCTGAGAGCTTCTGATTAGTGAAGAAATCTATTGGGTATTATGGCATTGCTTCCCCAGACATTCTTAAAAGACGGATGTTCTTTTAAATATATCACTGCCTTGAGGCTAAGGCTGTAATCTGTTCTCCTGAAGTGCCTTCCCAAGCTGTGGCAGCAACCAGGGAAATGAGTAGAGGGTGACCAGGAAGGAAACTCAAACTTCTGCGGATAGTGTGCCAAGTCTGTTATCACCCTGGGCAGTGGAAACATACATAGGTGGTGCCTATCAAGCCTTCCAGTCTAGAACTATTACGACTTTGTTTAGTGATACTTCTATTCAAAATGGTGTCTAATAGGCAGAATGTCAATCAGGTTCAGAACAGACTCAAAACACCTCAGTGAGTACATACAGAGAAACAATAACTTCTCTTAATAATTCCTGAAAGACCCTGTGGTTTCCTAACCAATCTTTACGGAAGGCTGAAACCATTTTCTCCCTTAAAGAAAGGGTAAAAGGCTACCCCTTATACAGAATGGCATTAAAGAACAAAAGGAAAAGCGGTCAAGACCGCTTCTCATTTTTGGAGAAGAAAGCTTCAACTTTTTGAGACTGAAAGGCAGACAATAATCGTTGCGCCTTGCCTTACATGTTGAGGGCACTCTGACTCTAAGCAATACCGAATAATAAACATACAGACAAAAAATAACTGTGGAAAAAATGCATGGATACTTGAGAGCTGATTAGGAAACTGCAGCATAGGAAATCCTCAGAGGACACAGTATTTTACCCTGAGGGCTTCACAGATCATATCAAACTTCACTCATAAAGAAAGGAAGAGGAATCTAGCCTGGAAATTAATAGTGTAGCATGAGCCAGTCCCAGTAATACAGAACTGCTGTGTCAACAGTTTCTGGCACTGACAGCTGGAAGTTCCTGTTAGACAGAAACTGAAGCAGTCTGGGGTCTGCAGTCACTGCTCTACAACTTCCACAACACTGGAAGGTAGGAGAGCCAACAGCAGAGTGAACTACTCCAGAGAGAGAAGGAGCTCATCTAAAACAAGACAATGTATTATTAGGCAGCTACTACAGATATCACAAGGGTCATTATCAGACTTGACTCCAAGAGTGATGAGAGCATTTGCCAGAAAAAGCTGAGTCTCAGCTGGAGCAGAAATCTCCCTTGAAGCAAACTGCAGGATGAAGGTCAGAAACAGACCTTTTCTGTGTCGGGGATGATGAAGGTTTTACAATACGAGCCTGACTGCCTGGGTCAAAGCTGATGGGAAAGAAACTTCCTGGAGTGGTTTCCTACTGCTGGGATTGAAAAGCCCACACAAAGAGAACTTGGACAGACGGTTCTCCATTCCCTGACAAAAAAGAAAAATACAGCCTTTATAGACTGTATGTGGCTTAAAGCCAACAGACTTTGATAGGGATGCCAAGGAAAACTAAACTTGCCCAAAGCTACAAAAAAGTAAAAATTAAGTAAAATGAGACGCTAAGATCAAAATGAACACAAAAATCACAAAGGAGTAAAGAAAATCAAGTGAAATAGAAGTCTGAGGTAATCTCAAACAGACAGCAATGAACTGCAGAAAAGCTTCATGGAAAACTCGGAGGCAACTGAGAGCCGAGGATGTATTTTTACCTTTTAGGGAAGTTGTATGAACATATGCTTTCCAAGTACTAATAGAGGTTAAGTATCACCTGCTTGAGCACTTGCACACGTCCCGCATCTATTACCTCATCTAAATAACAAGCACGGACCGTAACATTTCACATATTAATCCTGCATTAAGAACAGAATAATCTATCGAACTGCAACATCCTTAAGGAAAGAAAGCCCGTCTTGATATGACAATCCAACACATATATAGGCAAAATGTTTTAGCAGTAAATTACCCTTAAACCATTGTGATTTATTGCTATTTTAATTTACCTAAGGTAAACCTATTTTTCTGGATTTTATTTTGCCTTTAGCTAGCGAAGAGCTATTTACCATCTCAAACTTCCTTCTCACACACACATTATTATGTATAACCCTCAAACAAATTGCTTCCTTACCCGCTCCTAAATACACTCCATGAACTGAACTTCTCTAAGCCTTCACTATAAATTCTTTGGTTACTGTACAATTTATTATAAGGTGAAAGCAATCTAGAAATGCTGCATTACAGTAACAGCATCAAAGCCATGTCTGTGCTTGAAATGACTGTATTTGCCTTATGATAAGATGACCCTCACTTACCGAAGAACAGAAATAAAAAGGTTAAAACAATTGTCACAGGGTGAAGCCTACCCAAAAGTATGGCTTAAAAGATGAAATCTGGACTACGTATGTCCAGCTCCAACTACATGATTCTACTGTGCACTGGGAAAACAAAAAAACCCCACAGATTCACTTTGATACAGTTGTGGGGTGACACCTATCCAAAGATCACTGCTCAGATAAATAAGACCTGGACTACACCAACCCAGCGCTAACAGTTTAGTTTATTCCACTATGTGCGGAAAACAAACACTCACAGGTAATCTTTGTTAGGTAATGGTGAACAGCTTTACATTCTGGTAACACATTTGGGACGCGAGACTGGAGGGTGAAATAATCCAGGTAGCGACACTGGTTGGCTTTAGAGAAGGGGGAAGTCAGAGATTGGCTTGGGGCTATGTGACTAGCAAGGCCACTGGCACCTTATGCCAAGAATTTAATTTTAAAAATTTATACATAGTTACGACAGTAGCCCCTTGGGTGCAGAGGGGGACTCCACACTGAGACACCTGACAAGATGTAGAAGGCTGAGCCAGCTGGGAACTGCTTTGCACAGGGGCCACGCTGCCGGGAGCCGGACTGAGCGTCCGCTGGGTGCTCGGTGCCAGTCTCAGATGAATGACAGGGGCTGGGCCTTCGATCTGTGCGAGTGTGAAGAGTTTGAGTGTCACAGACTAGACCAGAAATTGCTATCTATACTTATCCTTCTTTGAAAAAAAATACTTAGGCTAGACGTCACTTCAGTGATGTGCATCTGTCATTGTAACTACTCTACCCCCTACTGGTCCATAACAACAATTCAGTAACGATCCACTTCTCTCCAACCCTCTGCGTGACCCGCCGCGTACTCTTCTTCCCCAGCTCTGCGCTAGCCCTGTCGCGTACCACTTCTCACCCCTGCATACGCCGTTACCCTCGGGGCGCGCAGGGCCCCACACATTCAAGCCCCTCTACCAGACCTCTCATTCATTCACGCAGTTGCACAGGTTAACTCTCTCTTGCTTGGCCCGTTTTTACACACACCTGTCTGTGCCCGCACACGATGCAAGCAGAGAGCCTCTTTCCTTATGGAACCCCGTGCAGTTATACTGCTCACACCTTCACAGAACTAGCACCTGAGGTAACAGGTACCTCCTCCGAATTTAATCATTCGTGGTCCTTAACTCTGCCTACTCAAGGCAAACAGGACTGCAGATCGTAACTTCAGGCCAGAACGCTGTTTCTGTTGCACCAGCAACACTCTGCAAGGGGCCATACTCATCCCTTAGATGTAATCCTCAAAAAGCTGCAAGTAGTTTTTATTTTTTGCATAGTTTAAATCTCTTCAGTTATATCCTGTTCAATATGCCACTCCCAAAATAACAAACATCTTATATAAAAATAGTAAGAAAACAAATACCTGTTTTATAGCATAATGATGAGGCACACCACCAACAAATACGGATCCTGTTTCAAGCCAGTATGAACTGGACCAGAAATTTCTAGGCATACTTGTCTTTGTGGATGTCCCCAGGATCGTCATTTCTGCTTCACATGGTACCATGCCTTGCCTGCATAAATTTAGAAATAGGCACATTTTACCACCACATATAGTTTACATTACTGTCTGTGGGAAAATAAGGGAAGATTGGCGAGGAGGGTTGTGAACACGACCAAGTGGCTTGCAGCTGGGGTGTCGAAAAAGACATGTATCATACTAGTTGTTTAGTCTTGAGTGTTGGACAAGTAGAACATCTGCGTTCGGGTGGCACCAGCCTGTGACAGACTCGGAGCACCTATCGAACACGCCCTACGTTCCCGCCCTGCTGTGGGGAAGATCACAGCACAGCGGTAAACGCCGCCTGCGCGAATCCCTGACGAACAGGCACAAGCAGCAGGTTCGGCGACCCTCCGGCATGGGCCGAGCGCCGCGGTGCCTGCGTCCCCACTTGTGTGCCTCTGCCTGGGTGCTGCTCCGGGGATCCCCCGGTCGGCGAGGGAACGAAAACACATTTACTCTTTGCATTTCATCCGAGGTTCTGTGCTTGTTCCTGCGTCCTGCCTCTGCCAGCTCACACACTGTCTATCTGACAAATTAATTAGTCTGTTACTAAACCAATGAGGAAAGAAAATCAAGTAAATAGCTGTTTTTATATTAAAGACTATAAACATAAAAGAAGCTGTTTAACAAGCTGTAAGTTGGCATGTCTTTGGGGTTTGAACTTCCATTAAAATGAAGCCATATTGTAAATCTGAGCAGTGTAATTGCTAAAAAAACCAAAGCACATAATAATGGCTGAATAAAATAGCTAGACAATTTTTAATAACAAGGACGCTTTGTAATTTGAAAAAGAAGACATCTATTGACCTCAAATATTTTAAATATCCGTCTTTTTCATCATAAAAAAGGTAACTCAGAAAAGCAATTTAAAATAAACTGCATTTTAGAGAGTGCAGACGTACTATAATCTGTAATACTTATCTTCAAAAGCATCATTCCTAAAACTGAAGGCAGTAATATTAGGCCCTGAAATTAATACATACATTCCCTTTCCCCCGCCCCGTCCACACACCCTCTTAACAGTGTTGCTCTTAACAGCATGCATAAATTGTTACCAATAAACAGAAGGTGCAAAGTAAACAATTTGGTTTTCTTCAATTTTTTTTTTAATGATGCAAAGCTCATTTACATTCTGATAACCAGCTGGCAGCAAGCACCTTGTCTTCATGAAAGAAAGCGCAGTGAAGAACTACCAGAACTAAACTACAGTCTCTCATGTAGGAATGTCTTTCAGCCTACCCTTCTCTGCACGTGAAACAAATCAGAGTTCAATCAGCTCTACGTTTGAAAATATTCAAGTGCCTTTGTAACACAGATGCCACAAAAAGTCTATGTGAAAACAGCACATACCAAAAAAACCCCCATAATAGCAACAGTCTGTAATTTAGCTGTAGGTAAAGTATGAATTCAGTTTATCTTCAATAAAGTGAAATTAGCTTCTGAAACTTCTTAGTTACAAAAGGAGCACGGGAAGCTTCCTCACTATCTTCTGTCAGATAATGATTTGTCACATACTGTTTGATTTAACTGAAAGGATGGAGACTTAACATTAGCACCATTTGCAAATGGTTCTCTCTGTTTGTCTTCTGTATAATTCTGTTCTTGCGATACTTTCAGAGATATAGGGAAACATGGTATTAGCTTGTTAACAGAAAGGACTATAAATGTTTTTGTAAGCAAAATGGCCTGTCCATCCTATATTAAATAACTTCAGATGAAGAATATAAAGTTTTGTTTTGTTGCCAAAATCACCATTAAAGAAGAGAAATAATTCGGGTTTTGAATTCTGTGGACAAAAAATCAAGTTCCGAAGGGATCAGTTTGGGCGGGTTTCTTTTGTTTTCACCTCAATTTTTACAAAGTTTTTTGAAACTTGCTAATTAATAGCTAGCATGAATGAAAAAAAGGAGAAAATTTTAGCCAGAACTGCAATCAAGGAAAGCAACGTTTTCCTACCAGGTTTTGTAGATATTACGCAACGGTTGTACGTCTAAGCACATACACAAGGCTCTGCAGCGCACCATTTTCATTATGTGCTTACGCAGGGAGTCTGTCCATAACGTGTGTAACTCAGACATGCATCCGCAGTAGCTCTGTTTGCAATGATCAAGCACTTTTCCCTAAGGCTTGAACCCAGCGTGACAGCTTGGGTATATTCATTCCACAGCAGAAAGCTGTGGTGAGGGCTCTAAGGAAAAAATTCTTGATTTTTAAATATCTAAAATTCCTTCTCTTTCTGATAAAAGGATATAATATTTACGAATAAAAGCATAATAATAGGATGTCAATCTTTCTGAACTATTTTAAATCAGACTTGTTTTAATGCCACATAATTCTTAAGACTGGAGTGGAAGAGCGCCAGGAGGGGAACTGACAGGCATTTTTTATTTTTTTAAACTAATTAACAGATGTGCTAAATGAAGGAAAGCTGCCCAAACAACTTCCGTTATTTTATTCAAATTCCTATTTCTTCCACACATTTTGAGATGCTAACGCTGTCACTGGTTACGTGACCATGTATGTACTTCTGTTACACAAGCACCCTATGTACAAAGGTAATTCTTTTCACGTTACCTTTGGACATATCTGTTAGCTTGTCCTTAATAGCTTATGTGATGGATATGCAGAGGTATTTTTGTGCGCATGTATAAACATATTTTGAAATTAATTCCCAGTACTATCTGCCAGAAAACAAGTTCATGCAATTCAATCGCATGAGCTGCCTTTGCCCTAAGCTTGTTAGAATGTCAGCCATGTACCTTTGATGGTGCTTGACTGAATCTAGCAGGGTCTGGCCAAATTAGAATAACAACCTTAAACCATTATTGTTTAGCATTTGCTGATGATACAACCACTGGGTCATATACGCACTCTTTGAAATTTCCATCAGGCTTTTAAAATACTTTTTCTACAATCAGCATATTGGGTGCTTTAAAGGTCAAGTAAGAAGAGAGCGCTTTTTGCATAATTATAAATGTGGAAATGCATACAGCCACTCTCAAGCACTTTTGCTGGGTAAGCTACCAGTAATCGTGCCTCAGTCCAACCCAGCAGTAACAGTTCACCGTTCCCTCATTTGTACTCACATAAATGTAATGATTAAATACTGGCCTATTAATTATAACCTGAAGATGAGTTCTGTCTAAACTGTACTGAATCTACTGCCCAGTGCCTCGCAGGCTGGAAGGATGGAAAGGTCAGGTAATAATTTGATAACTGTTGGGATAACGGTACCTAAACATGACAACGTCTGCATGAAATCCAAATCCTTATACATAATGTCCTTACTTGCTGACGTTTGTTCGTGGTGATTAAATGACATGTTTGGAATCATCATAAAATGGTAAAAAGGTAACAAAAGAAATGAGGGAAGAAGAGGAGGGAAAGGGGGATGTCCAGATAAAGTATTAAAGTGTTAGTCATGCTGTGCAGCCTTGCTGGGAATAAAGCTTCTTTAATCTGGTTTTCCTGATAACAAAGGGAAATCTCTTGTTCTAGAAACAAGATTGAAGCTTTCACTCATCTCTAGCAATTTCACTTCAAATGTGATCATGCTAAACAACAATAAACAATTCACTAATTAGCCTTGAACTATTTAGGATGTAATGTTAGCATTCAGTCTATTAAACAAAAACAACAGTTTGATACAGCAAGCAGCTGTATCAAATATGAGTTGTGCACTACAAGAATTAACGAGAAGTTTTATTGTCATATATTCTTAAAAACAAATCTGAAAATTCCCTGATTTTATTAAAGACAACTGACTAATTAAAGGTGAGAAACATACTTCATTTTCACTGTGCTTAATTATTATTTTACAGATTTCTTAGCTTAAAAAAATCAAAGCCAACTCATGTTTCCCTCTGTTTTCACTCAGTATCTAGTAGTTTTCATTTTCTGGTTTCATACTCAAACTGCTCCTTGCAGTATAGCACCTTTATCCTTGTAAAACTGCAACAAAACAATAGACCTATTGTCACAGACAATTAAGAGTTACATTTTCTTAATGCACATTTAAAAGGTGGGATCAATTTTGACCCAGCACTGGTTTTGAAACCCTTAAGGCTTTGCAAGAGTGTCTGAGACAACTTCAAGAACGGAACATCTGGACTTCTCTTCTCAGAGAGGTTCTGCAGGTTTCACCCTCAGAGGTTTTCAAAACCTGACTGAGTAAAGCCCTGAGCAAACTGGTCTGACCCCGTGGCTGGCCCTGCTTTGAGCAGGAGGTTGCACTCGAGAACCACCTGAGGTCCCTTCTAGCCTGAACTATCCTACGATTCTACAATCCTGAAACATTTTTCTTCAGCCAAAAAACCCCCAACTCTGTAGTAACAACATTTAGAGAATAAGGCAGAATCTCGTATTACCCTCAGTAGATTTATTTAGACAGGAAATGGACCAGTTACACTCACAGTCATTAAATTTTCACTCTCTAGTAAGATGCATCATTTTAGACTGCTCCCATCTGTTGGTGCCGACCGTGCCCTGCTGAGACACCAGGTAACACACTTTCATGTTGCAGATGAACTAATGAGTCAACAACATATTTCTTCTCATTCCCTCCGACAGCAGACTCGCATTTCCTGGACCTGGAGCTCATTTCTTAGTCTGGTCTTCGAGAGTGATTTAATTAAATAAATAAGAACAGTGAAGCTAAGGACAAGGCATGATGTAAATTTCTCTAAGTATACAAGGGGAAAAAGAGAATCTGTGTTTCATATTCTAAGGAATGAATAAATATGGTGCCCCCTTGTTCTTTTCAGGGTTATACTTATGGTACTAAACTAAAAATGTCCACAACATGAGTTCACGTCCTGACACATAATCATTCATATTTTTAAGAAGTTATCACAGTTCTTGTTACAGTTGCCACCCAGGCTAGCTATCACCTCCAGTTCTGAAACCGAAAAAGTTCACTGGTTAGTGCAATTCAGGAATCATACCTAGTTTAAACGTTGCCAACCTATTTTGCAGTAAGTATTTTCATAGACATGATCTGGGACCTGCCAGTTGGCCTCAGGTCCAGAAAAGAGTCTTCAGATTTCAGTTTTATTGACTACTATAGATTTAGCTAGAGAAAAAATGATGATCTCTGCCTTTGGCCTTTTCCATCTTTGCAGTTTGGAGAGGTTCAAGTTTCCTGCTGGTCAGATTGTACCGACTTTGAATATTGTTTACAGTAATGAAACTTAGAAAACAATCTGCACTTATTTCAAGTCGATGTAGATGTAAGTAACGCGCCATTTAGTGAAAAGCTTGGCCCAAATAAGAGTACAGTACTCCAGCATTCAGACAGTGGCAAGTTTAGAGTCGGATCTAGACGTGCAACACTGACAGTTCATTTCAGGTGAAGCTGGAAGACTGCGCTGATTAAGAAGATAGTTACACAGCGGGAATTCATATTTCCATCAGCTCTGCAGGCCAGCATTATTTCTGGCCTCTGTACCCTACCTGCGTTGTCCTCAGTATCATTTCTATGCTTGTGACATGAGGCCAAGGCAGCCACAGAACACCGAACCTACTTTGAGCAACCATAAGCATCCTTTGATGTTCCTCAGAAAATAATACAGAACAACGTTTCAGGTACGTTGCCTGTTATTAGAGTCTCACTCTACCGTTTTTATGTTTCTGTCCCTGCAATAAGTTGTTTCAGAAGTTAAAACAGAAAATTCATTCATTGGAGCTCTTTTGAGATCCGAAGTAAAAGAAAGCAGCAATGACAGAAACATTTTTAGTATTTATTTAAATAATCTGAGGAAGAACAGATCACTATACACCACAGATTTGTCTCTTTGATGATTCTCTATTTTAACTTCTGAGTGTCTCCTTTAATGGCAGAGTTCTGAGAAGGTGTAAAACGTGATTGTACCCAAGATGTGGCACGACTAAGTTAAGTAAGCTTTTATCTTAAAGAGGCTGTAAAACAACAGTTTGTATCAAACTAATTGGTGGTATTAAGTATCTATTAACTGTTACTATGATCAATTTAGTATAAGTAAATCCATTGCATTCAATTACATTGTCAGAAAAAGGCAGTTGCTTATTCTCTGTTGTCGTATGAAGTTTATGAAAAACAGTCCCTCTCTGTGGAATATAAAAACATGCACAACATACTGGGCTACGAGTTTTTCATTCCAATTAAGACTGGTTTACATTGCATTGATGCAATATAAAATAATATTTTTTAGCTGCAAACAAATGCACTTAGTTTTAATATTTTGTTTTATTAGAAGATTTGATCAGTGCAGATTTTTTTGCACACCGAGACAGATATGCAAGAAGAAAGTCTACTTTCATTATTCTCAATTTCTGGAAAATAACTGCAAGATATGAAAATATTAACGCCAAGTTTCTCTGTGATCACTTCTAGGTTTTGTCCATTTCCACTGTTACTTCTTTCTCTGTGAAATCTTAGTTCTTGTTGAATGAATAAAGCACTTGTATTCTGACATGTCTGGCAATGCAGAACAGATCTTTACTACACAGTGTTCGAAAGGAGTATGCTCATGCAACATCAGCAGTGTAACAGCATGGTTGTTTCCTGAAAGAAAGCTTGCTTCTGAAAGAAAGTTAAATTGCTCATTTTTAGAAGACAAGCTTTAAGCTAACATTTTAAAGACGTTCTGAAAGCGAATGGAGGACTGTGAATATGTACAGCAGATACGGTGGAGCCCGGATCACCTCACTGGCATTTCTTACACAACTACAGGTGTGGCTTGACTGGCAATTTAGGCAAAGGACGAAGTTCCAGCCTTTATTCCGTGGGCATTCATATGTTCCTCCTCCCTTCTTCGCACAGCAATTTGCATTAAGGAAATCATTCAGCTGAAACCAAAAAAAAGTCTGTATTTTTAACTGGATCAGTTCTCTATATAAGCTCTGGCCACATGAGTCAGTAGCCAGGGAAAAAAGAAAGAGAGGGAGAACAAAGCAGCCTGAACATGGGAAAAACAACCGAGCCTCCCTGAGGCCAAACGCCTCCCTTTCAAGGGACTCTCAATTGTCCCCCTTTCGCTGAAGGGACCGCTCCAAAAAGACATAAAAGGAGTTCCTTCTTTAAAGACAGACTTTATTTAGAACACAAGGTAACCAGATTTTTAAAAGGTAACATTTTAAATAATGGAAGTGTAGAAACAAGTGTGATAGATTAAATAAAAGGCTTGAAAGTGAATTTATTCTCTAACTTGAATAAATCCTTTACTATACCCTGCTGGTCCCGCACAAAATCTCCTCCCTTCCATGGTCTCACAAGGCTCACCTTAGTGCTTGCTTCCTACAGCTCCCCGCGCCCAACACCGCTTTTTTTTTCCCAGGATTATTCCCAGTCTGCGCTGCTGCTGCAGCCTCTCTGCAAGCTCCATCCTGTCCGTCAGGGAGAGAAAGCTCATTTGCTGTCAGAAGAGGAGCGACCTCCTGGCCGCCAGATGACTCTGACTGAAAGGGAATCATGCGGGATCAAGTAGGGAGACAGCTTCCTTCTCCCTCAGCCGGAGCCACGCCGTGCGCTATTCACGCAGCACGGCCTGGCTGAACGAGGCAGCTATACCGCTTGTCCTGCTCTCTGCACACCCCCCTTTCTTCGGTGAGAGAAGGATGGCTTGCATCGTCTTTCAAATACCCACGCTGCCTCGCATCTGCCTCAGTCCAACGGTTCTCATAAAACTTAGGCCTTCAGGCTTCTGGATGCAACGTGCAGCGCCTAAGAGCATTTCTCTCCCAGTACAGAACTGGCTAATTATTGTTGTTTCTCTGTTCTCTGGGCCGTCTCTCAAACAGCAGAGCTTGAGTCGTGCGGTGAAAGGATATCCAGCAGGTACAGCAACCTTTGAGGCGAGAGTGAGTTACACCTCTGAGACGCCTGCCACTGCTTGTTCGTACGGGCAGCGTCCCACAGCTGCGGCGCAGGGTTAGCAGGCTCAGAAAGGAACCTTCACCCAGCTTTTATTTCCAGCTTTTCACTGAAGTACTGGCTGGGGTTTGCCAGCCAGAATCGTTTGGATATATAAATCCCTCACCAACGCTGTGGGTTTAGGAAAAGGTGACCTCTGCAGAATGTATCTTAGGAAAATATTTAAGAAGTAGAAGGGTTTGATTTAACTCAAGTCTGTGGCTTTCTGAACAGAATATTGATCATTTACGACATAGAGGAGGTCAACCTAGTGGTCCCTTGGTGGTCAAACGAGTGGTCCCTTCTGGCCTGAAACGCTAAACCCAAGAAATTCTAGAAATTTTATCTTAGATAAAAATGGCAGCCTATGGTACCTCATTCTGTAGTGTTCAAATGATCTAACGTTCACCCATAGAGGGGAAAAGAAGTTCTAGAACGTATTTTAAAAATCGTACACTGTTTTTTCTCTAAGCTTCCTTTGTGGTAGCTGGTGTATTTACTCTTAATTAATATGTATATATTATATAAAATACATTGACGTCACGTGAAAACAGGAGAACTTAAAATCACTTTGTTTAGGAAGTCAAAGGGCTCAGCACACTTAAGCGTAGAAAAGAAACTACTGGATTGTGTGTATTATATATATTAGGTCTGCTTTCCAAATAACAAAATCCATTCAGAAAGAGCGTACTGTTATGTTCTATCACTTTTTATACAGAAAAATTATTTCAAATGTGTAAAAGATGTCAGTCAATGTTTTTACTACTTTGTTTTAAAAATTAGCAATTTGGGTTATTCTAAGAATAAAATTATGAACAGTCTGGGAAATTAATAATGTGAAGAATGGAGTTAGAGTTACTGTATAGATCACATGGGACAGAACAGGATTTAAATATGGTTTAACAGAGAACCAGCTAAGGACATGTCCTGAGGAAAAGCCTCCAGCAAATACATAAAATGTTTAGACAGTATCTCTCAAAGATACGGAATTTAGTGATATCCAGCCATCAGTAAGAGAGGGCATGCTGTTTCTTTGCTTTTTCTACTGAAGACAGAGAAAGAAAGGCAATTGTAAGGAAGAAAAAAATGAATAGTTTGTGAATATAGAAATAAAAATATAGTTTTGTTTTTCACAATAATGACACTTCAAAGAATAGACAATAGTTTTGGTAAAGTAGTTCTACTACTGAAGTTTAAGATGTTCTCTTTTCAGAAAAAAAATTAAACTAACCAGTACTTTGAAAATACCTAAGATTAACAGAAGATAACTGCAGTGATACACTGTACATGAAACTAGTTTCTGCTATTTGTACACAAACATAATCTTCCGCTACAGAAATCTATGCTTACTCACAAAGCAAACTGGGTCAGTACAGTTTCACTGGTTGCCTATCACTTTCCTTAATATTTCTTCAGCAGCAGATAACATCAATGCATTATCAGTATTCCACCTATATATAGACGTGTTTGCTTATCCAAGTTTATTATTTTTCAACTGTTCTGATGATTTTTAGGGAGATGCTGTATTTGTATTTACATTGGTATTTCTCTCTGGCTTCTATGAAGTCAGTATTTCCATAGTGCTCTAAGTCATTAAAAAGGGAGGGTTAGGTTCTTGGACAAAAAAAAAAGTATAATCTGAAAACTGTTATTGATTGAACACTTATTCTTAAGCACCACCATTTATTTTGAACACTTGACCTCCAAATAGAAAGATACATTAAGTGACATTTAAATTATCAAGTATTTATGAGATAAAGTAATGAATAAAATTAGTCACAGGAGGGAATGTTATTAGCCCAACTCCACTTCTACTTATCTGTGAAAGGATTAAAATCAAATTAATTCTCTCTAAAGGTACTGCACAGGTTAGTAGAATGAACTGGAAAACACATGAAGATACGTTCTGACTAGCAAGATTTCCAAACTTTATTCAGTGTTTTTTGATTCATATTTGGTTTTGATCTTGCAGTTCATAATTCAGATTCTCCTTTGATTCTCTTGCTTCAATCCGGCATTGCCATTTCTGTGGCACTGTCATGCTCTGCTAGTGGGCAGCAAGAGTGTCACTGTGTAACACAACCTTCAGCACCTAGAAATTAGTTTCCCACTTTTTGAGCTACTTGTGCCAATAGCCACTCTCTGTTGTTACTAAGTCAGTATCTTTTCCCTTTCAGATGTATCCCAGAATACCCTTTTTGGGGGATATTCTTCACTTCTTCCTGTTCATCTGTGTGGTAGTCACCATAAGTATTTTAGGTTAAATTTCCTTCTCTCTGTCCAAAACCCCCAAACCAAACAGAAGAAGAATCCTTCCGATTTTCTTGATACTTCATGATCAACTCTTTCCTACTTTCCACCTTACAAATCCAGGTCTTGACATTAGTATTGTTACTTCAAATGTTTACATTATTTTTGTTCCATTTTGAACAAAAATGCCTCTACATCTCAACTATATTCTCAAGTCGGTTTGTTTTCATTGACTTAGCCCCTCTGCAATGGATACTAGACAGTAAGTAGCAGATACAGCTTAATTAGGAATCAAGATACAGAGGAATATAGGAAACAAGAAATGTCATTTTATTACCAGTGTTAATAAATCATAAATAAATTGGACTAAATGTAATAAACTGGACTTTTTCCAAGTAAGACCATTGAGCTGACATAAGTTTCTGACTACAAAAATTAGAAATTGAGATAAGTCAGCACTTGTGTTGTATTTCATACACCCCTAGTTTTACACTAGGCACTTTAGGCGGGACTGAAAAAAAGGGCAACACAGCCATGGCTAGGAAAGTATGTTTGTGAGGACCCTATCAGTGGCCAGTTTAGAGGTCCAGCAACTTCCTAAATCAGTTGTATGGGTAATAAATATAAATCAGGCTTAATAACCCTGCGTATGTCCAAGTACTCCGACAAATGTCTTGCAGCTGATGCAAGTCCATTGGTAGCTTCCCTGGGAGAGGCCCAGAAAATGAAAAGAGCACGAAGCTATCTGACATCATGAATACACTTCTTACATCATTATATAAATATCAAATACACTTCTACTCTAATTAAGCAGCAGCCATTGCTGTTAATATCTTGTGGCTTACACTGGTTTTTGAGGAGACGGCCCATTAAGCATGTTTTCATTAACTACAGTATATGGCATTTACACGGTACATGAAACAACAGATGGATGACCTCTTCACCTATATGCTGTTATGTTAAAAATGCAGGACATTGTTCGGCACCTTTGTGATAAAATAAAAATAGGAATTTACAATACAAGTGAAAAAAAAAAAAACAAAACAGAGAAGCACCTGTGGTTTTTTCTAGGCACTTTTATCTGTCATCTGCTTAGCTTACCTGCCTGAAAGTCCCAGGGAAAATACGAGCTTTGAAGCATATTCTGAAGGATAATAAATACGGCATATTTTGAACCATATGGATTATCTCAGGCCTTCATAAAAAGCTGTCAAAACCAAGCAATATACAAGCTCCAGAGTGAGCATATGTCACATTATGGCATGATTAGAAAGATCTTTTTCTGGCTAGAGGAATCAGAAAACATCTACATCTCAAAACCAAGATAATCAATCACCGAAAGTCCTGTAGTTAACTAGTGCAATCCTCAAATTACAAACACTATGAGTTAAAGGAGAAGAATAATGAACTCTTCAAAAAAGCAAACTGCCACATTTTGCAGTTCGTTTCTAGACTGATGGAGCACCTACACCAGTTTTCTAATCCTAATGGTCACGGTCGATTAAAAAAAAAGTTCAAAGTAGATAGACTAATTTTAAAGAAAGAAGTTGTATTCATGACACCTACTGCATAATCAATTTATAAGCTGATAGATTTGCTAAAGCAATTGACAACTATGATCTGAGATTAAAAGTAAAATAAAAAATGTTTTTTATTTAATCAACGAAACGATTACTATCAGTACTGAGATAATTGTTGTTGAAATGGACCGTAGTGGACCAAGGACAAATTTCTAATACAGCTGCTGCAGTTTGGCCTGTTTCTGCAATACATGTTATTTTATCAACTTCTCTTGATGACAAAGATTGAAGAAGATAAATCTCAAAGCAGTTAATGAAGGCAGTTTTATAAGGGCTGGAATGAGAAGATTGTGGTAGAGCATCCCCTGCATTGCCAGTAAGGTAACTGTACCTTCACAACAAAACCAAACGTGTAAACTTCCCAATGCTTGAGTTTTAACATTTCCTTCCCTTCGTAATACCCTGCAGAAATCTAACCCCCGAGGGATATTGCCCATACCCGTTTTACACCATAGCTCTTTCACTTCCCTGGCAATGTTCTTAAGAAAACCAAAATGGTAGTCAGAAATGTGAGTGAAACAGCTGCAATGATTTTCACTAACAGCTAGACTTAGCAAACAACTGTACTAGCTTACACATAAACCAGAACTCTCAGGCACTGCCCCGAGGCAAACCTTGGCAACATGTTGGTTTTAGCAGCCAATGCCACACATTAAGACTAATCTGAGGCAAAAAGTTATATTCTACCCAAAATTATCAAGCTATCCCAGACTGTGATGCAATCCAGTCCTCTTATTATATGCAATTTTATTCAATCATTACAATTGCTGTAGCCACAATTTTCCATCATCATGAAATAACAGCGTGAATAGCAATGCTGTTATTTTACTTTCAGCATGAATATTCTGGTGAACTCTGAGAACTGGATATAGCGTAGTGTCTGACAGTAATATGCACGTTTATTTGCAAACATTAAAAGGTGTGACATTTCTTTTATTCACACCAGGAATGATTTCTGTGGGATAAAGGAAGCAGTAAAATGTTCCCCTATAAGCAGAAAAGGAAGATATTATCACTATCTAATTGTCACTGTATTTCAACTTGTATTACACAACATTCACTACTTTTAAGTCTATTTCCTTCATTTAATATGATATTGTAAAGGCAGTATATTCTTTGCAGACAGCTTATCTTCAGTAGCTGAAATGCATTGCTTTTAGTGAATTTGAAAGACAAAAACCTTTCCATCACAGGGCCACATCAAAAGGGCTCTAAACAATTAGGAATACTTTAAATAATGAGAATGAGCATTTTCTTTCAACAGACTAGTACAAAATAGTACAAAATCATTTTATATTAGCCATGATGTCTGTTCATAATACTTAACATCTGCAGAACAAAGAAAATCCCACACTGTGCATATCCCCTGTTAAGAGTATTCAGTATCTCCCACATTCCCATCCTGACTTTGCCGCCTTCCCAGGTACCGTTGTTCAATACTTAACTAACTTATCTCACTGCAAATCAGTTCTGAGAACATTAAACAATGTTTGCAAAGCTCTAGACAGCTGCTGAGTAAGCTATGGCAATTTTTCACCAAAGTAATTTTAAGTTTTGCTATGCTGTATTATACTACAGTTGATTAAATTAAATGCTAACTCCATAAAACAAGTAACACATATTTCAAGAGTGGCTCTATCAAATCTATATTTAATTGTTAATAAAAAGTATGTAGAGCAGTGGTTATTACACTCTTCCATACAGCATATACATTTTCTTCATTAACTCAAGCACATGTGAAGATGCACTAGATGGAAATCAGAAGCAACTTCTAACCAAATCTTTCTGACATGTGCGCCACTAAGATTTTAAATCTTTGAATCACAGAATCATTTAGGTTGGAAAAGACCTTTAAAATCATCGAGTCCAACTGTTAACCTAACACTGCCAAGCCCACCACTAAACCATGTCCCCAAGCACCACAGCTACACGTCTTTTAAACACCTCCAGGGTTGGTGACT
>JAVKLA010000014.1:1783162-1807382 GCA_034782735.1 Sagittarius serpentarius
TCGATCCAGCCTGCCCAGACCCCTCTGCAGAGCCTTCCTGCCCTCAAGCAGATCAGCACTCCCGCCCGGCTTGGTGTTGTCTGCACAATGTCGTCTTAAACCAATGGCATCTTAAAACAATGTCCGAAACCATTTCCAGTCTACTAAAGTGAGTAGAGTGATTAATTAATAATCGCCCACTAATTAGCCTGAATCCCATAAATGGTATGCATTCCTTCTCTTTCAACAGCAAAAATCAGTGTGGCCCGTCTTACCTGAGTTGTCTTGAAATAATTACCATTCTCTGCAAATGAAAGAAGGTAACTCTTTCTTCCTTCCTTTTTAGGCTCAAATGGAACACCAGAAATAGAAATCGGGTTGTTTTTCTTTCCAGCTATCGCCATAGGCTGATTTATAGATTCAAGTTATTTTCTGCCTGATGGAGTTGGAGGAAAATGCATAAAATAGGCGCACTCACATCATGGTAGTTAATGCATCCCTGAGTAATGGCAGTGACACGGCAGTTCTAATGCTCTAGCGCCAGGGGAAAGGATGTTTTTCTTAAAGTCTCCTACAGCACTGAGGGTTGAGGTATTCATACTTTTGTTATCTTCAGGGTCTTAAATCTTTCTTAAAATGAGCAACAAAGGAATAACAATAGAATTCTAATGGATTAAACTATCTAACAGACTAAAAATTTTATGTCTCCAGTCCTCATCCACTTTCTCTGTGTCACTTGGGATTTTTTTAGATTTGTTTGGTTTTCTCCCTCAGTTGTCTTTAAAGGACTTGCAGAGTCCTTGATTATTTAGTCACCGTTCATACAGAAGCTATTTAATGCCTTTATCCTATTTATATATCTTCTTTAAAAAAAATTCCAGTTCTACTTTCTCTATTTTGAGATTGAGTCAAAACTAGAGAAATAAACAGAACCGCATATGTTACTTAAGATTTTAGAGAATCTCACTTTTATCAGTGTCATAGAGATGTCTTCTATTCCTTCCTGGTGAGATAGAAGCTTACACGTGCTTTTAGCTTCCATTACCATGGTTTGGTTTTATGTTATTCCCTTCTTGTATGATAAGCAAAACTGCAGTGAATTACTAGCTTTTGCTCCTACCGCGTGGTCTGGAGCTTGGGCCTGGTTTACCATGCTGGGAAAAAATATGACAGCGACGACAGCTGAAATGCAGCAGCAAACGCTGGTCCTGCTCACTGACTACTCACCGCCATATCTGAGGCAGCAAGGTGCAATATAACGTTTGGACAGATGTAGATATAAAAGGCTTATTCCAGTAAAAGGGTTTTGTTCCTTCTGTACCTGTCCACAAACTCTTTAGGGAGTCATTTAGTCCTGAGAGACAAGCAGACAGCTAGCTCTCTTAATTCGTGCTGGACTAGATGACTTGGACCTATTTTAAGCTGTCTAATTGGAACTGGGCCCCTGGAGAGCTCACTCGGACTCATGCCTCATTTTCCTATGAAGTGAAACCAAAACACTTTCTTCCAAGTTCTTAAAAGGTTGTGTATTCTAACAGCACAGACATTTGGTCATTAGATACATCTACGTACAAAGAACATGGAAAACCTACTACGTACCTCATTTTCCTTTTGTTTCGTCCTCCTTCAATTGCAAGTATTGTTACTTCTACAGGAGTAATACATCCTATTATGAGTTGCAAGTCAGTGGCAGCAACAAAAGTCATGGTGCTGCTTCTACCTATCCAGCTATTTTCCAAGATTTTTCTTAGTCACACTCTCATCGTCAGAAATTCAACTATTTCCTGGACTAAGTAGCTTGGACCTACTGCACAGCAGCTTCCCTGCCTGAATTTTTATGTTTGCTATGGTACATGACTTCAGTGAGAACAAATTTATTTCCATTAAGCACATCAGTAATGTGATGAGCACTGCCCAACTGTACTACAGTTTTAAACATTCTTTCCAAGGATGTATTGTAGTCCACACTGCCATAACATGATCTTACTGCACACATTCCAGTATCACTCATAGCTAGTAAGATATAATATGATTGGAATTTACTAACTATGCAACCTAGATGATCTTCGAAGCAATTATAAACACAGACAACAGTAAAATATAAAACTTACCTGATCTGCACTTTATACCGGTGTCCATCATCCACTCTAGTAGTAGTAGTGACGTTTTTGACTTCTGCTGCTTCATCACATAAAAACTGGTACTACAGAGTGGGAAAAATGCTTTTATTAGATAACTTCTAAAAATTAAACAGTTACAGGCTTAGAAACTTGAATATAAAAATAACAAATGGTTTCTTAAAAACCTGAAGGATGTTATGTGTATCAAGGAAAACTAATGTTTCATTAGAGATGTGGGTCAGGAAGTCTACTGTACCAGAAATACACAAGTACACATATACGTCTCCTAGCTTGCATGAAAATGCTTTAATCTTTGTGTACTGTACAATCAGATATTATGGGCCTGATTTGCAAAGAAGTTGACCATCTGCAACCCAAAATTAACGCTGGCCACGGGTGAATTTTACTTACCATTTTATGGCCTCCTTACACTTCCAAACACGTAATGTAGCATGCAGGCTTGAGCATTTTGGAACACCATTTAATTTCCTGTACTAATGTGAACAAGCACTTGATTTCATGGTTTGTCTACTTGTAATTGTAGCTTGATTGTGAGCTTAGAACCATTTGTTCATTGGGCTTTAAATCTGCATTTAATTGACCGGCTTTGTGAATGATTAAGTGAATTCAATTAGTTTTAACATGGCACACTGGGATCTCTGAATAGATTTTTGTCAATTAAAGTACTTTCATATTTTATGGTGCTTATGATATGTTAGAATAATATTTTTCTGCATCATTACTTTACCATGAATACAAGTAAGATGGACTTAGAGCCGTCAACATTTTCTAAACCTTGGATAACTTCCTGGCCCTGACTAATCTCATTTGTTCTGGATAAAGATAGTCACAATATAATAAAACCCAGTAAATCACAATGTAACAAAATAAAGTAAAAGGTTATTTTCTTCTTTTTATGTTTATCTTCAATATATATATCTTTTTAGTATGATCATGCTCTTTAAACATGAAGGCAAATATAACTCATATATGCTGTTCCTAACATTCATTTCACAATCCTTACAGAAGAATACAATTACAGCCAAACTTCTGGAAATTTTTAACAGGAAAATGGAAGATCCATTATGAGAAAAGTAACTTCTCATTTAGTATCTTTTTATAGCCCCTTTAGTATCTGCCCATCTCTTCATAAAGCTCAAGCTTTATCTCTTCCTCAGAAAAGAAGGAATAATTTGCCAAAGGTGAAGACATACTGGGATACACACTTTACTCCTTAAAGTTCATAAACAAATGTATTCCTATTTAGCTTGTCCACAACAGCCAAGCAAATGTTTTTTGTGATCTGTGGAAATGTGAATTAACATAACAGATCAAGTAAAAGGTTTCTACTGAGAGCCACATGATAGATACACAAAGACAGATACACTCTATTCCCTTACACAGTAAATTTCCCTGTGACAATTCACTCAGTTCCACAGGTCCCTTATAAAAATTTTAAAGAACCTGCACATGAGGAGGTTCAGTTAGTTTAGGCTTCGTATATAAAGTAGAATACCTTAATTCGTACCAGCTGTAAAGACAAAATCTGCGTTCTTTATTTTTGTCTTTTAATGTGTACTTCTTATAGGAGACGTTCAAATCATAATCACTATTCAAGTTTCCTCAAGCACTACCTCTTGCGAGACATATTAATCGTATTAGCCATGAATTCGCCCTAACAGATAGCAAGTTTGACAACTGTTTTCCTTAAAATACTAAAGAATCTCAAGACACTCTTCAGCTCTATCTACTATCTTCTACAGTAGGAAAGAGAAAAAAATATTAAAAATTTTACAGATCCTAACTTTCACTTCTCCTTCAGTGGGAGATTTTGATGCCTTACCTGCAAGGCGCCATGTTTGATGAAAAGCTGAATTAAAAAATGTCCTTTTGTTTCTGGGCTCTGTTCAATATACAGGAGGAGTCCATGAGGATTATAGGTCTCAAATTCCAAGTGGATGAAGTTTTGCATGTTCCAATGCAAGCCGTGAAATTCCAGGTAAGAATCACCGTAATAGCGAGCACAGCTAAAATCTGCAAATAGAATTTTGAGAGATATAAGGATACCATGACATTTTTCGTCTTCACCTACTGCCGCCTTATTCTGCTAATGGTAGCAAAGATATAGGATGCTCTTTTACATCTGTCAAGGAGACAGACATGAATCTGAAAATTGATGTTAGTTTTCCTCTGTCAGAGACTAACACTGAGAGTTTCTAAAACCAGACATAAAGATTTAGGTCAACTTATTTAAGCAGGCAACTAGGATCAATGCCTGAAAGAAAAGGCTACGAAGACGATAGTACTTGGTACGTATCTAGCAGCTTTGGCTCCCCGTGAGTCAGGAACAGTTTTTTCAAAGTTAAGCACACACATAGTTTTTGACGCAAGAATGAATGAGTTTGAAGTATCTGCAGAAACCACACAGTATGGAAAGGGAGGAGGACATTCCACAACCTATTTATGAAATTGGCATCCTAATCAAATAGGTTAACTATTTCTGTCTAAAACAAACAATGGGATGTTGCTAGGGCGAAAGCTGAAAATTTCTCTTCTGACTACATCTAACTTGCCTGTTTGATTTATCTAGATTCCTCTTAACCTCCAGCACCCCGTGCCATACCTGGCAAGGGCAGATGCAGCTCCTACTTAAATGGAAACGGTATGTGAATACATGGCTGCAAGCCCATCAGATGACAGAGTACACTTAAAAGGGGTTTCTTTTTCTTTTTTTCCTCTCTCCCCTCTCCTTTCCTTTTCCCTCTTCTCTCCTCTCTTCTCTTTGTTCTTCTCCTCTCTCCTTCCTTCCTTCTCCCTCTCGTCTTCCTTCCCTCCATTTCCTTTCTTTCTTTCATTTGTTCTCTTTTTCTTTCTTTTTTTCTTATTTTCTCTATTTTTATTTTCTTTCTTTCGTTTGTTTCTCTTTCCTTCCCTTCCTTTCTCCCTCCCTCCTTTTTTTTATTTTCCCTTCCCTTCCTTTTTTTCTTCATTCCTTTTCTTTCCCTTTCCATCTTTTCCTTTCTCTTTCACATGTGTTTTTACAGGGGTATTCAACATACACATGGGTACACCCATTCACACACAAATGCACAGTCATGCACTTCTTAGGTTTTTTACTTGCCAATATTTAAACTGAGCCTCAGGTCAGTAAATTTATCTGCTCAAAAGGATTTAAAAATGTGTCCTGTTCCACACATCTAACATGAGGATTTTAGTTGTTTCATTTTAGCACAGCTATAGTATTTCCATTTTTGCACAAGCAGAAATATGCTTTAGTGTCACCTGAAGAATCACAGACCATACAATTATTTGTTTGATCAACTTTATGAGACTGACAAAAATTCAAAGAAATATTAACAACTCATCTTGTTATAAAAGTCAGTGCAACAATATGAACCCAGATACAATGCATAACACAGAGTAAGTGAATAATTCCATTTCACTCGGCTCAAATTTCACTGAATCGTCTATACAGGGATTCTGAGTATATGTGAAGGTCACAGGTCTGTTTCTGTTTTCCAAAACAGGCAAAATTTTAATCTGTTCTGACACCAACTCCAATAGCAAATACATTACTACATATACTTAAATTCTGAACATCAATGATACTGGGATAAATAACAAACTATTAATGTTGCACTCCTGTATATTACTGTAAGACTATGCTGAATTTTGTCCATTCATGACTTTTCAGAAACATATTTACAAAGTCAGAGTCACTGTGGTCAAATCCCGAACAAAGCTCTTCTTAAATTCTCAGGAACAGGTGAAAAGAGAAACAGCAACAGATCACTAATATATGCACACATACAATCCGCAGTAAAACAAACCACAAATTTCAAGCAATACCGATCAGTGACCACTGATGGAAAAAAGATGACCTTATAATTTTAAATGTATTTAATCTTTAAAAATTCTGTTTTGAAATATAAGCCTGCATGTGTACATTTCAGAAAAATCGATTTAAAAAAACCATACAAAATTGCACAGAAAACTTCTTCCGTTTTATAGACAGGACAATTTCTCTAAGAAAGGGCAGACGCAGCTTTAGAGGATTACCTCCAATCCCTAACCCTTGGTTTGTTTTCCTTCCTGAGCTCGCCACTGAGCACTAAATCTTTCCCTCATTCCATTTGCCCTGAACTGCCCCGCATGCGGTTTTGCGTCTCCCATGGAACCGCTCAGTTATCCCCACAAGCCTGAGATACTGGTACCAAACCACCTCTTTTTCTTGATTCCACTTAGGAGATCAGCTTGGCTGAAAGACAGCAAAGTTGCATGGAACATCTCTTTCCTGCAGTCCTAATTCCTTCTGTAGCTTCTCAGGTTTTTGGAGGTTTGTTTTTTTTTTTCATTGTTCAGCATATAATCAAGTAGGCTTGTGAGAACAGGTCAAAATTATGTCAGTTTTTCAGTGCTTTGCTAACACAAGGCATCTGAGCCCCTAGATCTCACTACAAGACAGTAAAATCTGTAATCGTGAGGAGAAAAAAAAGGCGGGCAGGAGAACAAAGCAGTTTATTCATGATTCCTGAAACTATAATCTAAATCTGGTAACTAAGGCCAGACTGGATTATCTACTAAACTTCAAGAAAGGCCAAGCAAGCAAGAGCTGGAGGCATCTACCTTTAGCTTTCTGTGTATGACTGTAGTAACTACACAGAGCACTGCAGACAAAAATTGTACTTTATTCTCATTGACATCCAGGTCTTTTTATCTTCCTATGGCCACAAATGATGCTGCCTTGCAAGACAATACACTCTATTATTCCATGGATTTGAAGCCAGTTTGGCTTCTTACGGGTGTCCTGGTTTCGGCTGGGACAGAGTTAATTGTCTTCCCAGCAGCTGGCACAGCGCTGTGTTTTGGGTTTAGTACCAGAAGAATGTTGGTAACACCCGGATGGTTTCAGCTGTTGCTAAGTCAGGTTTAGACTAAGTCCAGGCCTTTTCAGCTTCTCCTGCCCAGCCAGCAAGAAGGCCGGAGGGGCACAGAGAAGGTGGGAGGGGAGACAGTCGGGACAGCTGCCCCAAACTGGCCACAGGGGTATTCCATACCATGGGACGTCTTGCCCAGTATAGAAACTGGGGCAGTTGGCCGGGGGCGGATCACTGCTCAGGAACTAACTGGGCATCGGTCGGCAAGTGGTGAGCAACTGCACTGTGCATCACTTGTCTTGTGTGTTCCAATCCTTTTATTATTGTTGTCACACTATTAGTGTCACTGTTAGTTTCTTCCTTTCTGTCCTATTCAACTGTTCTTATCCCAACCCATGAGCTTTACCTTTTTTTTCCGCTTCTCTCCCCCAGCCCACTGGGTGGGGGGGTACATGAGTGAGCGGCTGCGTGGGGCCGAGCTGCTGGCTGGGGTCAAACCATGACCACAGGAAATACATTCATGCTGCTAACCAGAAAGCTTTTTAAAGGAACCAGCTGCGGTAAAATTGCTGCAATTGCTCTGTGTCCGTAAATATGGAAAGAGTTAATGAGAGAAAGCACTGGAGAACATTTAGCAGGCTCCAGGTTTTTTTAAAACCCATAAAAATGTGCTACTTGGATCACAAATGGCTACATACCTTCCCGTAATAGCTATCAACAAAACCCACAGCTGTGGTTTTACCTATAAAGATTCCCACATTGTTTGTAACAGTACACAATCTCTTTTTATAGAACATAAGCTTTGCTTATAATCCTCCTACTACACTTACATGCAGCTTTTTCATTTGACCTCTAGAGCTGGCTTCCTAGATAGCTATTTGTCCTAAAGCAGAGTCCTCGTCACCCAAGCCTTTAGAAAAAAATAAGAAAAATTGAAGCTGTACTTTATCCTTTACTCTGAATGTCTAACACTTGCTTTCCTAAGAAACAGGAAAGCCCTTTGGCCTATAAAATCCTTTCAGTTGTAGCTTGTTCCCCTGCGTACGTACAGCTCTCCGCGTTTTTCTGTTTATACGAATTCGCATTAATGTCAGAATGTTAAAAGGTGTGAGACCTAGCTGTACGGGAAAGCAGGCAGGCAGGTCTGCAGCCCAGCCAAGTGGCAAGCTTCATGAACTCCTGCCAGTACCTACTGGCTTTCCTCCGTTCCAATGAGCTTCAGCTGCACCAGCTTCAGAACAGAGACCTTCCAATTTAAAACATCTTGAGAGCTAGACAGCTGCAAGTCGTGAGTTTTAAGGACAGGTAGAGACAATAAAAACTTCTAATATGCTTATGAGCATACGCTCCTGTGGATGACGGAGCTTCTGCCTCTGGATATTTCTATGTCTAATGCATACCCCGCAGTTTGCACGGATTCAGGCACAGAGAGGATTATAGTAACACTTTTCTTCTTTCTACTGCTACTCTTTTTTGTTATGTTACACCTTCGAATAAAACACTCGTGTTCAAGCTGTTGTTTTTCCCTCTTTTGTGGACACACCTTTTACATCATTCACTATTCCTTTAATTAGAAATACCTTACAACAGTCAAAGAGAAAGCATCATTGCCTGTGGGAAGGACTCTCTCATGCTATTTGGAAATTTTATCTATTTTTTAAAAAGAAGGAACAGATCCCTTACAACAGTTTTAGAAAAGTGAAATGAAAAGGCCAGAGCAAGGACTGTTTCACTGGGCTGGTGGCTACAGACCCCTCCAGCCCAAAAGCCGACTTCCCAATGGCCGCCCACGGCCCGGGCTTATGCCAACCAGCACGCAAGGAGCAACGCTGCTCCCGGGACAGCCTGTGAGCTCCCACCATAAACAGTGCCCTGGCTTCCTCAGCCAGCGTGCGCTCGCGGCCCGCCACGCTGGGCATCCAGCCCTGCTTACCACCTTCTGTGAGGCTGGCTGGCCGGCCAAAAATCCAAGCGGCGGCCCAGCGCCCTGCCGCTCCGGTGGCTGCAGCAGTACTCTGTTGCCAGGCGAGGGAACTGCGGGGAGAGACAGGGCAGCTGCCCACCATCAGGGAAAAGCAGAGGTTTTGCAGAAGCCAGCGGGGGAAGAAGCTGAGCCACACAAAGCAAGGCCCAGGCCCCGCTGGAGGCCATTGTCCCAGGGGTAGCTTGTGACCTCTGGCAGCAGGAGGACGGTTTCTGACCGACCAGCAGCTGCCCAGGGCACCGCCGAAGGCAAACGACGCTTCAGGAGAACGCTCAGAGCCAGCTCAGCCAGCGCCTGCGTCTGCGGAAGGGGGCAAAGGCGAGTGAGACCATTACTGACGCCTGCCTTCTGCGGGGTATGGAGGCGCCAGTCCAGCCTGACGTCTCCGGAGGCTTGCTGCCTGGCAGGGCCAGGATCTGGGATTTGGCCCAGGGACCAGCAAGGCTGCACAGCCCACACGCGGTTAACCCTTGCTCCTCTTCCACGTGGGCACCAACCATGCTGCCAGGGTAACCCCACGCGTCAGGAGAGACCGCAGAGCTCTGGGCGTGAGGGAGGAAGAGATGGGGGCCCTCAGTCCCACCAGCGAGGGGGAAAGTCCTGACCAGCAGCCGACTCCTTCAGCAAAACGCCGAACTGTTTTGCTGACACATCTAACAAAGTGGAGCAAGAGTGGCTTTGCTCGTTAACCTAACGAAGAGGACTTTCGACTAGGTGTGCTGGGGGACAGCTACCATAACCTGAAGGGAAGTGAGGGAGGTGCAAGCGTGTCTGGGCAACAGCATGACAGGAAGCTCTTGCAGGTAAGATGAATTTAACTCAGTACGTGCTGGTATAGGAGGGACAAGCTCCTCAGCCACAGACACTTGGAGACAAGAACAGTACAAGTACTGCAAAGAATTACAGACAGTAACTCAGGTAAAACATTACATTTAGTCAGCCCTCCCCACCATTTCATTCTCCTGTGAGTATTCATACAGAGCATTCTTTTAAATTACATGTACACATACAGAAAGTTGAAGTTTAGCAAATATTTCTGTGAATGTGTTCTTGGGGAGATTAGTGGTGGTAACAATTTTCAATGACCTTGAAACTAACTCTTTCATTCTTAATTCATTAAGTAAGTCTTCAGTCCTCTAATTAGGATGGCACAAAGCAAATTCAGCTGTGATACTTTGCTGTGAAGCTCCCTCTCCTGGCTTATTTCTTCACTTTCTGAGGAATATGGGAAATAAATGGACAAAAAGTAAATTTTATTAGTATTACTTTTATCTTGAAGCTGACTATTCAAAAAAAGGAAGGGAGATTTTTATAACCAGTCTTTCTTGGTGGTAAAGCTGCTTAGTGGGAGCTCCATTTCTAGCTGGAATTTATGTCTTCAGTAAAATATTACTGTTCTGCACCCTGGAGATTTTCAAACAATGACTCTAACTACTGTCAATTATAGTTAAATATTTTGTTAAAACTACAGTGTATCCAACCTTTACGTTTAATACCAATAAATGATTTCAAACACTGAACTGCTGTTTGCACTTCCTTCATTCACTGTTTTTATCATACCTAAATCACAGTTGATAGAAGTCACTTTTTCCAGGTACACACTACCTGCTCCGTACTACCAGTAAGTACGCATGGTGTTAATGATGGGATCTGATTGCATTTCAACCACTGCTGAAGGTTCCCACATGTAAAAAAAGCTTCACCTGAGGAAAAACAATTGCCATGACAGAGCAAGGGTCCAGGATGATGTTCATGCTGAAGGTGGGGAGGTTTGGGGGGGACCTAACAGCAGCCTTTCCGTACTTACAAGGATGTTATCGCGGAGACGGTCAGGCTCTTTGTGGACAGGAATGACAGGAGGGTAAGAGAAAGTGGTCTTAAGTTGAAACACGTAACTTCCCACAGTAGAAACACGCTTGCTGTCCTAACTACAAAGAATTCATGCCTCCCCAGCTTTGCAAACTCTGACAGAATATAAAAGCAGCGTTAATGGGTAATATTAGTCATACAATGCCTTTTTTTTTAACCTCTTTTAGAGCCTCTTGTTTCAGGTGACCTATGCATGTAGCAATGTTTTTTCTTTACTTGCAATATGCTGAAAGTACCTCAGCTTTCATTTTCTTTAAATTTCTATGTTTTATCTCCAAAACCTGCATTTCTTGGAGGTTTCACATCTAATGAGTCATGTCAATCACTCTTTTGCATTCTAAAATAAGATGGATCATTCCAGCAAGTCCTGGAGGACAGCCACAGCAAA
This sequence comes from Sagittarius serpentarius, assembly GCA_034782735.1. NCBI lineage: Eukaryota > Metazoa > Chordata > Aves > Accipitriformes > Sagittariidae > Sagittarius > Sagittarius serpentarius. Next base: position 1,794,380 of record JAVKLA010000014.1, read on the forward strand.
ATAATCCGTAAGTTTTGTTCTTTATTCCCTTAAATACAATAGCTTCCTTCATATATGTAATCAGCATTTAAAAGGTTTTAGTTTATTTTCAAATGAGTCTCATGTTGTTCTGTATGTTTTGTTTAGTCTTTTCAGCTGAAACACCTTAAATACACAGCAGAACAATGATCTTCAACCATTATTTCTATTTCCAGATGCAATGCTATTTCAGTGTGATACGCCTCACCTTTGGTTCCACATAACATACCCACAGTTACAGTGAACCTATGTTTTATGCTGTCAAAGAAGGCTGTGCTGCATGACCAGCAGAGAATTATAGTTATGTTTTTCTCTCAAAGTTGAAATGTTCTCTAACGTGGCATGCTAGACAACAATAAAACACGGTTAACATCCAGAACCGTTGCCAGTGTAGCCCACAAGCAGCTATCAAGCAAAGAAAAACAAGTTATGAAGAAACCCTCTTTACTGTTCCTTTGTCATGCTTACACAGAGCTACAGATTTGAGTGGACTGCAAAATTCTTCTGAAAGAAAAACACGGCTGTTTTAGAGCTCCTATAATTCACAATGTCTACACTTGCAGCCTAAACATACACATGCACACCGGCACAAACGCATAGATAGAATTCAGCTGCCTTAGAGGGATGGAAAATCAGATTCTGAACCCCAGGAAGCTCCTTCCCTTTTCCTGCGATTCCTGTGTATCCTTCCTTTCCTCACACATGCATCAGTCATGCCTATTGATCCACATTTTGAGTCTTAACTCCTTCGTGTTCAAAAGTCAGCCTGCAATGCTGCCGGTAGTGCGATCTGCACTTACCCTCCCTGCTCACTCCATAAAGGGGACAACTGGGTGCATTTTCTACTAATTTTCACTTCTCCCCTCCATTCTGTTCACGAGTTATAAAATACAGTTAGAAACAACAAACAAATCTTTACACACATGGTTTTCTTACACAACGCATTTTTCAAAAAAGATATATATATACAAACAGCACAGAACTTCAGAAAGCAGAGAGGTATAAAGAAGCCAAGACTACAATAGAGATTGAAATTCAGAGATTTCTGATCATACAAGTAGCAACATTCTGTAAATAGACTTATTTTATGGGAAGTGGAAGTAAAATCCCTTTTTTAAAAATGTAAATAATTTATTATTTACAGTATTTGGATACTGTGGGAAAAATGGGCATGAAACTTGTTTATATCCAAGGATAATAGTAGATTATATTCACAGCAGTAATTTCCATTTCTATATATTGACAGAGATATACATAGGTAATACATACCAAATTTCTATATGTATAAAATACATAAACCACACATTTTTTTAAATCTCTTGGGAAGGACGAAAAGAGTGTCTTTTAAACAAATAAAACTCACTGAACACCAGCAAATATCTCTATTTTTGTCCCTTTTCTATGACTTACATGGGCCAAAAAAAGGTTCTGGAGAGCTCCCCATGGAAAGGAGCGACGGGAATGCCGGACTGTGCCCAGCAATGTGGACTATGCCTCACGCTGGCCAGTAAAACATTTGTGCTCCAACAATCTTTCAAAAGTATAACTTAAAATAAGTCCATTTCAAACTAAACGGAAATCCGATGAACATTTTTCCCCCAGGTGTAACAGTCTGGAGAGCTCTAACACCTGCACCTTTATTCACGAATGCAGAGAATTCCTGAATTACTTTGCAATTATTTTAGGATGACAGATACTCAATTGTAATGCCTAAAATGAAGCTCCCAATTTCTGTTGATTTCTATTCCAGTTTTCATTGATGCCTGCATTCTGACAGCCAAACTGATGGCCATCTACAGATGGTCAGGTCAGTACTTTCGATTCAACATCTTTCCAGAATCGCCTAGTGCAGGTAAACTGGCTGTGCTCTACCTTGCCAGAACAATTATAACTACGCTGTATTTCTGTAAATAGTTATTTGGTATTTGCGTAGGTAACATATTTGTGTATTTCAATACCTTAAAGCTCCATATTGCTTAGCAGTTAATCTAAAATTTCTGTTTTTCCCCTCTCCTCTTCCTTACACTTACTGAATTTGAAGAACACCATGCTCATGCAATGTGACCTTTTTCTACTGCTGTTACATGCCTGTGAGCAACACCTTAATTGCCAGTTTTACCTACTTACTTTCAGATGTCAAATTCCCTCTGCCTCTTTTGCACTCAGATGTCTATCAGGGCCCACGACAGTATCTTTTCCGGGGTTCGGCAAATCCTTGCTGGGGCCCTGTGCCAAAGCACCTTTTGGTATATTCCACTGATGTTTAAATTAGACTGACAGAAATGTCTTCTCTAAAAGCAAGCCTACAGAAGGTTGCTATACAAGACATGTCAACTGGCCCAATGGGCTTGAAAATCTTTATCGTTTTCTTGTCTTTGCATTTACCACTGAGAGGGTCATATTAAATGCTTCCCCTGCTACCATCACTGCTAAATGAATTCCACCAATAATTCAACCAGAAAATACAAGTGCGCTACATAATGGAAAAAATGCTGATATTGAGAAAAATTCAGGATAAGATACATGTAATACAGCTTAACCAAGGTCAAGGTCTGTAAGAATGGGAATGTAATAAAAACTCTGAGGCATTTGTTGTGTTGGGTTCTAGTACTAAAACTACTTAAAGTGTCTACAGATGAAGAAGAGCATGACAGTACTGGAAGTTTCAAGCATTTCTGTTTTAATTTGGTATTCTGCTCACTCATTCTTTGAAAATGTATTTTTCTGTCTACAAATAAACACAAATCATTTTCTAGAAAAGTACACACACGCAGCCAGAACAGTGAATGATATATACTTATGTATATACTGCAGTGCAATAGCAGATATTGTCTGATTTTTTCTTAAAAGTACACATAAAACAGTAAATAAATTAGTTGATTGCTGTACATTTGAAAATAATAATCTCCCTACACCTTTTCACACATACATTGACTGCAAAGAACTGAGAAGACTGTAAGGCTTGGCCCCTCCTCGAACTCAGGGAAAAGCAGGGCAGAGTCTTCTAGCAGTAACCCATTTAAATTATAGGAGGCACCTGGAATGTAATTAGTGCAGGAAATTGTTTTATTATTATCATTAGAGTATAAATAGCTCCTAAAACAGGATTCTGTTTCATGCTCAAGTGTGGATTTTAACATCAAACCCACTACATGACTAGATCCATTAATTACGGTATTAGCTTAGCGAGATGAACTGAGGCTTGCGTGACTGCTGTCTGCCAGTCACACCGAGATTTTTCAACATGAGGGCTAGCTCCACCACATACAGATAACGGAGAGAGGTGTTAAGTCTTACTGCAGTCAGCAGGGGAGTAGAGGAGATTCTCTCACTGAAGGTATAAAAACATACACATATATAAAAAATCAGGAAAAAACTCAGCTGTGCGTGGTTCTGTTTCAGCTAAAGCCTGTGTTGTTTCTTTCCTTTTTAAATGCACCACAAGGGACAGAGAGAGGATCAAGTATTATTACAACAGAAATGAGGAGCAGCTTTTACCTTGGGGATAATTTGGCCTGCTCTCGGCAGAACTTCTCGGCAGAACAAGCCTCGCTAAAATCTTTCCCTTCTGCTGCCCTTTCTACAAAGTGCTGGCAGCTGGCCCGCAGCCAGCGCCAAGCCCCGTGCCACTGCTTGCACGTCCGTAACCCTCCGGGCTAGAAAGCATTAGAGCCACCCCTGGGAGAGAAGCAGATACGTCCCTAGGAAACCAAGCTTTTTCACTTCTACTCATAAACCAGCTTGCTATTTTCAGTCCCTTCCAACCAGACTATGGACAAACAGAACTGAACTAATTTTAACATCTCATCAACTGTTTCAGAGATTACAAACCAGTATCAATGGTCACAGCAGGAAGTGTACATAATAGGGCTTTGAAATGTCCTTTCTAGTATTGTAGGTTACTTCAGAAGGCAGTTATCTCCCCATTATTCAGAATAAATAATATAGATGGGAATAGCACGACAATCAAAATATTGCAATGCATTGCAAGAACTGCATGCTGAAAGCACAAGGTTTTAAGTCTATAATATAAGAAAAAACAGGTCAGTAATCATCCTTCCCCTCCTATCTCCCCAATACCAAATCAATCATTTCAGCAAGATTATTTTCTGACTAAAAAAACAAACAAACAAACAAACAAACAAAATCATTGTGAAATCCAGAACAAGACAATATTTCTATCTGGCTAAATCCACTGGTAGAAGGGATGGATTTTTAAAATTTGTTTCATGGTGTTTTGTTTTTCCTAATGCAGTCAAAAAAAATCAGCATGAAGAAGGTGCATGGACTATACCACAGTGAGCGCTGCTTGAAAGTGGCACTTACGGTAATACTGTGTATTCTATGCGTTTAGTTGAGAATGCATGTATGGTATCTAGTGTAGCAGAAGGATAATGGAACTCTCTGTGAATAATTTATTCTTGTTCCAGATCCAAATCTTCCCAGATCCAACATTCTGATTTAACAATTCAGCTTGAATTTGCTTAGCAGTAGGCTGCTCTGGGAGAGGTGATATCCCCTTGATTTGCTGACAAGTAGTCTCAGGAGTGTGCTTCTTCCTTTTCAAGGTAGTGGAGTCCCAAGATTAAAACTGTGCTCGTCCTGAAAACCGTCTCTCCCCAGTCACTGATGAAATACTGTGGCAAGACAGCACTGTAAGTCTTGCACAGTAGCTATGCCTGATCTTCATAATTTATAGTAATTACTTTTACCTATTAATGGCACACACCTCACTAGATTGACAGCTAAGTTTTATCTGTTCTGTATTTATAAGTAAATATGTTGCGTTCACTGCAGTGGCAACTATGCAGAAGCCCATCTCTGCCTAATGAGTTGCAGTTAAATTGGCCAAATGCATGTCTCGATCTTTAGTATGCCTTGTTTTGGTCACAGCTACGTATGCCAGCTCTGAGAGTGGTGCCAAAATGTTAGCGGGCAGGTAGGTCAGCGGCAGAATCTGTCTTTATCTTGGACATACGGAACCTGAAAACAGTCCCAACTGAAGCTGCACCTTCAGACATGGATAGTGTTCACAGTAGTGCCCTGTCAAGCTGTCTTTTACAAATAGGGCTGATGCTATTGATCCTAGCCGTGACGCCACGGTGCTCTGAAATAATACTTCAGTCACCTCTTCTGGTGAAGTTGTGACTCTTTCAACTAGTATCTTCCACACAGTACTGCGTTCAGTCTGTCTGTAGCTCTCTGCTTTCCTTTCCCCCAAAGTACTTTGCAGTGCAAGTATGTGGCTGGCTTACGAAAGAAATACTAAAGCACTCAACTAAGAGTGTGGTGAGCCTGATTTCTACTTCCTTCATCTTACGTCAAGTATTAGAAGCCTGCAGGCTCCCTTGTGGGCTGGTATGCATTTTATTGCCACTTAACTCGCAAGTTCTAACGAAGACCTGCATGCACAAAAAGCACCAACAAAAAACCACTCAGTGAATGTTAAAAACACTCATCATTCACAGTGTTAACTTCCTCAACGATGTCCAATAAAGGAGGCGTTAGACAGATGCACACGACATACCATTTTCTCTTTCACTTTCTGAGTCACGGTGGTCTAGGGTCTGCTAATGTGAACAAGCACTACGGAAACAAATGCTGCCATGAATATTTAAGAATATAAATAAGGAATGAATTATTAATAACACAGCAGACCAACTTTACACCACATAAAACTCAGCGAATGTTTTGAAGGTAAAATGTTTTTGTGTAACATGAAACTCTGATTATAAACGGGATCAGGAAATTTAGTAGGTATCATTTATGACACATAACCTATGAGAGAAAACCAAAACTCAAAACCTAAAATAGATGGTTCATAATTTATATAGAGATATATATTATAATATATAGACCCAGCTGCTTCCCCTCCTGTTTTGTATGTGATCCAGTCACTTGCAACCTATAAATGCAAAATTCTTATTTGCTAGCCTTTTAATATGGGAACTGGCAGGTCAAAGGATGGGGAAGATTCAGAATGGCAGTGCTGCTTAGGTAATTATTTCAAAACATACATTTGAAGTAATTTCTATGCTGAGAAATTTAAGTTTACTTTTGGAGTTCTAGGGTAAGCACTGTAGAATAATTTCGCCTGTGTAGAAGAATTCCCAGTGCAAAAGGAAGCCTTCACACAGATTTTCTGTAGCAAAGATTTTGCAGAAATCATGAAGATAAGATTAAAGTGTGCAGACACAGGACATCTTCCAAAATAACTGCATGTATGGAATTTGTCTGTGATAATGAGAAATGAGAAACTGCTTGTTGCTTTAGAGTAAATACATGTGTTTGTGACGTGCTTGACTGTAGTGTCTTTGCTTTAAATGCACACTGGACTCTGAAGAAACTACACTGTGGTTGGGATGGAGGCTTTCTAAACAAGAATTTGTGGAAAGTTGCCCACTTTTGATCATGTTTATTGAGTTAAACAGAAAGCTAACTGCAAACCTAAGTGAGAGGACATAGCTGAAAGATAAAGAGCTTAAAAATGCTAGCTAGCTAGCAACAAGGGCTGCAAAACAAATAAACAGTTACCCACACACCTTTATTTGTGAAGGAAAAAAATAAAAGCAAATAGATAAAGATGTCTGCTATCAAGACGACACAGACAATTAAGGTGGCAAGAACAAGAGGTTTTGCTTCTGAAGAAGCCGTGCAAAATACATAATATCTGACTATGTTACAAAGGCATGTATCTATATATCAAGTTTTTCCAATAGATCTAAAAAATGAAGACGACAACAACAAAAGCTGAAAACATTGATCAAATTTAGAACAGATCCAAAGACAAGTATGGAGCAAAGAAGATGATGGTAGAAGATAACAGGCCCCCCCCGCCCCGATGTATGCCAGTTGAGAAACTAGGAATATATTGTGATTCAGATAAGCAAGCAACAATGAGGAAAAGACAAGAAAGGATCCCGGCTAGTAAAAGAGAGACAGTAGAGAGGAGAAACTAGGAGTGAGAAGTAATGTGAGCCAAGTCACTAATGTAAGCTGTGAGGAGGGTGTGCAGAGCTTCAGTCTAAAGCGGAATATGGATGGCATTTCTGAAACTGTGAAAATGAAAAGGCAGGATTATCTGTGACCAGAACTCGGGTGGAAGCTTATGCAAAGTGGTTATACTATCTGGCAATCCGCAGCAGCAGGAGAATTAACTTAGTATGGAGAGGTCCTTGCCAGCTTTATGCTTACGTTTGCACTGAAGCAAGGTGAGGGAAGTAGGGGCCGGACTGGATTTCATGTCACAAACACAAACCAGCAATAGCTCGTCTCGCATTGATGGCATGCCGTTGACTCTTCCACAACTAGGAGCAAACCAAAGTCAGCTCTAGCAATTCTAGGAGATAAACGAGAGGCCTAGAATTTAAAAGGATCTTTCTCTGCAAAGGGACCTGAAGTTCTCCAAACAATCTGCCTGGTACCATTGTTCAGATGGATGCCTTCAGATATCTTATTCTGATTTAATTCAGAGTGGTCATAAAGTGATGGCCAGAATAGAAAGTGCCATACTAAATTTTATAATTAATTCCACTTCGTCTGGAATTAATTACCACCTCCTTAATCCTTTAAGTGCAACAATTACATCTTAGAATCAAGGGAGAATTAGGAAGAAGATCAGTAAAACCAGTATATGTACTTGATAGTGTTGAAGGTAAAAATTAAAAGAAATTTCAATTCTTATTTTGTGGGGAATAAGGTTACTTTTAGGTTGGTATAAGAAAAAAAAAATCTTTTTTACATATTCCAGTTCTTACCATAAGCAAAATATCTCCTTTATGTCAACTGAACTATGTTCACACATTAGAAGTCTACAGTCATATTTACTTTTGTGATGCATACCATGCACTTCTGCTGAATAGTCTACCAAGAGGATGCCATTTCAAGTTCTCCACTATTCTTCTCACACATATTTCATTATAAAATGAAAACTAACATAAAATATGAAAAAGCACCTGTCTCTGTTTAGATTTTGCACCCGCTTTTGCCAGAGGTACAGCAATACTTGTTGCTGATGTCCACATTAATCAGAGTCATTCTCTTGCTCTGTTCTAGTATATGGGTCTAGATCACAGAAACAGCTGCACAACTTCATGAGCTGATACAGAAGTCATGCCAGTTTTATACATTTTTTAGCTATACAGATAATTTCACTTCCTGTGTCACAGTAACCCCAGGTTTTCCTCTACTGATGAGTTACTATAAAGACAATACTCTGACAATTGCTATTTGGCAATTCACTTACAAGGCACATCTACTGAGCTTCTCCGTAACTTTAACAAAATAAATCCATGCCTTTTACTAGTTTATCAACAAATTCCCTATGGGTATGAAAGTTTATTCCGCTCAAAAATGTTGCTAGAGCACCAAATGCCAAAGAGAAAAAAAAAAAGGAAATGTACAGTTATTTATGTTTGAGACACATTCTGAAGTACAGCACGGGTTCAGAATTAGTGTCAATTAAAAGGACCACTTGGTCAATGGCCGGGTTATCTAATTCAGCCATACAAAAGCTGGAAAGCAGCCCTCCATCACATTGTCTTCCTGTTCAGTCAATGGAAAGGAAAGCCCAGTGGGAAGTTCACCCCATCCCAAGAACACTTTCTAAAAGAATGGAAAGAAAACTCTGCAAAGGCTTCTTTTTCCACTGCTGAAAGATCCTACATCACCATCTTACATTAGTCACTTGGAGAATTACTAATGTCTATATGGAAAGTGTCTTGCCCAAGAAGACAGCAGGAGTTTTTGTTTGGTTTTACATATCTCTGGGCATCCAAGTAGCCAGGCCACTACAACCGCAGTCTGCTTTAGGAAGGGCCCCTTACTGCTGCGAGTCTGAATGGCCCAGATGTCTATAACTTCAGGTCATGTATTTCCTAATATGCCCACCCCCTTTTAAGATAAAAATGGGATATCAGTAAGCTGGTTACAGAAGAATCACTGTTTCAACTTTATACTTATTCCTTAGTAGCCTTTACATAATTTTCTGACTAAGATGGTTTATATTCCTGAAATTATATTGAGTAGGAGTAAACCCTGTGTATTTTCTACATCTTGTGCATATCACTAATATTTAAAAAGTCTGTATATTTATCTTCTGATAAAAAAAAAAATCTTTGTAAACAGGGTGAATGTAAAACACTATCTTACCCGCTTCTGGTATCTCCAGCCTCCAGGAAGTGTAAACAATCAAGACAGAAATATTTGAGGAATTCGAGGAAGGACTGAGGTACAAAATTACAATTTGTATAGAAGCTGGAAACAGTCTCGTTTCACAGCCAAGCTGTTGCAGAATTCTTAGTTGTTATTGTTCTGTTACTCAATTTTCTGCCCCATCTGGCAATATGCCAAGCACTTCCAACTAAATGTACTTGTTAACTCTCACAGAAATCTAAAATTCACCTCTGATAAGCCGAGTGTTTACCTGTCCTATACAAAATACCATTTAAGAAAAACAATGTTGTCCCCAGTGCCTCCAAGTAAAGATTACTCTGGAAAATCAAACTACAATACTGACTTATGCTTAAATACCACACAGCAGCAGTCACCGAGGAATTCTTGCAAGCATTGGCTTCTGTTTTGACCAAAACAAAGAGAAAAAAGATCTGCAAAAATAGATTACTATTTGAGAGCTACAGCACATTTTATTTCTTTGGAAAGTTAGACAGGTATTGTCAGCAGACAGAGATAAGGATGGAAAAAAACCTTATTTACACCAAATAAAATTTGGAAAAAAAAATTAATTATAATCTTGGGCATGATGATGTTTCATTGACCCACCTCTGTTTAAAATTCTCTCCAAAATCTTAGTTTGATTTATTAGAAATGTTAGGCATGAAATGCAAGCAATTTGAAACAAGTATTTTCAGATACAAAAAATTTATAAAAAAAAGATTAGCTGCCTGCTACAGATATTTGTATGATATGATAGGATTTTCACCAAACACATTCATATGAAAATCACTTGGTTAAAGGGAAGCATCATAGGATTTAAGATTTATTGTTTTCAATTGTTAATATGTCAAAAGTAACAAAATAGTTGCAGTGCATTTCATAAGAACAGCAGCACGTGCTGTGCACACTTTGGGGGGAACAGTCATTAATGAAAACCCGAAAGAGCCTGGAATACAAAAGCTTTGTCCTGAAACCTGGTGTTAGCTCAGCACATAGTGATTTAGAGCGTAATCTATAGTATGGCAGTATACAATGCTTGTATTGCTCTAGGGTGGTCTTTCCAGCGTTAGAGAAATATCGAAAGTACTGATTATAACTGTTGTTGATGCCATTCACTGTGTCTTGTTTAATTGGTTTGTAAAGGTCCTATGGTTCTTTCTCTTCACGGGATGGGAAATTTATAGTCAATTTGGTTAAGTTAAGTAAAATTTAAGACCAGCAAATAAAGACTATGCTTAACATCCCCAAATGTTGGGGAAACTAAAAAAACAGAAAAGAGAAAGACCATTCCACAATTAAGGACATATAAAAGATCTAGCCAGTGTCTTTTACAGCCCACCCCCAAATTACTATTTTCCAGTTGAATACATTTAAATTATTTGATGCTAATTGATCCAAAACATGAGAAAGTCATCTTATGTCTTTCAAATGTTCAAATTCAAGGTTTTACATGAAAGTAAAATCCCAGCGTTACCAACTGTTAGTATTAAAATACATTCTCAAAAATAAGAAAAATCTGTGGCTTATGTTTTCATCAGCTTCACTATGAAGCTTTTCCTTCTGCATAGGTACAACTTTTTTCAACTTGCTAAGGACAAAACCACAAACAGCCTGATGCTTAAAACTCGGTTGTTGTAAAAGTCTAATGAAGCTCAGCTTCTTACTGTACAGGAAACGAGTTAAAAATGCATTAAACTAATCAGCATATTGAGCTTTGTGCACAGCTTTAAGTTCTAAGGACTTAAAACCAGCAACTTGATTTAAAGTACAAAACAGGCTTCTCCATCCATAAGGAGCATAGTGCTAAGCCCTCTGAAGGAACAAGCAGCATTTTCTTCTCGTACATGGACAGTGGGCATATCTAATACATGACAGCAATTCACACATACACACACACTACAACCAAGGAAGAGACATATATATTACAAAACCCCTCTGCCTGAAGAGGTTTAACCTACAGGTCCCGTCTTCCTTAGGAGTGTTATGGATCATATGCATGTCTTAATAATGTCATTCTGCAGAAGTGAATGCCAAATCCACTGGGACAGAGAAAAGGAGGGAGATGTCCAAGACTTCTAGCTGTAGCCTAGTGAACAAGGCTGTCACCTGGCTAGCAACCTCAGAGGACTTGTGTATTGTAACAGGATTTTGACTGTATGACTTCAGTTGTACCACAGATACAGAAAAGAATGGAATTTAGGTCATCTTTTAACACAGAGAAATTCTATGCTGTTAAAAGAATGCATCATTTTTGGATGGGGGCTGAGAAAACATTTGTAAGAATGAAGAAGAGGAGATACATTTGCAAATGAAGTCTGGGAAAGATTATGCAAATACAGTGTTTTCTATCAGTTGCATTATGCCTAGAAAAGCAAGAAGAAAAGAAAGATAACATAGCTTTAATGGGTTAAACCTCTATTTAGTCTGAAAAAGGTACAATCAGATATACTGGGCTTGAAATAACCAAAACCGATGTAAAAATAGCTATCTAAAAATTCAGTTTGCTAAACAATGAATATTCTACTTTTGGTTTTTTACATAATTCAGGGAATTACTGACTGAGCACCTTCTCCACTAGAGTGATTGCAACCAAATGCCCATATTGTGGCTTTCTGCTCCCCTAAAATGGGATCAAGAACTGTGCAGTACTTGGTAAATTAAGCATTTTCAAACAATAATCCAAAACCTGTACAGGAAGCAGGAACGTATCTAATGCTAGATAATAGAAACCAGGGAAGACTGGGACTCTGACCCCTCCTCAGCTGCCAGGCGTCTGATTAAGGATCGCACGCAGATCCGTCCGCCTGGAAGCTGAAGGCCAGAATTTTCTGCTGTGCATTGACACGTACAATTGCACTTTCAAAGAACTAAACAGGGATCATTATTTTCCTTTACAGGAGTGCCACAGAGGTGATGGTAGTGCCACTGTTCATCTTCTATGCTACAAAGCAATTATTATACTGTTCAGGCAGTGGGAGACCCAGGTTCATTTTTTTTCTCTGTCGAGGACTCAATATCTGTATCTTCTATGTATTAGCAAATGTCCTAGCTACTAGATAGAAAGCTAGCCCAGAGGGCGTTTTGTCCCTCAGAGTGGCAAAATCCATGAAAAACATTAAGTGAGGAGGAAAGTATAGACTTGGTAGCCTTAGATGAGGGCACTTATCTGAGAGCAGGGAGACACAGGATGATTCGGATTTGCTTTGTGGTGGATGGAGAGAGAGGAACTTCTGTAACATGATTTACCCGAGTAATTTTAGATGCATTCCTTGAGATGAATCACACCCTAAAAACATCTATTTCTCTGCATAAAGGCAGCCTAGTGTCAGACTCCAAATCCTGCCATAGGCAAAAGAGAGAACACCATTTATATGGCACCAAGAAATCAGTGTTTTAAAGGTCTCATAGCACATGCAATCTAATTAACACAGAAATGCCTCATTAATTAATATAGTTAAAAGTGTTATACAATAAAGTCTTCCTGGTATCTATCCCTTTTCTTAGCTGTTACGCTTATCCCTCCTGTGTCCCGCTGGGTCCTAAGGTTGGCTCTTCGGTCCTCCTCAGGAGTGACGGAGGTGGGAGGTCGTAGCCGGGTCACAGTGAGCTGTCAGCATCCTCAGGTCTTCACCAGAAAAAGTGTCACATTCCTTTCTCCTCAGGCTTGGGGCTCTGCTTTGGGTTCTTTTTATATGTTTCCCTGTCACAGCCCCCTTCCTTCTCCTGCACTGCCAGCTGCAGCCTGGCCGTGGCCCCCAGCCCCCCCAGCCCCGGGCACACACAAAGGACAGTGGTTTGCCAGGCGGTGACT
>JAVKLA010000014.1:1807472-1819997 GCA_034782735.1 Sagittarius serpentarius
GGCTGAGCCCCTGCGCCGCCGGCTCAGCGCGCGGCCGGGGCAGCCCCCGCTGAGGGCAGGAGCCCCGTGTACTGGGCTGGACCAGCTACCTAGCTCCCATATGGGTATCATCGTACATCTCCAGGGTTAGGCACAATGAATTCTATCATCTTCAGTGTCTGAAGTCTTGCTAAGGACAAACTATGGACTAGTAACGACCAAGTGTAAGACAAACAGTATCTACTGCAAATGAAGTCAGCCAAGCTGACTTTTCTGATGCAATTAAAAGTTACCCTGTACGTCCTTGAAAGCAGGGGAGAAAAAGAAAAGGAGCAGGATGGGGCAACATTGGCACTAAAATTGCTAGTTGGTAAAAACAACTGCACACCTGCAAGGTTTGGAGAAGTATCTATTCACTCGTGTGCAGCAGTAAGAGAAGTTCAATTAGTTGAATAAAACCTTTACCTTCGTCTTCTCTCACAGTTCCGCCAAATCCCTAAATCTCTCAGAGAAGGAAGCTTCAAATTCAAGAAATGTGAGATGACTCCGAATTCAATGAACTTCAAAATCAGACACTCTGTTTTACAGATAAAACAAAGAAGTAAGCTGTGCTACTGCTTTTGTAGTACATTCCTACTGATGTTATTCCACTGGTCCCCCCACTCCCTTCTTTTCTGCTGTTTATTGAGAAGTCATTTGAAGCACTAAATTGAGTATTCGCATTTTGGTTAGGAAAAGTCTGGTTTTTTCTGCTCAACTGAAAGGACACAGAAAGTGATATCATCAGGATTTTACTGATCACTGAGTTCGTTCTGGTCCTAATTTCTACGTTAACCTAGAAAGCAACAAACTTCATCTGCTGGTGATTCCAAACAGAAGCCTCTGACATTACTGAACCAGAATAAAAGAGAAGACATCTCATATTCTCTGAAAAATAATTATTACAGGGAAGTTCCTTGCACCCTCTCCTTTGTTGAGCAAGTCCTTAAATTTTAGGAAATGAACAAACATTTTTTCAAAGCCATGAGAGACTAAATGTTACGTTTCAGTCATCAGAACCAAATGGTGAGTGTCTAGAACCTGCACTCTATTAAATACATGAATTTTTAAATTGCTAGTAAAGCCAAGGTAACAAAAAAGGTAACAAAAACAGTAGCAGCTGTATCTTTATTTACCATTGTATTTGGTTACCATGATCTTTGGTGCATTTCTAAGTCTTCTGACTTCATGATTAGTCATGAAGTTTTAAAACATATTCATGTCAAGAAAGAAAATAAATTCCTATATTTAACTACTCGAAATGCTGTAATAAGAACTGGTCTCCGTTCTTATTCTGAAGTCAGGTTTCTTGGGATTTCTACTATACAGCAACTTGGCTTCAAAGTAAATCAAAAACCACATGTATTTTTTAAATATTCCAGTCTCTGCTGGATGGGATTCCAGTACATGGTCAGACCCATCTATAGATTAGTATGGAAAAAAGGCTATTTTACGGTTAATTCCAAGCTAGCAGAAAACTCAAGAAACCACCTATTATATAGTTTGACTGTACTGGGTTTAGTGTTGCAAAATGTCTTTCAGCTGGGCCAAATCTCTCACAAGAACAGCTCAGAGATTTCAGCATGCGGAGTCCCAAGCTCTAGCTGTGTTCTGATCTCAGACACGATTCCTAGAAGAAACCCAATCTAAATCAAAACAGTCTGATTTATCAGTCTCTTGTAAGTGTAACCAATCTACTTTTATACTATAAAAAATAGCAGCCTTCTGTAAACATTTAGTGTTGACTCTACATACTTTACATCCTATAATGGGGAAGGGTATATACCAAACTAATTTTATGGAATTTTTCTCTATCCTTATCTATTGCTTATTTCCTGAGAGAAAGATGGTGTCTTAAAAATTTCATATGTAATACTTTAACAAAATTAAACTTTGTCATACAAGCCTGTTGCCATTTATGCCTTCTGCCGCTCTTAGGACTTTTTTTGGCAAAGGTTGCTTCTGGAATATTTTGGTAACAATTCACGCAGCTTGTTCAGTACAGATAATCTGTACTGCTGAGGAGAACCATAATAAAGAACAACTAAGTTTAAGATGATGAATTTTCTCACTATTAATTTTAAAGCAAGAAAAAAAATGCAGTAGTAGTTCATACCAAACACATGTAACAGAACTGCTGTAGTTGTGTGGCAACCAGGATCAGCCTTTTGGGGAGAACAATAAATACCTACAGCGATCTGTAGAGCTCTGCCTATAAGACAAAGAGGGAGCTGATACTCCTTGGCAGGCTGGTTTGCTCACTATGCGAGTTCTGTCTGTATGCCTTTCTGTGATTACGAGTTTGAATGTCTCTGTTTAGATTGCTGATGGTGTTATATTCACTTTATTTCGTCGTCTCCACCTGTATCGGCAAACTGGCAGCCATCAGGTGAATGTGATCAGCAAATGCTCTGTCTGGCCTCCAATATGACTTCGAAGGTTTCTTGAAGCACCTACGTTTGCTCATTCAAGAAGGGACTAACTTTGAGCCACTGCGGCTGGGGAGACTTTTTCAGAACAGTATCTCTTATCGGCAGCGTAAAGGGCTGTGTTTGCTTTCACAGCACGTTTCAGACATCAGTATGTAGAATATGCCCAAGTCCAAACCTCTCTGGTTTCTGTGCTGTGAGGGCCAAAGGCCGTGCCTAGGTCCAGACTTGGGAGATCTGCAGGGAACTATAAACAAGATGACCTGCACCGCTGCGAAGCTCAATCCAAGACACGAACCCACCTGCAGTATGAATGGCTGGAGTACTTTGTGCCTGGCCTATGTGGCACACGTTTTTGTAGCTCCTGACCTCCCCAGTATGAAAGAGCCCCAAGGCTGCCTGCCGCAAACGTTACCGGGATTTGTGGGCAATGTAAACCTAGGCTGCTTAGGCAGCATCTATAGCTGTTCTCCACGAACAGCAGCCTGCCCTTCAACAGCTGAGTCAAGGAGACTGTGACCTGAGCCTTTTCCCCGACCTGGCACTCTGCCACCAGCACAGATACAGCCTTTCCTGCAAGGTGAACTCTGTCAGAGTTCTGGAGAAAGAAAAAAATTTCCTCTTAGCAAAAAATATAATATATTAACTTGGAATAACTGCTTTCTACGAAGATGCTCCATTGCCTCCTATGTTCCAGATGAAACAGTTAATCTTAATGTGCTGGTAAAATAGCCTCTGCCCTGAAGTAGCAGTAGATAACTTCATTATAGATTAACATCATCTCTGCTATCTGCATTGTCACGTATGAGGTAACAGTGCTTACATAGAGGTATGAACTTCACTGAACACATGGAGGGATTCCCTTTAAAGAGAACTTAACTCCCTCTGGACTGACTTCTCATCATCAGTGCAATGGAAGCTCAACATACAAGGGGGGAAAAAAAGGGAATTGTTGTGGTGCAAACTTTTCTTTTTTCTGGTTGAGGTTCATTTCTGTAATTAAGTGTAGCCTACTCAGAGCCAGTGTTTATCATAAACACTTCCTCCTGTTTTGTCACAGAAAAAAGCTAATTATTTAGAGCCAATAAGAATGATAAAGGTACCATGGCACTCTGGTACCTCTAGGTAAAGCCTAACTTCATTTTTCCTTCAGTTACAGAACACTTTTGTTTATATAAATGCATCTGTCATCTCACAGCCTTCCCTTTCAATTTTCACCTTTAAGCTACTGTCTAAGGCTTCAGATTACTGGCGATGTCAAGAAAGGTTTTTAAAAAGGAGTCAGAATATGGCACCACAATCATGAAAAGAGGAGAATTCATTTACAACCTACAGCTATACAGACTTTAAAAGAATTCCCTCAGCAGGTTAATGTTCCCATCCTGTGGACAAGCTATCTAATGATAAAGGACAAGAGTTTAAATAACAATTTTTTTTTTCTCTTAGGCACTAAGAGAAAACTAAATAACTTACAAGGCTAAATATGCTTCAAAGGGATTAAAACCAGACACAAAAGTGTAAAACGCTGCAGAATAAACAAGAGTGTTTTATTATCTTTTTCTTCCATCTGACTACAGTGGATAAGTAAATCTAAGGTAACTCCATTTGATTTAACTGGCTGTGGAGAATACTATGAAACTAAAGCAAGCCATAAAAAAGTAAGCAAAGATTCTAAGTGTTTCTAGTTATTCTGACTCATACCCAGATGCCCCACATTTCCTTAGTGCATGAACAGGATACTGGGGGATATGCTTCAACTAAGACCTTTCTTTTCTGTCTAATACTCTTACCTCAAAGAACCAGAAGGAAGTGCTTCCCATTAATGGGCTCATATAGATTGTGATTTCACAGAAATTCATTATGGCTGTTTACAGGAACACAACTATCGATGGGACTGCAAAGGGAGGTTCAGAATTAGTTTGTATGTACTAATTCTAAATAATACACTTAGTTTTTATTACCTCCCTGGAGTTCACTCTGCCTTTGGTTCCCAACTTAACATAATATCACTGAGCTGTAATACTGCTTCACATATGAGAGCTTCAGCAATTTAACTGTTTTTAGTGGTCTTAAAGCGATCGTACCCGTAATGCAGAACTAGAAAAAGCCTTTTGATGCTTAACATCTATAAACCTGTCATTGTAGATCACCTAAAATCTATTATACCAGTGAATGCTTTCTGCTTCAAAAGGAGATGAGCAGACAAACCTTTTATGGCAATTTGAGAGGCATTTAATGGTGTGAATCACTATTCAGAAAATTTTTATACATGTATTAAGTCCAATATAATACTCGAGCTTAAGAAGGTGACAAGCATTAGCTAATAATTCTGTCACCTCATAGGTTGCACCAAGTGCTAATGAAAATGACATTGGAGGCCTTAGCAGAAAACAAAACAAAATATACAACAGCTACCGCACGCTGTCATTCTAAAACATCACATTTAAATGATGTATTAGTTAAAACATTACAGTGCATGGAAACAAAATAAAACGAAACAAAAAAGACAAAGGAAAAAAACAAGGGAAGAAAAATGTGAACGTGAACCTTATTTATTATTTGTTAATGGCAGTAAACCTTCCATCAATCAGTATACCTCATACGTCCTCAAAGCAAGCTCAGCTAAAGTATTGCCCACTACTTGCACAACCAATCTGTTAATTCAGTCAACACCTGTCCCATTGCTAGGCAAGAGTATTCCATCTAGACCCTTTGATATACTTTATAAAATTGCTAACAGATTTAATAAAGACGTACCTAATCAGGTAGTATTCCACCTCTTTACAGCTATAAAGGTTTTCACAATACCTTTTTTTTGGTGTTTTTGAGTTAAAGCACCAAAAAGGCATAGAACTAGCAGCAAGGCTAGACTTCTCTAGCTTAGATTTTACAATGGTGACTCCCTAGTGTTTCTAACTTATGCAAACACAGAGGTTAACTTTTGGTGTTCGTTTTTTTTGTAAACCAAGTACTCGTGTTCTCTTTAGGTGAGCTGAGAGATGCAGGAAATAACTGAATAAAGCACATTTAAACAAATGGAAATAACCAAAATTAAATGTTCAGGAAACATCAAAGCAAAGTAGACATGTACACAAAAAGGTGAGGAACTGTTCCAAAGGACACTGGCTAACTTTGGATTCAAGGAGTCTGCATCCAGCCAAAACAGCAAGAGCAGATCGACTGGATGAGAAGAGGCTTGCAAGGCCGTGACCCCTTCTTACTCACTGCCAGTAGTCTGCGCGGTGCAAGCTCTATCTCACGTGACAAATGAGGCTGAAAAGTCTTCTTCCACATCCAGAGCAAATTTTAATACAATTATAGATGTTAATTACATAACTTAGTAACTAAAAGCATACTTGTCATTTTACTTCTACACACTGCCTCCAAAATTCACACTAAAATTCACCAAATATATAAGTATTTTTAAAAGGTGACAATTCCCTGCATGCGCAGGTACCATGAAACTAATAACTCTTTGTTAACTTAGCAGATGAGAGTATCAGATATCTATTCATAGTTCTGTAAGAGCCGCTGCTTGTCCTATAGTTGCCATGGTTCTTCAAGGCACTGCAGCTGGTGGAAGCTCCACTTTTGGCTCTTACACTTGTTGGGAACGCGGTGAAATATTCTTTAAAATGGCAACGTCCACTGGGGCCTTGAGGAGACCTCTGTCTCCTCATATTTCTCATGAGAAGATAGAACAGAATAGATTAGAATCCCCTCTTCACCACTGTGATTTAAGCTCACCAGCTGACGTGAGTAGGGCACGCTTGGGATCCTTTGTCACTGTAACATCTTAAAAGAAATCAGTCATAACTGAGAGAGCTGCCTGTCTTTACCGACTACATGTTGGCCTAGTTTTCACTCTAAGTAGTCATACCCCTCCCACACTGTGCAATTAAGTGTCTGTTTTATGACAATCAAGACTGAGACATCTTCGTATTTCTCAAGCTACTCCACTGCTCATCCAACAAAATTCAATGATGTGTGGTGCTTGAGATGGTCCATCGATGGATTTCTAACACTGATTTCAGAACTACGACAACTGCAATGTGCAAAAGCTGTTGCTTGCACCGAGTGCGGCGGACCTCCACGGTTACCGAAAGAGTGATGCTAGCAGTATAAACGTCAGAAGAGCAGTGGCCAGTACGAGCTAATTGCTCACGTTCCCCGGCAGGTTTCACAGTGCTGAACTCCGCGCTCGCAAAGCTACTCTGGTATCTGCACCACGGCAGGCTAGTTTAAAGCTTGGTCCTCTGTACCTACGTAAGCTGTAGTCGTATCTTTGATGTCCCTACAAAAAAGTTCTGTTGACAGAGACTTCACAAACCCTGAGAGCTTTTCCACAAGAGACAAAAAAATGTATTAGGGATGGGATTCAGTTCAAGATGTAAATGCCTAAATGGAAGTGTTTTGATAAATATATAAAGACATACTAAATTCCCACTATAATCAGTGGAGCTTTGTGGTGCAGACACTTAGCTGCCTGAATACAGGTATTTGGTACCATTTTAGATTCCACAGGATACCCACCTTGGTGAGGTGTCTTAAATCATAACTTGTAGCCCTTCAGTATCCATAGGATAATCTAAGGCTTCTAATATACATAGGACAATCTAGTGTTTCACCTGACATCTGTTTAGTCAACTGAACTGAACTCTTGGTCAGCCGAATAGCTCGCTAAGATTCACTGACAGTGCTAATCACATCTCAGTCACCTGAAGCAGGTAGCAACACCTATATTTACTTTTCAAAATTGAAGCAAATCTCAGTCCATCAATCTCAGTCTATGAAATTCTATCCTTTTATTCCTAGGCAGCCTCAGCAAAACTTCAGAGTCCACTTAGTTTAGACCTTAAATATAATTACATACAAACCTGGAAATCCTTTAGACAGAAACTGTTTTCTATTTGGAACATCTCTTAATTAAATGTTGATGCTGCAAAATGTGATCTCTGATGATATAGATAAAGCTACCCCATAAACGGATTCTTTAGAATAGGGAAATGAAAACCACAAGCATCTCAGTGGAGAGAGATCTATGAAAATGGCATTCAAGAGCTGTCACCCTTCCTAGGTATTCTCTGAGTAAATCAGAATTAAAATATCTTTTCATACTGAAATGGAAGACAGACTAAATCTCAGTACAGGAGCTCTACAATTCTCCTGCAAATGGATTAGCTCCTCACAATGCATGATGATGACTGTAGCAGCAAGTTCATGCTCATTCTGAAGAATGTCACTGATGCTTTGCAGCTACACAGAGCACGGAATCATTGTCCCTGCTTATGACTTGTCAGCTAAAATTGTCAATCTTGCAGGAGTCTTGTAAGAACACTCAGGTCTGGGAAACAGAAAATAAAGAGAAGATATTTAATTTCTGGGGCATTCAAATTCAACCTGATATTCATAGTAGCAAAGCTTCCAAAGTTTGCATTTCTGACCTCCTATTTCTGAACATTTCTGATTGGAAAGGTTCTTGAGATACAGACATAATTCAGGGAAGCTGAATTTTATTTTGAAGTCTTTGTTTAGTTTCTGTACTTAGCTCATCTCAGAGATGATGTAACATTAAAATTCAGCATTTGTAATAATTGACGTCTAAGGCTATCGATGTTCCCCCCTTAGTGCTTGCCAGTGATGGCATTCACTTCTCGGTCCAGCATATTTCCATACAGTTTAACCCAGAATGTGTTCAGAATTTTCCATTTACATCAAAGAACCTTACCAGTGTCCTAAGATGTCATAGTCTCAGTATCTGTCTTACTAGATCTCTCACAGCGTTCAGGAATAAATCTATCCAATCTGTCTACTTCAGTTGTTACGCTACCATAGCAGTTAAGTATTAGATGACTACCATTTGCATAAAAATACAGAACTAAATAGAACTTCTATAGAACTAAAAAACTAAGCTCCATTAAGTTTAAGGGAAACTCTTGCCTTTCAGTTAAAAGAATATGGAGCTTTGGGAACCTAACTGAACTACTCACAATGAGACAGGAATGGTATACAAAACTAACATTCAGCCCACTCAGTTTCTGCCTGGATCCTGTGGAACTGCAGGAGTTCACAGAATTTTCTCCTTCTTTCATTTGATGGCACAAACTTGTTCTGTCTTGGTGAACAACTGTCAGCCTTAGCAATTATGTGATTAATACTCTGGGGTAAAAAAATGCAATTTCATGGAAGACTGTGTGCAAAACAACATCAGAGAGATGAAACTACATCCCAAGCCGAATGTAGACACAGAAGAAAAATTAATCTCCTAAAGCTGACAATAGTTGAGGAATTCTGCATTCTGTTCTCAACACTGCGTAAGCTCAAACAGGATCCCTGAGAGAGACACAGAGACACCACTGTTTGTCCATCTGTAAAAAAAGATGCTCGGAGAATGCACGGCAGGAAAAAAAACCTATAATTACAAGGCAGTCCACATCCCACAGGCTTGCGCTGTCCCGCTCACTTTTGCCATCATGGTTTCCTGGACTCTTTTTTTTTCTGTTTTAGAAGGCAAATCTTCCTTCACTACATTGACTGAACTTGTGGAAAGCATGCAGGGAAAAGGTCTCTGAGATAATTAAGTAATATTAGTGTTACAGAACGTATTGCTACAGGAGGTGGACTGGAAGGTTGACTGAAATATGGTGTAACAGCAAGCACTTAGAACTGCATCAGGACACAGTGTTGAAAATGACAATAAAGCACTGCTGCCGGTGTAAAGTAGCCTACACACCTCTCAGGTGCCATGGGGAATATGCAGGTGTAGGGGTCATAGTTGTGAAGTGTCTAGTATTTCCCTATCCAAGCCCTACCGACGGGGATAAAATGCAATCTACATTCTCTTCCATTGCTTAAACTGTGATTTGTTTCAATAATCGTATTTGTCAGTAAATTCAAATGCTTAGAAGGAACATAGGCTGAGTTGTTTATAACTGTAATAGCAGCAGCTTTCCTTTACCCATCACAGTTTGCATGTTGAATGCCAGTCTTTTGATAGTCACTCATCTACGTGTATCAGAAGAACTAGAAAAATGAGACATAATTTGCAGTTGAGTGAAGGAATAAAATATCAGCCGAGTTCTCTCCCACAATGTTAATGCCCTGAAAAAAGAATATATTGCAAAAGGATCCTCTCATGTACCCGAGCTTTATTTTTATTAGACAAAGATGATTTTCCTATGGAAGACAGGTAATGCTTTAAACATGGTCATTATCATCACCACGGATTGTGAGGAAAAGGGTAGTTTCTGGAATGAAGGAAGAGCAGGAAATGCGATTCTGCCACCGATATGCATGTCATTTTTTGTTGATCAAATCAAAGGATTTCTGTGCAGAATGATGCCTACATCCACAAAAGGGGGAAAAAAAAAAATCCACTTTATTTTAGCACGATGGTCTGGCTGAGCAGTACATTTTTCTCGATAACAGCATGCTTTAAAGCCGTATCGACAAGTGTCGGGTTATCGTCATGACCACGTTACAGACTGAGAAACTAACAAAATGATACCCCTCCTTCTTGGAATTCTCACTTTCCTTTCCCTGTCCTAATTTGGCTGATCTCTTCTATGCTCTGACACATTTACTGCCAGCTCTATGGGGAAAGGGACTGTGTTTCCATGTGTCTGTAAAATGCCAAACTCACTTAAGAAACTGCACAGGTAACAGAAAAAAAAAAAAAGTCACTGTGTCATTTCAGTTAATTGAGTTTTATCTTCGAAGTTTCACACTTTAGATAGCTGCAGCTGGAGCCTAAAGCAAGCAGTAGAACAGGGGGTACCTCTCTCCACTTTCCTGCCCTCCACCAGGCCTTACACTTTCATAGACAGCGCTGAACAAGCCAAAATATATGGCAAAGGGATTTGGAAAAAGGAGAAAATGTGCCCTCTCCTACAGTGTACCCTGTTTCAAAGTTGTTGTTTTTTTTAAAAAGAACACAACCAAGCAAACAAAAAACCAAACACCTAAACAACAACAGAACAAGTTTCTGCAGAGATGAGGGTTATAATTTATCTTTTATTACTCACTTCATTATGGTATCTCTACTGCTAGTCCAACTGTTTTCTCTTAGTAATTTTTTCTTCTACTTAAACATTCACCATCGCTATCTACATAAATGCATTCCCTCAGCTACATGCTGGAATTCTTGCATCCCCATCTTTCCGTGGTTTACAGAAACGGGTAAATCACAGCTCTGTTCAGTCTAGCCCCACTCCCTACGCAACTGTGTCATGATCACAACACACTGTAAAAACCCCAAAGACCAGCCTGGGAATCCACAGCAACTCTTTTATCCGGCCCCTGGACTTCTCACCATTTCTCTGGTGAGATCCTCTCCAAGTTCAGGGCCTTACAGGTCAGCTGCAAGTCTTGCAAAAGGATTCTGTTTCCTCCGAGTCTGAATTTGCAGAATTTTCTCACAGAAACTTGTATTCTTATTTTTCCCTCCTAAATGTTTTTGCTCTTACCTAAACCCCACTGGTTCAGGAGTTTTTTGTACGACTGTAGCTGCCGCCCACAGTGGTTACAGGAGATAATGAGGCGGAAGACATTCCAGACACCCATGCATCCCATGATTGTACCCTTGAGTAAAGAAATGATGGCAGCAATCGCACGAGAGGCATTACATTTTATGTCTTAAATTCAGCAAACCCTGAGGAGTTGTTAAACGTAGTTTCAGTCTACATTCTTGATCTAACTTTCAACAGAAATAACCCTGCAAACATTAGTGTGTCATTCAGAGGGAGTGCTGTACGGGGATAGAAGTCCCCGCGATCACTGTAACATCAAAAAAAGCTTTGTATCCCCAAAACCACCGCTTGTACACACACGCACAAGGAGTTAGGGATGCCTGTGTCTTGAAAGGCTCAGGCCATTCACGACAACCAAGATGAAGTGAACTGATGTCCGCCACAGCATTCCACGGTTTTCATCTTTTTCACGGCACAGGGTCAGATCACTTGTTCCCCTGTTTTTGTAACGTGACAAAGACTGACTACTGGGAGAATCTATTCTGCCTGACCGATAATCAGTCATTGTAACCCACTAATGGTTTACAGAAAGCACAGGAAACAAACAAACAGACAAATAACAGCAAAAGCAGAGTAGGATTTAGGTTAAGGATATGAAAAAAACTGCAATAAAGACACCTTTTCCTTTTTAACTGTGCTCAGAAAACTTAAATCACCACGGGTATGTATTACACGCTTTTGTCAAGGCGAATACACAGATGCTTTCTAAGAGTTCTTGGGAAAAGTTCTAGAGATTTTTTTTTTTTCTTCTTAGAGTGTCTAGTTTTAAAAGGAAGATCTTATGGGAAACAATTCTCACCGGGCAAGATAAGACATAGCCAAGTGCATCTTACAACCTAAAATTATTTAAGGGCACTGATGTTATTGAAATCTATTTACATTTAAATAGGTTGGGTTTATGTGAATAAATAAATAAGGTCAAATGCTTTGTAATGTAAAATGAACTTTTTACAGCTAACTTAATCTGGAGATGAAATAAGTATCAGCAAAGAAACTAAAATCTTTGCATAATGATTCAAAAATAATACAATAATCAGATTATGAAAGAGAACTGATGTAATTAAATGTAATAAATAGACACAATATTGTAAAGCTATGACACCATTTCAGACTATAGGCAAAACATGGCTATTCTGAAATCAATCTTTCTCACACTAACAGGTCGCCTGCAGAGGACATGGAGGTAAATGCACTTGTGAAATTACATGTAAAGAAAGTGTACTCTTTAATATATTTTTAAGTATCTAACCTAAAAGCTTAACAATATAATATAATTTAGCTTTAAACCTAAGCTATTGTATCTACACTAGTACAAAGTAACAGTGCATCTAGTATAACAAGCAGCTGATTCTACCTAAAATGTTGGACTTTTGGAGTATGTTGTATTGGTTTGTCCTGGTTTCAGCTGGGACAGAGTTAATTGTCTTCCCAGCACCTGGTACAGCGCTTTTTTTTTGGTTTCAGGATGAGAAGAATGTTGGTAACACCCGGATGGTTTCAGTTGTTGCTCAGTCGGGTTTAGACTCAGTCAAGGCCTTTCCAGCTTCTCC
>JAVKLA010000014.1:1820097-1849680 GCA_034782735.1 Sagittarius serpentarius
TTGCTCAGTCGGGTTTAGACTCAGTCAAGGCCTTTCCAGCTTCTCCTGCCCAGCCAGCAAGAAGGCCGGAGGGGCACAGGGAAGGTGGGAGGGGAGACACCCGGGACAGCTGCCCCAAACTGGCCACAGGGGTATTCCATACCATGGGACGTCATGCCCAGTACAGAAACTGGGGGGAAAGTGGGGTGGGAGGGCGGGGCTCGGGTATCAGGCTGGGCATCGGTCAGTTGGTGGTGAGCAATTGTTTTTCATTTGCAGAACCTGTTTTTCTTGGGTTTTATTTCTCACTCTCTGCGTTATTTTCCTTTTCATTCTAATTAAGATTATTATGAGTATTATGTTTATTAGAATATTTTAATTATTATACTGTTCTTATCTCAACCCACCAGTTTTCTCACTTTTACCCTTCCCATTCTCTCCCCCATCTCACCAGGGGGACTGAGTGAGCGGCTGGGTAGGGCTGAGCTGCCGGCTGGGGTGAAACCATGACATCGTTGTTTTGAATACAAAGGCATGATTTCTAATTCTGGTATTACAAAACATATTGCATACATAATAAATGCTTTCTTTACAGCAGTGCAGCTCTTAGATTAACACGAAGAATACACGCTGTTCACAAAGAAAAGCTGGCTGGGAGTAGCAGGATGTAAAGCACCCTAGTAGACATTGCCTCTCCTGGAGCCTGAGAATCTTCTAGTGCTTTTGTAACAGATCAGGGATAATTTAATTCAGATTTTCATTTCATTAATTGTGAAGGTTTAGTAAATGCTCTGAATAGTTACCAATATGTCATCTGCAAAATTAAAAAAAAAAACCAAACCAATATATCAATTTCAGCCATATTTCCAAGCAAAAGGATTATTTTTTTTAAGATATGGTATTATATGCAGCATTAGCAGCTTGGGAATGCAAGTGCTGCTCAATTTAGTACTCATGCACTGAAAACTACATTCCTTCTCCTCTTAATGCTTTTTACTTAGTCTCAAACTTGTCTCAAATATACTTATTATAAAATATTTACATGAGGTCTCCTCACAGATGTTTAAAAGGTGACAAAGCGTTAGCCATGGCCTTGCCTTGGCTAGGAGTGTGGTGCAAAGAGGGGCCAAGTTTTAGTACCCTGTTCAAAAGGACACTAGGAAGGGGACCTGAGTACAGTGAGCCTCGGCATGTGCTGTGGATTGACAAGTGACAGGAAAACAGTACCTGAAACGGCTGGAAAGACACGCTGTGACAGCATCACACAGAGATCCGATTGGCAGCCTGCGCTGAAATCTGGCTATGAACACCCCCCAACCCACTGAGTAGAGGTAAGTTATAAAAAATGATAAAGATGGTGGGGGGGGAAGACGACGACACATTTTTCCGTGGACGCAGAGGACCTGAGGCGCAACAATTCTGTGTTGGTGCCGAGCTGCTGGCCAGAGCCCACGGCAGGCGCTGGCCCGAGCTGCCTTCTCCTGAGCTGCGCGGTGCCTGCCCGTCACAGCAGCAGGGACGGCTCTCGGGTAACAGTCCACGTCTGCGTGCGCACAACATACCCCTTCTTCAGTCCCCTTGCTAGACCAAATGTATCAGCGGCACACTGTGTGGTGTCCCTTTCTCCCCCTCCTGTGACAAACGGGTTCCATGTTTTCTAGCTTGTAATCTTTTTTTTGCAAAGGTGGGAGAAAATATTTATATATAAAAAATCTAAAGGACTTAAGCGCACAAGCTGATTTATTCCAGCCCTCTTGTGCTGTATCACAACTAAGTTCCCACAGAGCAACAGCCATTAAGAATACAACGTTCTGAGGACTTCTGGACATCCTGCAAGTTGGAGGCAGAAAAATGTCTGTTCACAGCCTGGAGAAAAGAAGGCTCCGGGGAGACCTTACTGCAGCCTTTCAGTGCTTAAAGGGGGCTTATAAGAAAAGCGGGGACAGACTTTTTAGTAAGGGCTGTTGCAACAGGACAAGGGGGAACAGTTTTAAACTAAAAGAGGGCAGATTTAGACTACATATAAAGAAGAAATTTTTTACGATGAGGGTGGTGAGGCGCTGGCCCAGGTTGCCCAGAGGGGTGGGAGATGCCCCATCCCTGGGAACGTTCCAGGCCAGGCTGGACGGGGCTCTGAGCGACCGGATCGAGTGGAAGGGGTCCCTGCTCACCGCAGGGGGGTTGGACTAGATGGCCTTCGGTGGTCCCTTCCAGCCCAAGCCGTTCTGTGGTTCTATTCTGTTCTGAACCCAGCACTGTGACTTCAATAATGGAACCGGGTATGCACCACAGCCACCTGTTCAAGAAATACTGGCTTCCTATACACTTCCTTTGTAATTGTACTTACAAGAAGAGTCACAGACTGATCAACTGCAGTGAAAAAAATCAAAAAGGATTTTTATAGACAGTGCTTTCCTTCCAAGCCACTGTCCTTCGATAAAGAGATATGCAATAATAAGTTCTTGTATTGTATGTTTCTGCTATCGGATCTCAAAGCTCTTCGCTGCCAAGATCTAATATATTAACCACCCATTGTAGAGATGGGGAAATGGAGACATGCCGAAATGACTTTTATGAAGTCAGCACATCAGAAGCAGGGACTGAAAACAGAAACAAGATGGGAAGAATTGATGCTTTCACTGAAAAATGATTGATATGGTCTTTTCTGAGAACCTTAGTAGGGCAGCCGAATTACTGCCTTGTACATTTTAGGATTTCACTTAGACAGTCCTCAGATATCATCATTTGTATGTCGAGCCATTCATCTACTCCTCTTTTCCCTACAAAACATGACACATCTAAGGGTGCATTCAATCATGCCCTACCCCAGCCACCAATACAACCCCTGAGACTCAAACCAGAATTTTTTCAAATGAAGCAAATAAAAAAATTGAGTTCACTGTCAGCCAACATGAATTTATACTTATTACCTGTGCTATACTTGTGGAATAGACTGTATTTTCCAGTTTTACCTTTTTTTTCTTTTTAAATACATCTTTAAGGAAATCTAATTTCTTGATGGGTTGTTAAAAACTCTAGGCAAAAAGTTATCAATTGTTGAAAAATGTATTCTTTTTTTTATTAAAAAAACACAAACAAAAACCCCAAATCCAAACTTTTTTTCCTTCATTGTTTTTTATAAATGTTGTACGGTAAAAAAAAAAAAGAAAATAGCATGAGTGTCATTTTCCCAATTTAAATATTGAATATGCAAGAAAAATCATTAAAAGTAGAAATATATGTGTTAGTAGGAATGTTTTTTTGGCCAGAATTAATTAAATGAGTGCAAACATGAAAAATATGCAGCTACTCCATAAATAGTACTTAAAAGCAAGCCTAGCAGTAAAGTGGTGCACATTGATCAGGAGTCAGTGAAAAGAATTAAGAATAGAGTGGAATTGTACTAGGTCTTATTAATGAATCTGCTGATTACCGTTCAGGGATCACGAGAAATCTTTTGAATTAGTAATGATTTACAACCTCTGCCCATACTAAACCACTAGAAAACAGAACCGACCGACATACAAACTGTATTGTATCATTTTAATTTGTCCTCCGTATAGACTGCAGCCGAAGTGAGAATGAAAGTTATAGCACCGAACTACAAAGTAACCAAGAAGTAACTAACTGTTCCTAAGGCAGGTCTGATGCGTTACTGGTATCGCAAAATTAAAAATAAAGAAAATATGCTCACAGGAGGGATTTTTCCCTGGCAAATATAATGTCTAGGCTACACTCTTGAGGGGTAAAGGTAGATTTGTAAATCCTTGAAGGAAAAAGTTGGTTAATAGCATGAAATTATTTAACACAGCCACAAAGAAGCTTTCTATAACTTATGAGCAAATATTGGTATCTAAAATGAAAGAGGCTTGGAGAGAATGGTAGCAGCTAAAACAACAAACACTTTCGTCAAAATATTCAAGTGTCTGACACATTAGCTTTTTCAATTACTTTCATTTTCAGCTGCTCAGATCCTGTAGTTACAATGGACTCTGTAGCTGTATTTGCATTCCCCAGCTCTTGGCATATCATTTCCACTTAGAAAAGATAGGAAGATCCTGTGGGTGCTCAATAGTAACAGCCTCATGAACAATTATTTTGCAATGGAGATATTATTATAAGGAAACATTGCTATGCATTTCATATTCTCCTTATCAGATATTATTTCCCTCTGAAAAATACGTACTCTGGATTGTAAATGTCCTGAAAATCTTAGGCATTTAAAGCCTCAAGAGGGGAAAAAAAAAAAAGAAAACATAGCTAAAGCTCCTAAATGTCAAATGTCTTACGTGCCAGCCCCCCGCTTTGCCTTGAAAGCTAGAAGGAGAGAGAAATGTTAGCATGGGCAAACACCCATGTATAGCTTTCCAGCCTTTGAGGACTGTTAAAGGTAAGCACAAGAAATGAAGCTTTAAAATATGTTGCCAGGAGTCTACAGGCATCCTAACGTACCA
Source organism: Sagittarius serpentarius (assembly GCA_034782735.1). NCBI lineage: Eukaryota > Metazoa > Chordata > Aves > Accipitriformes > Sagittariidae > Sagittarius > Sagittarius serpentarius. The sequence goes on from JAVKLA010000014.1 coordinate 1,824,531, forward strand.
GAAATTTGTCAGCTGTCATCGAATTTATCAGCTGGCTACTGTAACATCTTTAGACCAGCCACAAAGTATGCCATTAGTACCTATAGCTAACATTATTCTTATGGATCCTGGTGTTTCATAGAAAAAAGATTTATAGTACCTGTTCACATGTATGAAAACACGCTCAGCATTATTAATTGGTCCTGACACAAGCAGTATTTTTGCTGTACACAACTGAGCAAAAAGCCTTACTCACTGCAAAGCTTTCATCAAATTATCTACCAGTGAAAGATGACAAGCTGATTGAAAGTGTCAGAGGAAGGGGAAGGTGATATATAACAGCGCAATTTTCATTGCACAAAGCAATATTTTTAGCCCTTACAATTTGTACTGAAACTCATTATTCTTCTCCATTATGGACAAAGGGGAAACTCTGTAAGTGCCCAAGTCTGTGACTTCTCTAATTTTAAATCTAGCTCAAATGACTGCTTTCCGCAGGGAGATGACTAAATGATATACAGCCGCTCTCCAGGCATTTGTCTCTTGTTCACATTCAGGGAAAGCTGTCAAGAATTAAACTCTGCGCAGCCACTACACTGGTGGGAATATTAAAAGCAGGGACTGTGCTACATTAGACACGGCGTAATGAAGGATGTTGCACTGCAGTCGGTCTAGAATTGATGTCACAGGACAGACGGCTGTCTCACAAACAGAGCGAGCTACAGCACTGTAATTCGGTACCCGCTCCAGGTCGAACACTTCTTGACACAACATCATCACTTGCCATCCACGTGGCCTCCTGGCGAGAATCCAAACAGGCTGATGGTTTTCTTTATTGCAGCAGCAATTTACTGAACTCTCTGGACACACCTGTGTACAAAATGATCTAACCATACTCATTGTATGCACACAAATGAGAAAATGATACTAACAGCTGATGGGAACGTGGAAAACCATTTGAGAAAACTGTTACATGTAAGATTTTTTTAAATTGGTTTTTTTTTTGAAGTTAATGTAAAGTATCCAAGTGGCAAATTCAATCTGTTAAAATCAAATCATTCACGGACCTTGTTTTTGTTAGTTTTGGGTTTGTTTTATTGTTATTATTGTTCCCTATTTTATATCTATGTGTTAGAAAAAAAATCTCATCAAGAAATTTCATCCAAGTCTTTTTCTGACCTGAATTTCCCATTGTACGAGGCAATGAAGCACATATATGAATTCTCTATTCAACAAGAAATGTCTAGTTACAACAGATGCCTTCAATTTAAAATAAATAAATTAAAAATAACGAATCCTAAATATTACTTCAAAGTAATTTTAATTAATTTCTTTCAGTTATTTGCAGTATTTGCATAAACCCTCATTACTGTAAGATTGCACTAAGGCAAAGAAACCAGCAGGTTTGACTCTGTAGCACTATTCAGGGGATCATCCACGAAAGCCACATGGCCACAGAGGATAAAGAAGTATCTTACCCAAGGTCATACAGGCACCAAGTCCCATACCTGACTTTCAGTTTAGTAACTATTTGCTAGGCTGTGCAGGGAGAAATTCCCAGGCCTCGCTCAGAAGCAAGAAACATTAGAGGTCACGGCAGTGGCAAAGGTCTTCGCGCTTGCATGCCACCGTGGGTTCCTTCAGCAGAACGTGCATTTTGCCTCAAGTTCCTCACTTCCAATGCAAAGTGAACCGAGATATGTTTGTTACTCAGCTGCAGAAACAAAAATGTCTTTGTGTGAACTGTACCAAGGGAAAAATCAAACTTGCTACTTTCTCTGCCCTAGTAGTTCTGTATTTTAGGGTTGAGGCAATTCAGAAAAACAAAACAGAACACACCCCACCTTTTGTCCTGAAAAACATCTACAGACAAAGATTAGCAGCACACACAAAACACGTTCAGTACTAAAGTAAAACTACAAAGGTCTAAGTCACACCAGAAGTAAACGGCAGCAAATTCCTTCGAAACCCATAAATTCCCAATAGAAACAAGAAATTGTTTTAGCAAGGAAGAGAACCACCTGTCTTCTTTCTCCATGGTAAGAGACCATTAAGATTCAAAGCTGTCATTGAAAACTTGCCCTTGGGACTCTTTCCAGTTCGTAAGCGTGAATGTAAAAACGTGTTTTCCAGGCTCTTTTCTTGACATCTATTCAATGCTAATGGCATTACTGGATCATTTCATAGGAAGACGGGGGCTCAAACATTTGCCTACTGGCAAAACCCCAGACCATTTAGATACATGAAAAAAGCCAAAACACTAAGTAAGAGGGCAACAGCTAAAGGGCGTGTAACCGCTTATCTCGCGAAGGCAGAACTGAAGTTCCCTGCACAGGTAGCCAGCGATCAACTAGTGACTGCAGTCCATGTGACAGGGGCCAGCAACTCCATCTCGGGAACGGCAATACAAAATTTATAGTCTTGCAAGCCAGATACTCACCGTGCTTTACTTCTACACAAGACCCCCTCTGAATCGTGAAATGGAATTTGGGTTAGGTTACTGTGCAGCTCCAGGAAGCAGTTAGCGGGGAAAACCCAAACTCCGCCTTTGGCTTTCTCTCCCTTTTCTCAGCCCATTGGCAACATGAAACTGAAACGAGCTCTGCAATACCCGCCACCTCAGCAGCCAGGCCAGGCCCTTACAGTAACTCTGGCCTGAGCCACTGCGGAGAGTGGCTGGAGTAACGGGATGTTGGCTGCACCTATCCCAGTTCTGGGCACATCCTCAAAACATGGTCAGCTGTACACAAAATGTGGAGATGAAATCCTAAAAGCTATTTAGAACTTCATGAAATTTTATACTAGATACACAACTCCTCTAACAGCAGTCTGTGCTCAGCTGAGATGTGTAAGTGGAATGAAGTACTATGGCATTGCATTAAATCTTCGGCTGAAAGATCAGCTTGGCCTGTTATAATGGATGGACTTGGATGTAACACGAGAAGAAATGAAGACTCCAGGCTAGTAAAGTTTAAGATTTTTCCAAAATCTCAGCACATTTTTATTCTTGAGGGAGCACACCGGCTCAAAGCATTATCATCATGAAGAATGAATCATTCCGTCATGTATTTACAAAACTGCCTCCTGAAAATTCTGAGGCAAGCAAGTATTCTTGCCTTGCCGGGATACCAGTACGAGCAGATGGAGAAGCAGTACACCAGGTCCACTCATATCTACTTCACTTTGCGTTTTCAAGTGTCTATACCACCAAAAAAAAGAAGCTTTGCAGAATGTTGAAAAACACTGGTGACACTCACGTTTTGCCTTTCTTATTCCATAGCATACATTATTATTCTACTCCTGCCTGAAGCCTCATGCATGTTGTACTTGCCATTTCATTAAGGCTGTTATAAAAAACAAGAAAAAGAAGACAGGATAGGTATACTCCAAAAACAGATGGCAAAATTATCTTGTAAATCCTGTGCCTAGTGGTGCATGATTGTTCAAAAGTTCCTAAGAAAATTATTTCCTCGGTGGAAACAAAGAGGTCAGGATCTGAAAGTCAACTTGATACCTAATCAAGAAAAAGAACAAAATCACGAGTAATAAAGTTTCTGCAGGTCAAGTGTTTCCTTGGGCTACTTCTATGGAAGCTGACTATTCCCAAAATAGACTTTAAATTACATCTTTACCATTCTATTATCTTTAGTATGGTAGGATCTGAGGGCGTAATTTGAAAAGGAATCAGTCAGATAAACGACACTGCAAACAAAACTGAGTACTGATAACTATATACAAAATAAAATACACTCTAATTCCATTTTAGAGCCATGTTGATTATAAAACATCAGAGGAAAATTTGGTTAAAATGTGCCAGTAAAGTATGTAGGAGCCCATAAACAAGTAAACATAAAAGCAAGTTCAATGACTTTTTTTAATATAGTCATTTCAGGACTGAACCACATATTGAGGGAAAAGAAGGGCTTCGTGTTTCCCCTCTGTTGTTTGTCCTTTGCCCGAGTACTGGTCAAAGATTGCTCGAAGATATTGTTGCTCATCAGTGGCAGACTAGACACTAATACTAAAGGACAGCCTTCCGAACAAGAGCTGTAAGGACCAGGAAGGTATTCACACGAGGGGTTACAATATGTGATGTTTTTTAATCAGCAGCATATTTTAATGATAATAGGAGCGTGATGAAAATAGAAGCCCCGTCTAGAAAAAGAGAACTGAACAAACAAAAGGAGGGAATGCTGAATGTCGTTTTCTGATTTCATGTACCTGTAGATGTAGCTGAATATAAAGAAAGAATTAGTAGAAAAGCAAAAAACTAAACCACAGCTAAGTTAGGAGAAGAAAAGAATGAGGTGTGCGAAAACTAATGACTGCTACCTAAGAACTATAGATAAAATTTGTCCCCATTAATATAAAAAGAAAATGAGACCAGTGACAGGGGAAAAAAAAAAGGAAGAAAATAAGAAAACAAGTAAGAAAAATAATACTATATGCCTGGAACAAGAAGGAAGTTAGCTGACAAGATTAATAACAGTGGTAAAAAGCGTCAAAGACAAACTTTCTAGGGCAAGTGGTAATTCAGCAGCATTTGCTCTCTATCTTGGAATTCTCCGGCAGAAGCTGCTATGCATCCTTTAAGAAACCTTTCTGCGATCTCTAGGTTCACTGAAAAAGCAATCAGTATATTGGTTTTGCTATCTCTGTCCCAGCAGCGTTTTCTGTTAAGACATTCTCAATGAACTCTCAATGAGAATGAAAACTTTAAAAACTGTAGAAGATAAATTAATGTTAACAAGTGAATTATTTTTTTTCCAATTTTTCCTGTTTACCATGGGTGGATTTAGGGACTCACTTGACAGTATTATTCTAAAACTCTTCACAGTTCCAGAATGAATCCAAAGAATATTTTAACTATCTTATTAACTTATTATTTTGCTGATAGAATTAAAACTACCCAATCAAGTGAAATCACTGTTTCTCAGTACAAATTTGCCTATTTTATCCAAGCTCAAAACCTATTTTTTATATATCTAATCTCAGATCGTACTAGTACAGTGATAAAGTTACTGGATACCTTCAAACTTCCAGGCTGAACAAAATAACCACAAGACAGACCTTGAGCATAAATATACCTCCCCATAAAATGTGAAATATCAAATAATTATTCCATTTCAGTTAATCTTCTTTCAGTAGAGTTTAGAATTTTTCCTGACCTAATTAAAAATTACTCCATCTACAGTTCAGACCTCTATCAATTCATTAATGATCTACTACAAATGTAACAAGTAGAAGGAAAAAAAAAAATCAGCTCCCTAAAATACAGATTCCACTCAACAAAGAACCAAAAAGAGGAAAACACGAGGAATGCGATACTGAAGACTATTTAGGTATTGCGAACATTTTCATACTTTTGAGAGCTACTTTGTCATAAATCATGCAAAGGTAGCTCTCGCTAGAAGCATCATAGCTAAAGGACGATGCCTTTCAAAGAGGCTTGTCAACACATTAGGCCATAAGAATGATCCTTCAAAGGAAGTATAATTCTCCTGTCTCTCCAATGCCTCGGAGTTCAGATTTGATCCCTCATTACACTGACTGTTTGGGACTCAGAATGACCATTATCAGTTCTCAATTAAGACAAATAACATGAAGTCAACCACTCTTGGCAACAAACTCAGCCTCCGTTTTGATGCACGTACTACGATTTATGAAATAACCACTTCTTGTTATGGCCTAAATCCAAAAATATGGATGACAACAGGGTATAAAAAAAAGGAAACAACTTTTTCTTAAGATTTTTTTAAGATAAAATCAGCCCCATTTACCTTTAAAGACAAAGGCAGCATTAAAATTCTGCTCTGGCTATCCTACTGGTATTGCCAGTACTGAAACCACCAGTAAGTACCTGAGGGCACGGTGTCTTCCCCAGCAGCCTGAAGGGAAGGATTCTTCACGCAGACCTGAGGGATGTTCTGTCTAACAGCACTCTATGCTTAACAGATTTTCTTGACCTCTCCAAATTAAAAACAGGAAAGACAAAACTATAGCAAGCAAATCAACTGAACAAGAAAAAACAAAAAACACCCTTTAACTACTTGTCAGATTTCAATGACAGTTAGAGGAGATAATACTTTTAGCAAACTGGTAGAACTTTTAAGAATACTAAGATCCTGGAGAGGTTTGAATAGCAGCAATGATTTAGTAACAATAGGCTGGATTTCAAAAGGAAATACAAATGTACTGAGAGTACAGAAAATTAATCAGCATGCTTGAAAATGGGTATTTGATAAATTACAAATGATAAAGAACTTCAAAGTAGTAATTTTTATAGATCTTGATTTCTCTTACATCAAATCTACATAATTTATTCTTAGATTTCACTGGTAATTATTTGATGTCTTTCTTATGCAGCAATACCACAAAGGATTCACAAATCTTGACAGCTCTGGCACTCTTCAACTTCCAACTTTTCTGAAGAAATTCGAGGTTAGCATTCCATTTTCCACTTCCTCTTATAAACTGAAATAGCTGTTACAACATGTACCATAGTGGACGTACTTTAAAATAAGTGTCCAAAAATCCCTGAAAGAATTAAGGATTGCTGCTCCTATTGGGAAAATGTTCTTTGCTCTTACACATAAACATTTTAACAAACAACACTTAGATGGAGATTCAGGAATTGAGATTACGTGGAAACAATGTGCAGAGAACATATGATCAATTTTGTGACTGAAAGCTGGATGTGCGGTTTGCGGATGGATGAGCCGGCCACCTGAGCTGAGCTCAAGCGCAGCACTGCTTGAGTTGTGGGCCAGTCTGGCCTCTGATCTGCCTTAGCCACCTTTGCAGGTTGGCGGCGAGACCTGGCTAGAACCAGCTGTAGCTGGGAACTTGAACCTCTTTTTTAGTCTGAAACCAGATCATGCCTCGCTGAGGGACACTGAAACCCCATCAAAGAATTTTGATCTCTAGCATGACTGTAGAAAGGCTAATATATGTACGACTAAATTGGACCTTTTCAATATAATGTTTTCACTAGAATTTTTATTGCTCAGTATTTGACGTAACCCCTTTATATCACTGGTCATAACTCAATGCCAATAGCATCAGAAAGGCCTACAACGAGTGCCAAACTTCTGTCAGCTCAAGAGACAGCAACAACGAAACTCTGGTTTTCATATAATCCCTGTCAAGTTTTGATCATCAGGCATTGTCTCTACAGCCTTCCCTGATGTCAGCGAGCTCTTTTCATTAGCTTTGGTCACTGGAAGATTGGCCCCTCCCCTACCAGCTCTCAAACCAGCAAAACACAGCCTCTGCAGATATGTACCATGATGGTGAAGAGCAGTTGCTGGGGAATGCCAAAACCTTACTTTTAAGGATTTCCCCACAGTTAAGTAAACTTGCAAGCAAGATGAAGATAACAAGTGAATAAGGATTACCAATAGACACTATTTACAGAGAGAATGGAATAGAAGGTTTATAAAATGCACCCAGATTAAGTATGAAGAGCTTCCTTGGATGTTTCTACGTGTTTATCTCCTATTAAGCTGAAATTCTCTTAAGATTCAGGTGAGAGAAGGGCAAGCAAAGGCTTCCAACACATGCCGAGACCTTGCTTCCATCTTGTGCCAACCCAGTCTTCCAGTGTGATTTATGGTTCAGGAAAGCTTTTTTCTTCTGTATTTATGCAGTAACGTCACTATGAGTTTCAGCAAGGAATACGATTGTATCTTTTCCTCTCTTTTCCTTTTTGTTAGAGTTTTGATTAGAGTTTTCTCTTCACACTTAATTAATACTTGTCTCAGTTTAGCCTGGTTTCTCCCTTCTGAAAATACACTTTGTATTTAAATTCTTTCAAAATAAGTTTTCCAAACATCTTATGAGAAAGTATTTGTGTGCGTGTGTATGAATCTCAGGAAGATAACACATGCAACCAAAGATGTCAATATGCAGAAATGCATGCTAGGTTGAAAGAGACAACCGCCTATTTCTGTGTAAGCTTAGTTGTAAATGATCCTGCCAGATTTGGGACACTGCCTTGGTTTCAGCATATCGTGTAATGAAACTTCAAATTACTCAAAGACAAGTTAGAGATGTTAGAATTAGAACACAGAGATCACAGTACCATGTCCATAGCAGGAGACTATTAAATCCCTCCAGATTCAGCGCTAGTGACTCAGGTGACAGCACATTAAAGCAAGAGCAAAAGCAAGGGATACAAGGTAATGCAACCTCAGTACCATAAAATATCAAACCTAAAGCTGCTGTAAGTTTTTGTGTCATTTTGATGAGGCCAGGAGTTAATTCTTCAGTAAGAGACAGAGAGGCAGCCATTCTGTTTTACAGAGAATTGAGTATTTATCTCATTTGCCAGAACAGTGCAGAAGGATCCAAACTGGCACAATTTTCTGTTTCATCAGGCTGTAGTGATTTCACTGGAGTTTCTTGGCAGTTATATACAGATACAGACCTCTGGGAGGTCATACGGTCAGTCTTAGTCTAGAGAGGATTTTCTCCAGTCCTGTTCCAAATACAGGCAGCTGCTGATGACTGAAGAGGATTCAGTGCCAGTCATTTGTTCTACTCAAGACTTTCTCTCTATGGTTAGTTTTTGTTACGCACCAAGATACACGTTTCATATTGCCTGACAAGCTTCTCAAGGCCGTACAGAAGTATTCTTTACAATTTATTTTGTTGCTTAGATTCCCTTTATTAACCTTCTGGGTTCTCTCAGAGGACCAGATTCACAAAAGTAAATGCCATTTGACGTGGTACTGCTTAATGTTTACTTTTTTGGTTCATGGCACAGAACCCCAAGTCTCTTTGCAGGTCAAGGCTTTATGAACGCCCCAAGTCAACTAGCTGAAGAATCACAGTTGCTGTTGAGGAGGACCAGTGCAAAGTTCATCTCCTGTCTCATGTTGTCTAAACCATGAAGCAGTGGTCTGAGACTGAACACTGGAAAACCACTTTGATTCATTTTTTGTGTTCGTTACCCTTAACTCAGATATTTTTAACAGATTAAAACATCAGTGTTTTAATCTGTAGAGAAAAATAGTTCTTGGTAACACAAATTCAAAATAGAATTTGTAGCAACTGACAGAAAAGGTGCTGGTTTAAAACCCTTCAATACAACCCACTGAGACCAGACACTGAAGAAATATTTGCTTACTCCCTACTTAATATTGTTCCAAATGATACGATACAATGAAACACAAGAGAGCTACAAGGCCTTCTGAGAGCACAGAAGCAGCTAGCTGCATACGGCTGTACTGACGGGGCTTTTACCAGGACTACTACCTATTTGAAGAAATCCCAGTTTGCCAGCCATCTCCCTTAACATGAGCACACTCTGGTTCCAAACTGTAGTTATGACTTTTTTTATTCATGCTACTGTGTAGCATCCATTCTTTGCCCCTACTGCAGCTTCAAGTTGGAAACAACGGTTTCTGTGGCAGCTTTACATGTAGCTTGTGTGGATCCAGTTTTGTTCCATTACCTATCCCCCACCCCAAGAATATGGCTGATGAGACAACAGTCAATCAGAAATTCATAATGAAAAGGCTGATACAGCAGTTAAGCTGCGTTTTGTGGCTACCTGAAATGATCTGGCAGCTGTGGCAGACTGCAGAAGCTACAGCCTTTCAGAGACCAGCAGACTGTAGGAACTAGCAATGACGAAGTCTATAGTCTGAACTTGGTGCTATTTCTCATGTAGGCAGCTATCAGGATCATACCATTAAAGCAGAAAGCCTTTGGTAAGGTCCAAGTTGCCAGTCGCTATATTTTCAGCATTTCCAAACAACAGAAGCCATTATAGAGGGTTTTAGAAGGGTGTTTGTGGGGGTTTTCTAAGCTACAGTGTGCATTAGGAAGTCTAAAAAGTAACAGCCAACACATTTATTAATAACCACCACATCCTGAGAGTGCTTTCCTCTCCTAAAACAAAGAAGGAAACACATTTTATTGTCACAAGAGGGTATAAAACTGTCTATATTCCAAGCATCACAAAAAACATAAAAGTTATGTACCCTGCTTATAGCTCTATCTTTACTTTTTACTGTGACTGACTCCTCATCTCTTTTACTAACACATCTTTTTAAAACATTCCTATTGATTAAACTTTGCCTTCCCTTTCTCTCTTCTAATGATATGTCAGACTTTTGTTCTTTCTTTCAACTTCTCTCTAATCATCGTCTCCTGGCTCTCTCACCACACTTATGAAATCTCCCCCCCGTGTGCTTCTTGCGTATTAAATAGATTGATATTCTAAGGTCTTTAAACAGTGAATGGTGCCGCTTTACCAGTATTAAATGTTTTACTGGATCTAGTCTTTGAACAGTGAAAGGTCCGTGTTTGCACTTAGGTTCATTCCACAAAGCTCATGTGAAGTCAGGCACCAAAATATGTTCAGAAAACTTTAAGACATAATTGGTAGGATGACCAGAATATACAGGTACTTTTGATTTACTGCTGCTGAAGGTGGACTCTATCTGCCAGTTCCCTTCCTGAAGAAAGGAGTCAGGGTCTTTCTCAGTGTACTTGGCAGGATTTTTTTTTTTCTTTTTAAGCAGGGCAGTGCCAGTGGTACTGTAGCTGCTACCTACTTTCCGTATATTTGCTCAGAGTTTATGAAAGCAGATTTCCATCTTTGTGAACTGAGAATAACTTCAGAAGCTTGAAGTTCTCACCCAGAACCAGAGAGACAGTAGCCAGCATTAGTAGGGAATCAAATCTTACTGGTGCGTGCTAAGCTGTGAACGCAAAACGGACTGTACCCAGGAGAGCAGAGGAAGAGGACCCATTACCTTTCTGCAGTGTGATGAGGACTAGCCACGCGCCGCAGCAGTGCTCAGTGCTGCCAAGTCCCTGGTTCAGAAAGAAATCTACGATAGGCTTTTGATCAGTCTGAGAAAGAGCAGTACTGAGAAGTGGACCAATCTGAAAGAGCCTACTTTGAAACACTTCTAAGGACGATCAGACTGGTTCATGACTGGAGGACATACTTAAAAAAACCGCAACAGACCTGTGATTTAGTATGTTCCTGCTATCTTCTAGTGGCTAGACATTGTTCAACACTAGCTGTAGTTCTCACTTTTTTAAAGAAGCTAGAAATGCTACCATTCCCTTCCCCAGATTCACAAAGTCTCACTGGTGTTCTGGTTGGAACCCTTTCTTCTGGAACTTTCACTTGGGGGGGCGGGGCGGGCCGGGAGAAGGGAAGGAGGCACAAACGTTTTTTCTGGTTTTATCTTTCAGAGCAAGAAATCAGTTGCTGCTCTAATTGCAATTTTTTATGCTGTATAAAGGCTGCTTTTAATTATAACTGTAGGTATAAACACCTGCATCAATAATGACTCTGCCTTTTTTGTATTCCGAGAGCTTAGATTTAAATCCCACTCTTCCTGGGACATTGTTTTGCTCAAAGTAAAGAATCTCATGCCTCTCCTACCTCTAATGAAGACCTGGCAATGATGAAGACAGTGACTGAAAAGAACAGTCTGATCATCAGAGCAAAGGATCAGAAGTCGAAGGCTGAGGAGAGCCTGATCCCAACAAAGAGTGGCTGATAAACTGCCTAGTGCTGAACTCCATGAATTATATCGTATCCTTCTGGAGGCAAGAGCAAAAAAATTCATTTGCACACACATATGCACACATACAGTTTACCTAGATTTATAACAGAAACAATGGTTAAGGAGCAATGTGATCATTTGAACAGCGATATATCCAGCATAAAACAGTTGCGAAACTTACTCCTACAATGAATAATTTATACAATGCAGTAAAAGTCACCCTGACAAAAGAATAAACATGCACTTCCACTTTATTCTAAGATCGGATGTCCACTGTGACTCTTCAACCTTCCAGCTAAAAGCTGAAGTAACTCCTTCGAACCACAGAGCTACATTTCCCCCTTCAGTTCTAGCAGGTCATGATGGCTTAAGTTTCTGAGCTGATGCTTGTTACACCCAGCGAACTGGAAATAATGTAGAAGGGTTTTGCAATATTAACTTACAGAGCAATAAAATGGTAAATGGAAGTCAACGTAGATAAGCGTGAAGTGATGTTAGACAAACAAGGAAACAGAAAAGATCTCACTAGGCTCATGTACTGGTGATGTCCCCATCCTATGAATACTGAGTGGTCTGGTCCCCCATCTCATAGATTGGCAGTGTAGAACTGGAAAAATAACAAAGCAGGACAATCGTTTTCTTACTAAATAGAGTAGGAAGGATGGAAGAATAGTATGGGAAAGGTCTAGAAAGCTATAGATGACAGGGGAAAGGTTAATGAGTCATTCACCATCTTCCAACAGAAAAAACAAAGGCGTTCTCTTAAATCTATCTTGGCTGATCAAGGCAAACTAGCAGCAAATGCACTACTTTCTTACCACTTCCACAATTTTTAATTTTTTAAGTCAACCTGTATCGTTCTGTTCTCCTAGGATTTCTTGTGGTAAATATTAAAAATTGTCTTTGGGAAGATGAAAAACAAACATTAAGTTCAGCGTTGAATCAAAGTGATTCAGCAGTGCTTTATGCTTAATTAACTGCCCCGAGCCCATAAAAAAAGTATACTCACTTTTTTTTTTTGAAAAATGTGCTTGCAACTGCTACCTTGAAGCATAAAGTTTATGAAATGCCCTTGAACAATGTACAGAGAAAAAAAAAATTAACAAATCAACCATTTTTCCTCACTTGTGCAATTAAGAAGTTGCAGTCGCTGGTCTTTCTCTGAGAGCAATATTGCACTTGCATTCCAGTAATTTTCTTGAAACGGTACCTGCGTACCCTGCAAGCTGAAGCAGTGCTGTCATATAACCACCGCTGCACTGAGAAGCCACAGTCCCAAAGGGCGGGGAAACAAACACTGCAGGAGTACTTGGAATCTGCACAGTGATGGACAGAGTCCAGTACATTAGGTACATATCTGAAAATTTTACCTCCCAGTCTGTCGACTCAGCACGTGCCCAGACGAGCCTCCTTCCCTGGGCACCCTCTCTGGTGCATAAGCTTCAGCTTTACCACAACAGCCATGCAGTTTTCATCAGGACCCGCTCAAACCCCCTACAGGTTGTTCACGCTTATGAAGCTACTAGCATTGACTGGAACCTGCTTTGGCCACGGGCGGGTGCCGCACGCTAACCGGTTGAGCTTTGCGCATGCATTTTATTGGCTTCCCTGACGCAAACCAAAAGATACGACCACCAGGTAGGAAAAGGGGGAAAGAAGAGGTGATTTGCATGCCACTGGCATTTCCTTCCCCTGAGAACCCACCACGCCGCCGCCGTCAGGATGTGCAGGAGCACGGCCGTGCGAGTGACAGCACAAGAACGAGGGAAACACGCCACCACCATGCCTGCGCACGCTGCTGGCTCGCCCTCGGCTTCAGCCCGCCAGGTTCTTCCCAACAGAGCCGCGCCCCAGCCAGCCAGGCCCCCGCATTTTCCTGTTACAGGCTCTAACAATCATTTAATTCCACTGTTCCTGCTTCACATACACCGGCACGTTAAGTCCTCTGGCAGCACTGCTTCTGCCTAAGTTTGTGCCGGTTTTGGCTTCCCCGCCACCTCGTATTCCAGCTCCCTCCTGACTGCGCTCGCTACCTCTCTGTGAAGCACAGCCAGCCTCATTTACACAGCCCCTGCTCCCTCTGTCATTTCACACCATTTTTAGCAAAAACCCCTCAACTTCAAGTCTTAATTTCGAATTACTTGAACGGTTATGAGTTTACTTCTCACAACTTTATCCCCTTTTCAAAGAAGGATTTCCAGAAATCTCACTTCTGCAACATTCCTGGCTATGTGAGAACTCGATCCCAGAACTCAAATAGGATGTAGACTGACTGGCTCCACTACTTATTACACATAATTATTGTGCCTTTTGAGCTGTAACCACACGTGTTAAAACCACGTTTGCTACGTGGCTACACGCAATACTCTCACCTCACTTACAAAACCAGCAGAGCTTAGCAGCCTGTTTTCAGATAGTCATGCCAGTCTTGTGCATCATATCCCACAGATGCTTAGACAAGTTATCCTCCCAGATGGGTGCCTCATCAGTTGACTAGTTAAATCCCGAATAAATATTCTATGCTTACAGTCAGAACAATGGTCTCCTCTCTGCCACAGGAAAGGGGCATGAGAAATCTTAACAATTTGTGCACATCAACTCAGTTTCCACTGTGTATCTTCGCAACCAGAAAATTCTTCATTGAGCTACTGCAACTGCAGTATTTCCGATGCTGCTCAGCATCGCTATGACACACCCTTCTCTGTCAATATTCTTCTCTACTGTGGGAAGTGTAAGCCAGCTGAGTGCAACAGGGAAATACAGAATATTCAGGGCAGTATGCGACATTATGTCCACTGCCCGCATGGAACCATGTCTAACTTTCCAGAAGTAATCAAAGGCGCACATCCCTCAAACTTCCCTGTTCACCTCACCTCTTTGTGTGCCTAAGCAATAGCATGGCTATTCTCCAATACATTAAGCTTTAAAATACATTTTTTAAAAATATGGTATGATGTACTCTGAGGAAAAGAATGGTGACCTGAAAACTATCACTCGGATTAACAGAGTTGCTACATGCCTTATATGAAGTAGATTTTTTAAAGTTTGAAAAATTCCCCTAAATACATTTCAACTTGTATCCCTTTGCTAATACCATTGGAAATGAATAAAAACACTTAAAAACAAAACAAAACACAAAACTCTGCAATTACTAAAATACCGAATGGCTCAGTTTTCAAAAGTCTGAATCTACAAAGCATTCTTACACAGGCATACTAGCCAGTTTACTCGTTTGAAAATACTTTTCACATCACGTGCCATAAATTATCACATATTAGTTGATGCCCTTTTACATTATAAAGATACTGAGATCTACTAGAGTGGTGAATATCGCCTCATACAGATTAAGAGAATAGTAAGAACTAGATTTGCTTGAATATTCCTTTTCTGATTCATTCTGCTGTTGTGGAAGGGGAGAAAGAACACTAGTGCTTGCAATTGCAATTTCTGCTGTAAGCAACCAAATGACAGCGTTCAGAGAATGTGATATCGCAGCTACGAGAAGGGAAGTTTGTTTCCTTCTTCCCTCGTAAAAAATGAGGTAAAAATGAAGCCATTATATATTACAGGCTTCTTGTTTTCTCTGGTTTCTATTAAAAAGTAGATGCTGCCTGCAAATTAGGTCGCGTTAAAAAGTCAGAAACAACAAAAAAAGCCCTTGCAACTTCATGTTCTTTTTTATAGAACTTTACTGTGTTTGTCAAACAATGTAATTTATTGTCAGCTAAGACTGACATCTTCTTAATTCTTTCTCATTCACATACCATATTTCAGCCAGTGATTTTCAAACACGAGTAACTAAATCTCCTTGGAAATATGTAAACAACTGAAATGAAAAACAACACAAACAAACCTTCTATCACTTGCTGGTCTGTGTAAAATAGGTATTGGGGACTGGCTGGCTGACCGCTTTCAAGCGATCGTATTGTCTCTATTCAAATTGAACATTACACAAGTAGCACTCTCAAAGTATCATTTAAAAATTAACTGAACTTTTAACAACTCTATTCAGGTTCAGTCACTATGCTTTTTTCAATCAGCATGCATATGAGTGCATTTTTTATTGTCTGGATGTTTGCACAAATGACAGTTTATACACCCATATACCAGCACAAACAGAATCTGACTATTTACACAAATATTCTCTGATCAAGTTCTACTATTATATCCACTGACTTTCCATAAAGTCAATGGATATCATTAACAAAGCAAAATACACAAGTACTTTCTGCTGGATCTCAAGGTTAGAGGATAGGCATCAATATTTCATAGCTCTGAAACGAACTGCTGTGCTTCTTACAACAATCTCCATATGTGGCAGGGCTCTCTTTGTTTTTTCTTTTTTTAAAGTTGTTGACAATAACATCTCAATCTCGGGGGAGAATAGTTTTGTTTGGCATTTTACACACAGTTACATTTCGAAGTACTATCACCCAGAGAAAAGGATGGCATTCACTCATGTCCTGATGCTAAAATGTACTTCAAAGCGAAAGCCAATTCAGCTGACTCCTGGAGGAGGATCACTTGTTTATTTGCAACAGGGGCATTGTTTCATCAGTATCAGAAACGATGAGATTTTAAGACACACCATACTGTGAACAAATTGATTAAGTTTTAATCAAACAGTTGCAGCGGAAGACAAAGAGATTGGGGGGGGAGGGGATAGAAACACTGAGTACATCGGTGAGAAAGGGGAGTCTTAGAAGCTCAGACCACCTTCCCCTTCCCTGTCACTTGACCCCCACCCTATCTGCCCCCCAAGCCCACACACTCACTAGGATCTAATTAGTAAGTTTCTGAGCTGATAGAGCACTCACTACTTCTCACTGACTTCAGGAATACACACCACTGAAGACATCCTCTTGAGAAAATACACTGGTTCAACTCGTAGCTTGTTGTAAGTCAAAACACTATCTAATTTCTCATACTTTTCACTCTGTAAGATCCCCAGAGTACTTTAAATTCGAGGTCCTGTATTTTGAAGTATTTTCCCCAGTGATTGCTTACATGAATAGCTCTTTTCATTTAAGTCAGTGAACATTTATCCTATTTCCCTGACATTCACTTTCTCTCCCTTCCCTCTCCACCTCCAGAAGAGTTTAACCAAAGTTTACTGTGCTCAAGGACAGACTCTTTGAAATGTAGAGATTAACTTAGTGATGACAGAGGCTTTATCTTTTTTGTTTGTTCACAGTTTACCTTTAGAAGGACGACTCTCAGCAGCAAAAACAAAATACCCATTTGCTTTTGCCCGGCTACTGCACTACTGATGAGCAGAAACACTGCAGGCTAAGGAAGGAGAAGAACGGGCCTTCCTCAAAAGCAAACTTACTCCACTGGGATAAACAGAGCAAGAGATACTGCAGGCAAGGAGTTTGTAACGGAGAATGAGAGGTACCTCAGAAAAGCAGGGATACAGCCGTACGTTAGTGGTGACAGTAAGATTTTTTCCAAGGGACTCAGTAGAAACTACACAGAGATTTTTGCTGTCAAACATAGCCTCCAAGTTTTAAATGACGTAAGCCTGAGAGGATGTAAAAATTCATAGTCCTTACATAATTACAAAACTTAGTTCCAGAGAGACTCTAATATTGTACGACCAAGCATCATACAACTATGCTTTCAAGTACTCTGTCCTTTGTTTCTCCAGCCATAATTCTACTTCACAGAAAAAGATAACAAAGTCCTACCTCAGTGTTAAAGCAAGAGCATCTCTAGGTTTACTGTGTCCTGATTTTGCCTCATGGCGTGGTGGAAGTCTCTTTTCCCAAGTCTAGAACAAAAAGCACTGTCCACCTTCTCGCCTACACTGGGACTCTGTCCCCATCCTCTGCCTCTTGCTCACCCTCTAATTAATACCAGCAGAACAGTACTTGCTCTCCCTCCTGGCAAAACGACAGGCATGTTAACAGACTCCCCCCAGAAAATATGTCATGGAATAAGTGCTTTAATTATATTTGCAGAGAAGACCATACTCCACCTATTGATCCAAGCTATCCATAGACTCCAGCAGATATTACATTTTTGAAGAAAATTCAGGGAAAGGGACTAAAAAGGCCTATAAATAGATTGTACAACCTCATAAATAATATTATTCCATAAATCTACAAGTCCATACAAGGTCAGGCATTTAGCATTGGTTCTATTAAGTAAAAGTTAGTCTGGCCATGATTATAGAGAAAGAAAAACGTAACACACAGTTATTTGAAAAAATAATTAAAAAAAAAAGGCAAAATATATCACAAGAGCCATACTGTCCAAAAGGTCCTATTTGGACCTCCTACCTTGTCTTTCCTGCTTCCTCTTCAAATGAGTCTTTGCTCTCCTGCCCTTTCCCATGATTGTTGCAACTCAGGAGGATTCCCAGCTCAGTACTCCACTACAAGCTCCTGCTTCCCTGTCCCCATGCCATCCCTCATCCACCTATTCTCTGCCTCTCAGTCCCTGCATTTTCTCTCACCACAAATCCAGCTCGTTTCTTTACTTTGTTCCATCATCCAGCTTTCTTACTCTCTTCTCCATCTAGATTCCTGCTTAAACTCAGTTTCCCTCTCTGCATCTCCCACCTTCCCTCTGCTGCTCCCTGCTGAAGCCTGTAAAGGCTGCATGGACACACAGCAGGAAAGATCATGTAACTTTGCAGCAGGTTTTAGAGAGTTTTTTGTGAAGTAGGTTTTCATAAGTAGCAGTTCCCAAGTTAAGACAAGAGCTATTGCTGAAGGCTTTCTTGGGGTTATGGAGGCATCTTCATGGTTTATGCTAAGATACTGTTAGCTTTCCCACATAGTTCTAGTTTACCCGTAAATAATTTTTCCATGAATAAGGACAAACAAAAGATACCCCTATGAAAAAAAAAAAAGTTATTAGGAATTTGAGCGTTCATGAAACTTTAAAGATACGACAAATATAGAGCAAAGCTGTATTGCATATCAACACAGAGGTTCTTAAGAAGTGTCCAATGATCCCTGGCAAAAAAAGAATTTCTTCTTCAAATGCAGGTATTCAACGCTTATAAAGGTCCCGTATTTTCAAAGCCTAAAGCAGCATTTCTATGTTGAGTGAAATGACCCATTTTACTTAAAGCGTTATTTCAGTGAATTCAGGCCAAATTGAGGTTAATCTGTACTTTTCTGATAGGCAACAAACTTTAACGGTACCTCAAGAAATACGGCATAGTGATGAAGAAGATGATTAGGGTTTACTACACTTTTCCCCAGCATACACAAAGCCAATATCACAAACTACTGATACCTTTTCCCCAAACCAAGAGATTTAGTAATCATCTGCTGCTGCTGTGGGGGCCTAGAACTATTGGCATTCTGAGCACTTTCACATTCCTACCTATTTGGGGGGTGAACAGAGTCATTAGTCTGCAGATGTCTTGGCTTTCAATTTTCATGCATTCAGCTGATTAGAATCCCCAAATTTTAGGCCACTTACAACCTAAAAGTACTGAAATCTATGCCTTCTGCCTGTCAATGGTTAGATTATAAGGATACTTCCCACCCATCCTATGAAAGATGTGAAACTGTTGTAACCCAGAATTAATGGACTCTGTTGTCAAGAAAGCAAACACTAAAGATTTCAAAGAGTAAAGCAGTTTAAAAGCTTACAAAGAAAGAGTAAAGAGCTTGGCACTATAGTCTGGTGACAAGCAGAAACACATTATGAAATAAACACAAAAGGCAAACTGAAGTCAGTAGCTTTTCAATACAAAATACATGCAAAAGTCTTGGAAGAGTGGGAACACAGGACTCCGTCGTCTTAGGTGTGGACACTTGTATTGGTTACATTCCTAACTATGCAGGTAGGCATACACTTCAGATATCTGTCTAAATATTGTGGCCTAAGGAACTGCACATTATTTTAGATAATGTTAAGAGCAAAACACATGGCAGAAGCAGCCTCCCCTCTCACTTAAAACGTGTTTTTTTAATTAATTTCTTCATTTTAGTATTAAGAGGTGTGTTTGCTCCTCATTTTCCAAAGTGGTTTTGGTAGAAATCCCCAAACCTTGAAGAACAGATTAACGTTTGATTGAATAAGCCCTTTTCATCTACAGTTCTCTAACCAGCCTGAGGGAGGTCAAAATGCTCTTAATGATTTATGTAACAAGGTTTACTCCCCTCAACTGTCAAGTACAATTTCGGACCAAATCATTTAACCAGCGTAGCTACTGCAACTTTCCAACTTGACATTGATAATTATATCTTGTTGCTCCTTTAAAAAAAAAAAAGTTTAATTGCCATATTTAATTTGTGACTTCAACTGACCAAACTTGCATTGAAAATTTCCATGTGATACAATTGCTTCATTAGCCCTGCCTCAGTTAACTCTATATTCCTCTTCCACTAGACAAACCTATTCTACAGGACTTTCTGCAGAGAAAGACAATGTGAGCTTTTTTTGACGTTAACTGTATTTCAACAACTGTCAAGATTTGGGACAATTATTGCATTCTTGCTGTCATGAGGAAGCCAAAATTTTAAGCTCTGTTTCTCTAGCAAGACCAACTTTTAGAAAAGGAAGTTAAAATAAGTCACAGGTTTCATGACCCACTTTTCAGATTCTTTATCGTTGTGTTGGTTAAGAGGAAGTCTCTTGGAACACCTGTTTCAAGTTCTTGCAAAACATTATACCTCTAGCCTGGAAACTTCTACTTCAGGGGCTGTGAGAGAGCAGAAATCAACATGTGAGACAAAGAAGCCATATGCCCTTCCCTGTGAAAGTCCTCATTGCAGAAGTCATCCCCAGGAATAGAATTCAACTGATTTTACTGCTTCTTCGCACTACGCATGAAAAAAAAAAAAGGTAGAGGAGGGATAGAGAGGGATGATATAACCAACTGTTCAGAGCAAGGATCTTAAAGGAAGTGACCAAGTATTAGAAATAAAGATTAACAGTTTGAAAGGCTTCTTTAAAGCAGAAGCAAAACTATATAAAAAAGTAAGTTACTATAAAAACACCAGACTATGTTGGCTTTTCAAACGTAAAATAAATCAAGTATTGAATTACACTGAGGTAGATGACCCAAAAATGGTTTGTTCTTGGTTTTTTGTTTAGCGTTGGTTTATGACAAACAATCAAGAATTCTGTCAGAATGAAACTCCAAATTCTGTCATAGGAAATGTGAGAACAGCCTTATTGTTTGATTTCAGAAGTCCCCATTCTCCGGAAGTATCTAAAATGAATGACTGTAGAAAGGCAAGAACAGATCAAACATACGAGTGTCGCTGCTAGTCTCCTATTGTTCTTCAGCTCAGAGGTAGCTTTGATGGCTTTCACACTAGTAACTTCAGTATTCTTCTCTGATCATTCCCGGTTCTATTGTACCTCTTTAAAAAGAGATAGGAAGACCAAAACTGCACACCGTGTTCAAGATACGAACATCCATGCTGTATCTTTGATGCTCTAGAATGGCCCATTTATTTTCTTAATAATTCCTAACACTGGATTTGGGAATTTTTTGTGATTACTGAGCACTGAGCTGACCCTTTCGTACAAATATCAGGCGTGAATCCCAAATACTGCTCCTTAGGCTGTCACTGCAAACGGAGTCAGGATTTTTTTATCTTCCTTCTGTGCCTGTGCACCATTTCAGACCAATGCTGAATTTCATTGTGCCGTTTCATAATACAGTCCCACAGGTACGTAAGGCTCTTTCTTCTACAGTTCTTCAACTGACCAACTTGATTTCTTCAGTGAACTTTTTTTCATTGCACTGATTATTCCATTTTCAGGGCATTAAAGAACTTACCAGTTTGTAGAATTTCACTACTGATATCCCGCTGCAATACACATTTACTGGTTTACTGTTTCCTTCCCTTTAGCTGTACACTTTCCTTAAAAGTCTGTTTTATGGGACTCAGTAGCAGCCTTCTGGAAATTTAGAAAGCTTCCATCAGTCCCTTACCCACACGACAGCTAACTCTTCCAAGCTCTCCAATAGCTTTTAGGGTACAACTTCTCTTTAAAAAAAAAAAACCAAACATGTTGACTGTTCTTAACTAGGTTATATTTAGCTGCATATTGACCAATTCTATTCTTAAATATTATTTCTATTACCTTAAGTGATAGGGCAGGACATCAGCCTTATGGCTTGTAGTTTCCTAGAGCTCTCCTATAACCTTTTCTGTCATGACAGTTAATGCTTTGCTTAAAACTGACTTGGCGTTGAAGAGACAGAAATTTTCTAATGTTCATTTTCTCAGTTTATTCAGCTACCACTGATGTAGTTCATTTTCCAAAAGGATCTTTTGAAGACTCACACTCAAAGAAGGGATCCAGCCCAAATGCTTCCTCAGTTTCATGTAAGTGAAGACAGAATAAATAGCGTAAAGATGTAAAGACTGATTTTGGTTTCTCTGTAATGGTCCTGGCTTCTCCATTACTCCTTTTTTACCTTTATCCATCAACCTTATGGACTTGCTCACTGACACCCTGCCCTTGAAATACAAAAGAAAAACGTCTCATTAGATTAGACACGTTTTGCTAGTTGTTCTTCAAACCCTTTTTGACCTGCCTTACGTTTTTATGTTTAGCCTGCCAGAGTTTCAGAATTTATCATCTTTTATTTTCTTCACTTGGACAATATTTAGCCATACCAGTTTCCTCTAGCGCTTTTTGTAGACTGTTTCTAAGTACTCTGCAATGATAGACAATCTGTATCATCGCTGCCTTCGATTTGTAGAAAAGAGCGCTAAATACTCAGAGAAGAAAGCACCTGACTTCCTAGTCCTGTGATGAGAAAAGCCAGAAGGACAGACTACTGGTTTCCATCCCTGCTACCAGGGCTGTTTCCACAAATTATTAACGGATTTTAAATGCAAATGCGAATGAGTTAAAAAACAGGGCCGGGCAAGCTGTAGCCGATTAGGTTCTGTTCTCCTCCCTTCCCTGGTATATTCCAACATGTTGTACTGAATAGGAAATGCTAAATGCTTGTATTCTTTTTAGGTGCAAATTTGTATCTCAAGAGTCTGTGATACTTGATACCTGCTAAATATAAAGTGACAGGAGATTAAATCAACACCGTGAGGCACCACGGTTGGTATGCTTTATAAACAATAAAGCACCAGGCAGACTTTAGCTAATTTGGAGACTGGGCTTTGATCACATTGAGAATAAAGTTCTGTGTAACGTGACAAGAAAGTTATGAATCCTGGCAGTAAAAAGCAGCCTCTCATTAACTCCCTTGCTATGCAAATACTTGGAAGGTGTGTGTGTTTGGTTCGTTTTAATTTCATATTCAACTACCTTGCTTAGAATGTTCAATAAATAATACACCTTATATTACACTTACTGTTTCTTAAACCATAATTTTTTTTCTACATTAGAAAACAGAAAGTATACAAAATAGAAAGCTATCCTGATGGTAACTTCTAACTCTCAAGGAACTGTTTTAACCTTTGCAGAAGCCCTGGCTAGCCTTGTACTTTCCAAGTCAGATACTGCACACACTTATTTCCAAACATTTTTAGATTCAGCAAGAATTCAGGAACTAAGGCAAGAGTTTTTGTCTTTTATTAAATGGAACTTTCTAATACATTTCTAAGACGGTATTTTTAAACCGTGCATTTGTGCTTCAGTCATTGCCAGGGGCTTCAGCAATTAAGAAAATCTATACACTGCTACTGTTTGCTCTTTTTCTGTTAAATTTAAGTGTTGGAATATCAAGGAAGAGAAATAAGTTCAGCAGTGAGGGTTGGTATCTTGCCTATGAACAAAAAAGCTGCTGATTCTTCTCATCAGGATATTCTTCCTTTTCTTAAACAAACTCAAAGAGAAAACAGTTCAGAATAAATTAAATTTTGGTTATGTAGCCTATTCTTATAATCAGCTTTATAATTAGCATATAATCACATTTTCAGGGGCAATTTCTCTTCTCCTGTTTTATACACTGACAGCAAAGAGCCTAACTTTCTGGCACTGCAGTTAGTATACTCAGAAGAGTGGATTTAAAGTTGGGGACATGAAAGATGAATACCAAGAAACCACAGAACTACATCATCCTAATTTGAGAGGTAGGTTCAAAAGAACCCAAGGAAAACTGTACCACCAATATCTGCAAGTATCTTGTATCGATTTAAGTGGGAAAAGCTGAATTTCCTAGTTTTATACAAAGAAAGATGGTGACATTGTCAATAAATGTTGCTAGCTCACAGGTAAATCCCCATTCAGTGGATAGCTCTCCTGGTTTCGGCTGGGACAGAGTTAATTGTCTTCCCAGCAGCTGGCACAGCGCTGTGTTTTGGGTTTGGTAGGAGAATGTTGGTAACACCCTGATGGTTTCAGTTGTCGCTAAGTCGGGTTTAGACCAAGTCCAGGACTTTTCAGCTTCTCCTGCCCAGCCAGCAAGAAGGCTGGAGGGGCACAGGGAAGGTGGGAGGGGACACAGCCGGGACAGCTGCCCCAAACTGGCAACTCCTCTGGGTTTGATAAAACTGTATTTATGAAGGGCCTGTGCAATTCATGCCCACAGAAAATCAGCCTGAAACGCAGCCAGCATCACCTTTCTCGTGAGTTTTCAAAGAGCATCAGCTCACTGGCTTGCAAAAGGTGACATTTGGCTTCTCTTTGGGAAAAAGTATTCCATACCGTGGGACATTATGGTCAGCTTGGTGGCGGGGGAAGAGGTGCACGGCTCAGGCATCGGTTGGCAAGTGGTGAGCAATTGCACTGTGCATCCCTTGTCTTGTGTATTCCAATCCTTTTGTTATTATTGTCACTTTCTTGTTGCCATTAGTGTCATTGCTAGTTTCTTCCTTTCTGTTCTATTCAACTGTTCTTATCTCAACCCACGAGCTTTACCTTTTTTTCCGATTCTCTCCCCCATCCCACTGGGTTGGGGGGAAGTGAGTGAGCGGCTGCGTGGGGCTGAGTTGCTGCCTGGGGTTAAACCACGACAATGGCAAAGACAACTCTTGGACCAGCTAGATAAAAGATGTGGGTGTGTTTGATAACAATCCATCTAGAGAAATTTGTTCTAAAGAATAATGCTACAAAGCCACCCATATTTCACAAACAACTCCTTTCCACCCCAGATTACAACGTTCTTTTTAACTATTGTAACACAGGAAATCTGATCTGAAGTCTAGCACAGAACAGAGTTTAAGATGCTAATAATGAGTATTTTAACCAAAAGAATGTGCAAAAAACCCCTAATTACTGCCCTGATCAATCATATCCCCCAGGTTAGTCACAGCAAATTTTAGAACAGAAGGCAGTGTGACATACAGGTTTACTGCAGCGATCTGCAAGATCAGAAATTTTACTGAGTTGTAGAGTCAGGCTGTGTATTTGGAGCGTAACTGAAATGATGCTTCCACTGAAAAAAAATCTCTCTCTTAAATAAAATAAAACAATGTGACTGTATTAATCAGCTAGAAACCTTCCTGCCCTTCCTCAGTGTCCTGATTTTGGCTGGAACAGAGTTAATTGTCTTCCCAGCAGCTGGCACAGCGCTGTGTTTTGGGTTTAGTACCAGAAGAACGTTGGCAACACCCTGATGGTTTCAGTTGTTGCTCAGTCGGGTTTAGACTCAGTCAAGGACTTTCCAGTTTCTCCTGCCCAGCCAGCAAGGAGGCTGGAGGGGCACAGGGAAGGTGGGAGGGGAGACAGCCGGGACAGCAGACCCA
>JAVKLA010000014.1:1884113-1907568 GCA_034782735.1 Sagittarius serpentarius
GGACAGTTCAGCAAGATCTTATTGCTTGTAAATCGAAACCAACAAGGCAAACATACCTCAGTACAAAGAAAATAAGCAGATCAGATGTATGAAGATATCATGGGTGAACAGAATATTTATCTTCCAGAATATATCTAAATAGTCTCTAAAATAATTACTAAGAAATCTTGGATCAGTACCATCCAAGAAAGTATTCAGCAGTGCAGGTCAGTACAACAGGAAACAATAGAGTTAAACTGACAAAATTAAAGTTTCAGGAGGTAGGTACTAGCAAAATTCTTAAATTAAGAGTAAACTGAATTATGGAGCAGGATGCTTCAAGGCAGTTATTTATACTCTGCTTATGTTGACAAAAGGCTCTTTGTTCATAGACATGACAGGAGACAATGAATAGTCCTGAACAGATTAAATTTGTGATTGCGTGACAATACAGGCTGATTGTGATCTTTGCTTTTGTTTAAATACTGAACCCCTTATACACTCCTAAGTCACAAGACCTGTTTAAGTTGATCTATGTCAGCACAAGAAAACAGCTTCCGCTTTTTTTAGGAAGTGCTTCTTTTTATTCTATTTATAATTGTGCAGAAAACTTCTTTTCATCCAAGCCAGCAGACCTAAGCATGGGTATGTGTGACAACAACTATAACAGTAACAATAATAAAAAACGTTACTTATAATGTTCAGAATTTTTTTCAGTCAATCTTATCTTGTAGCTAGTTTAATTATCTAGTCACTATACAGTGCCTACTTCACTGCTTGGTCAGTAAGCTGTATTAGTAAAGATCATTGTCCTGGTTTCGGCTGGGACAGAGTTAATTGTCTTCCCAGCAGCTGGTACAGCGCTGTGTTTCGGGTTTAGAATTAGAAGAATGTTGTTAACACCCTGCTGTTTTCGGTTGTTGCTTAGTCGTGCTTAGACTAAGTCAAGGACTTTTCAGCCTCTCCTGCCCAGCCAGCTGGGACAGCTGACCCAAACTGGCCAAAGGGGTATTCCATACCCTGGGATGTCACACCCAGTATAGAAACTGGGGCAGTTGGCCGGGGAAGCAGCGCTGCTCGGGCATCGGTTGGCGAGTGGTGAGTGACTGCATTGTGCATCGCTTGTTTTGTGCATTCCAATTCTTCTGTTATTATTGTCACTTTATTGTTGTCATTAGTGTCATTGTTAGTTTCTTCCTTTCTGTCCTATTCAACTGTTCTTATCTCAACCCACGAGCTTCACTTTATTTTCCAATTCTCTCCCCCATCCCACTGGGTTGGGGGGAAGTGAGTGAGCGGCTGCGTGGGGCTGAGTTGCTGCCTGGGGTTAAACCACGACAACCGTACATAATAAACCTAGCTTTAGATGATTTCTTCAGACTCACTTAATGAGCTGGTTTTAGTTTTAAAGTCTTTCTAACATGCTTATTAGACTAGTTAATTCTCTTTAGATTTCATTCAGAAAGCTTGTCAAAGAGAGAGTTAATCTTTTTGTACCTTATAAGTTATATACAAATAGCGAGCTTGATATAATTTACCAATGTTCTCAGTAGTAACACTGATAATTCAAAATTATCATTGTTTAAGATTGCTCTGTCAGATGTCAGTTACCTTGTTGACATTTACAAGTGTATCCATTGATATGATCTTCACAGGTTGAGCCATGTAGACAAGGTGATGAATTACACTCATTAACTTCTATTTCACAAAACTGTCCAGAAAATCCAGCAAGACACCTGAAGCAAACAACATTCCAAAGTGTTATACTATGCATAACCATCATTTAAAATATACTTTGTGTGGAAACAACCTGTATAAAGCATGTGCTTTAACAAGACACAATCTCATATATCCCTTTCTGTTTTAAGGAGTATTTTATTGGAACTCTTCCAAGTTTCACCATGTAATCCATGGTGATCTTTTAGGGGATTTATGATGGCAAAATCCATCCACAAATTTCACATCTGGATCATAATCAAACATAACAGTCTCAGTTACAGTTTACTGGTTCTATCAAGGTGAGTACAAACCTTTCTTAATGTACTCTTGGGAGACTGTCTACTAAAATAGTTTATTTAGCTAAGTAACTGCAGTCTATGTTTGGAAAACTGCTTGTTGAGAAATGTTGCACTATTAAATGTAACTACAGCATAAAAGGTAACCTTCAGGGACTGTGCTTTCATTATCATTCTAGTTATCAAATGTTAGTCATCTTGGAAAAACTCCTCTTTATTTTCCTAGTTGTAAATCCTCTGTGATCTTTAACACCAAAGTAGTTCCATAGGATTTCAACACATAACTATACAACTGTCCCAAACAGACTCACAAGGCCTCCAATGAAGCTCAGAAATCTTACTCATCTCGTAACTGACACATCCTTGCATACATACGCACAGCTTTACAGATATACTCAAATATGTTCTGCACACCAGGGCCCCATCATGGTATTTACAACAGTTACTCTTTTGAGATGTGCGCTACATGGATATATTTCACATGACACAATGTATGCAAAATCTCCTGTTAGCAGCCGGGTGGTGCACATCTCGCGTGTTGTCTTGGCTCTAACGGAGAGCGTAAAACTTCACGCCCCACTTAGAGGAAGATGAGGACATTAACAGACTACCTTCGAGTAAACTACAATAGTCATGTCACCTACTCCTCAAGGTGCTACATTGTGTGAATACAAAACACATCGTTAGAAGGAAGCATTCCAGATCCTGAAGCAAAAGAGGAGGATGGACCACGGAACAGGTATGTGTAACGCTTTCTGAAGGATCATTACACTATGCATCGGTAATTATGTTTTGCTTTATTTCTGCCTTGACTATTAGAACGTATTTGTTTCATTTTATATAGAATACACTCTGGGTAACGGGAATTTGGAATCTACCAAGACAATGGCAGCAGAACAGATTTGCCAAAGTCTACATCAACTGCAGATGATAGCGATGGCATACTGTTTGGAAAATGTACAAACTGGAGCACACACTACTTACTGTTTTTCAAATATCTAATTATAACGTGAGAGAGAAAAACCACGGATAAGGCTTAATGAGCGAGCTGTAAGGCCACCTGTATAGCTCTTTGGCCACAAAACATTAATCAAAATCTACTGATAAGACACAGTTTGGCCTTTTATCCTGTCGGCAAATGTCAAAGCCTAGTATTTAGAACCAGATTCATCCCACCTAACTTCATACACCTAACTGTAATAACCCCAGGATTCTCCTATGCTCAGTGGAATAAGGGGTGCAGCAGAGGATTCCTTTCACTGAAAGCTTAAATAATTTTCTGCAGATACCTCTGTCTTTCCACTGGCTACATAGCATAATAAAAAAAAAGAAAAGAAAAAAAATTGAAGGGAGGGACTTCTCCCAGATACGGCAAGGAGGACCAGAAGGATCAATGCGTATAAAATAATGGAAAAACATTCAACTGGGAAAAAAGGCAACTAGACACAGGGAATACTGGGACAGTTTAAAATGAATTTAACTTTAACCTTATACTTTGGCATGCTTATAGGCATTTCACTTTAAAAAAAGTGCTTACAACATAAACTGGAAGAAATATGCATTTATTATGCAAAAATTCTGGACAGAAGAACTATACCTATGTGTATCTAAGGTGAGCGCGCTTGATTTTTTAGTCTGTACAACTGAAATACTGAAGAAAAGCTTAGAGGTCTTTTTAAGAACTCTCCTGTTGGCAGCTTCAAGTGGGCACATTTTTATATGTGATGTGTATACTTGCTGAAGAGTAGAAACCAGTAAAGACAAGAGCAGTTTACAGAGTTACTGAGGTCGTAACTAGCTGGAGCAAGAATGACTAGTGGGGCAGGTTGATATAACTCCAATGGAGAGAATCAACAGAATGGAATCAGCTTCGTATCACAGTATACAGCCTGAGTGAGCTTTGGACGATTTTCTACTTAGCAAGGCTTTAGACTTCAGAGACACAAACTACATAGCCATGGGTGTAATTCTATAGACAGTGAAGTAGAAAAATGGATATATGTACATGTATAAATGTTTGGTAAAATAATCTATTTTGTACTAAAAACTTCCCACATATTTATTAAGGGTACAATACCACATAGAGTGATGGTGGCAGCACTGAAAAAGAAAAGTTATAAAAAAGTATGACTTTGCCTTCAAACTGAAATTTAGGTGGAAAACATAAACCCATGAAAGTACTTAGATATCCAGTAAATCAAATCCCACATACATCAATTTGTACAAGGTACACTTTTTCCCAAGTCAGACAATCATTCAACTTAAAGAATATTTAAGAATTTTGCAAGTATTTCACATACTGATGTGTTTTATTTTTTGTAAATGCTACAATACCACAGTGTTCACTTTGCTTATGCTCAGATAGCATAATTAGATACAAATGATGCTTCATGACTGTAGAGGCAGGCACTCTATTAACTAAACGATTCTGAGCAATTATGAAACAACTAGGAGTAAGCATGTTACTGGTGGTTGCAAGTCATAAAAGAACATCCTAATGTCAGCAGCTTTTGCAAATTTCCCAATATTGCAATAAATTTTATGCTTTATTAAGAGTGTTAACGAAGTTAACACTTCTTAGGATATGACAAGCACTTCAATAATTTCTTAAATTTCTGTTCACTTCCCCTTCCTTCACTCTTACTCCTTTTGTTTATAAATTTATACTTCTGTTCTGCCTCTCCACATTCTTGCCTCCCTTCTGCCATTTCTTTTAGAGCATTAGAAGGGACAGAAACAATAGAATTTAAATACAACTGGCATTAGAAAGCGTAAGCAGATATGGAAAATAGTTCTTGTGCTATAAATGGCATTAAACCTAACTCGAATACTTTAGAACACATTTCTATGTGGTGCTTGGGATATGACTGTTCTGCAAATGAAAACCAGGGGCTTTTAGGTAGCTTTCATATCAAGGTATGACCACTGCAAACCTTGCAGACTGATTATCATTTAATAAAAACCAATTTATTCATTATAAGTAAATGCATATCTAGGTTTAGCAGCAAATAACTCAGAGCTTATCTGATAAAGAAAGCTAATACACTCTGACGGCTGAGTTTTTAAACTTACAAAGGTATCAACATAAGATCAATAGTTCAGTACTGAAAGGCGGCAAAAAAGTACTGCTCATTTGCTGTGAGAATAATGCATTCACAATTTAATTATGACCAGTTTACAGGGATGACGGCAAAGATCCTTCTCTTTTCTATCATTCTCTACAGCTTTTTTTTCTCATATAAAATGCTGACATAACATGGTGCAAATACAGTCCCTTTTCTGTTGTACCTTTATATCAATCACTATCAGGAGTGATCATCTTAACTGGGGCATATGCCAATGCAACAGCTGAACAGAAGACTGAAAAGATCCTATTGAACTGGATGGATTTGAAACACAAGAATGTAACATTAGCACTTTCACACTGCAGTTAAGAACAGAGATGGGAATAAGCATCTTGGCAAAATGCTTAGCTGAGGATTAGTGTTGTGTAGAAGATGACAGTTCATTTCCTTCTTCCAAAAAAACATGGCCAACTAGTCACCGTTAAATCTCCTACGTATCTGTAGAAGCCAGCTCTTTGCAGTTTTCAACCTGCATCTGACATTAACTGCAAACTGTGATGAAATGGTACTTGCAAACTTTCAATTTTGCAATCTTTCCTCACCCCCCCCCATTAATCTCAGCTGGTATGGAAACTCTATCTTGTACAATGAATGCAGGAGTTTATTAAGATGACCTTGAAGGTCCTGTAGGAAGCTAATGGGCATTTGCCCTGGTTATGACAAACACTGTCTCAATAGCACCTATATTAAGTAGCACAATGAAGAACAGAAGCGAAAGGAATAGGCACACATGCCTCTAAGTGTCTAAACTGCCTCTTAAATATATACACAGGTTTAGAATCAGTGGCTCATTTCACAACCCATCTGGTAGGACCTGTCTTATACGTAAATTAATCCCGAGCCATCTAGGAAACTTGTGAGTCAAAACGATCCTGAGGTGCAACTGTAACTTCTTAGGCACTTCCAAACCGAAATTCCTAAATCAGGAGCAAAGTCCACTGATTATTTTAAAGGTGCTCCCTCTTTATGCTTGCCCTTTGGGCTATTGGCTGATATGAACACAGAGAAGAGAGATAATGAGTAAGAGATGAGTTTGCTTGCCAAGAGTTATTTTACTGAATGTAAGTCTTGAGAGAGATCAGATGGGACATTTAAGAGAGCAAGAATACTAACAGAACAAGAGGCTGGGAACACTTAGGGTAGGGAAATACAGGCTGAACAAAGATCCAAACACCAGTAGGTCTTAGAACACAAGAGAGTCACTCAAGAAACAGAAAAGGGAAGTAAAGTTTAAAAAGTAAATCATGGGTTTTAAAATCACATTTCTGGGACAAAAGGAAAAAGCTATCAAGCAACAGAAAGAAGGGTCAGGCCCTGCCCTTTGAGTGATGATGTTGGAAGGAAGAGCTAGCAGGAAGAGCTAGGGCCCTAGTGATCCTGTGTTAGGGCCATGACTGTTTTTATGTCCCCCTTATGTGAAAGACCAAACAGCAACAGCTCTGGGACAAAGACTGTCTGTGCTTGTAGAAGACCAATTTCCTCATCCTCAGTGTCAGTCTCCAGTCTTTCCAATAACTAGTGCTAGTCCACCTGAGGCTTCCTCTTCCTTGTCTGCACCCCTACATCTCTGGAGGCCGTTGGGAGTGATAAAGCAGAGATACTTCCAGCCCTATTCTTCTAAAGAAGCCATGCTTCTATCACAGTTGAGTTTTCAAATTTGGCTTCCTGTGAGATGCTCCGTGTGAGAAGTTCATTAGCTGTCACTAGATGATTCCATAACATGATCATTGCACTCTCACCTTCCCCTAAAGTGCTGAGATAACAGATTGTCATATTATGCCTCGATGACACTGAAGATTGTTTTGCTCACAGAGCTAGTTGGCAAAAAAATTCAGAGGTTTCTACCTTTCACTCGTACTTGATGTCACAAGCGGTTAGGAAGATTCAGTCATTGGAAAGCAGTAAGAAATCTCTGCTGCCCGGGTCCTGAACAGCAGGGTCATCTTGGTGTGGTGTCTGCAGAGTTGTTTCTCTCACATCTTCTCACCCCTCCCTCCCGCTGCTGTTCTGCAGCAGGTTTTTTTTCCCTTCTCCTCTTAAATCTGTTACCCCAGGGGCACTGCCACCGTCGCTGACAGGCTCAGCCTTGGCCAGCGGCGGGTCCATCTTGGAGCCGGCTGGCACGGGCTCAGTCGTACATGGGGGAAGCTTCTGGCAGCTTCTCACACGAGCCGCCCCTGCAGCCCCCCCCATTACCAAAACCTTGCCATGCAAACCCAATACAGTTGGGAAGATGTATTTTGTCAAATACAGCATTCTAGCTTTATTAAGATGACTTTCACTATGGTCTTCCTTATGATTCACTCTGGGTTGACAGAAACTGCTCTTTGTTCCTGCGTCACAGGGCTTTGCGGTACTTCGATTCAGTAACGGGAGAGCGAATAGTTAGCACTGAAGGCCTTTTTGCAGAAAGCAGCCAGGACATTTAAACCCAGTGAGCGAGGGAATATACAGAACGAGGGAACAGGCAGGAAAGAGGCTGGAGAAGGGGCCTGTAACGGACTCAGTATAAAAGCAATTTGCAAGCTGGAAGCTGGCCGAGCTGCACAGTTCAGGCTAAAAGAAAGATGACTCATTTCGGATGAGGGCTTAGCTGTCTAAGGGGCTGCCCACTAATGTAATGAAGAACTGACCTTTAAACCTAAGAAAGCTGTATAGATACAGAAAGACAGTGGAGTTAACAGGGTGTTGTCTATATGTGCTTGGCTGACCTGTTTAGAAAAGATGAAATCAGGTCCTAAGAAACATTCACAGATTTAGTAATCTTAAACCACAATTTAAGCATTTACTGCTATAATACTGATAGATTTACAGAGCTACAGGAAATTGTAACATTATTGATATTTTATCAGGCAAAGGTCAGAGAAAATGCCACCTACCTGATGTAAGTAGCCCTGTCTCACAGTGTTGTAGACATCCGACCCCAAAGCTAGCTATACAGTGGATCAGAACTGGGCTGACTGTTAATAACAAGAAACATCCTTGCTTTATATATAAGACTTAACATCAAATGCAGTAGCTGCTGCGCATAAGACATACCCAGATCTGCACTCCTGCTCTTCATTATATCAAATAAAATAATTAAAATAGCAAATGTAGCCGAGAGAATTACCAAATTAAAGAAAAATGAGGATACCTTGAATGTTTTTTTTAACCTGGACATTATGATTTATCAATTAAAAATAAGGTAGAAACACACACTTGTAATAAATTCAGAGAACTTACACTGGGAGAACGGAATAGTTATTTTTCCATTAGTCCAGAGCTTGTCAGATTGAACCCAAGAACATCAGTGTTTCCACATCAAAGGAACAATCTTTTTTTTTAGATTAAAAGTAAAAAAGCAGCAGAGGAATCTATTAATGAATCAGAACACAACTGAGGAAAGATCTGTCAGAATGTCTGCTTATTTCCTGAGCTCCTCACACCTCAGCATAAACCCAACTGTGTATGGTCTCTTGTATTAACGATTATTGATCAAAACACTAACTGCAGAAAAATCTGAAACATCCCCACAATTGCTCTGCTCCTGAAAATTATGTTAAATAAGAAGCTAAGTTATTTTACTATCTTGTTACATAATACATACGCAAGGGTTTTTTTTTTTTTAAAAAAAACAACTTGCAGTTATTTAAACAAGCAAAAAATATACAAATGCTTCTACACGAGTTAGAAATTCCATTTATAGCAGTATTGGAAACGTTAAGTCAGAGAAGGGGTAAGGGAACTTCACAAACTTGTTCAAACATTTTATGCAGAAATTGAGTTATTCAAGCCTAATCAGATTTTTGCAATAACAATTTTGGGGTTGCCAAAATATTTGTATTTTTTGCCAACACACTTCCATATAAAGAGTGAGTAAATCAGTAAGAGACTTCAACTCCTAGACTAAGTTTTCAATAAAAGCCCAAGATGTCCTATGTAAAACTCCTCTAAAAAAACAGCAGTGATAACTGTTGTCAAAGTTTTACTTCATGTTAATTCTGCATTCTAAGGGCTACTGGCATGCATACATTTCTACTGCACCAAATACTACATTTAAAACAATTCCAGAGGGACTGATTAATGATTTATTAAGTGAATTAAATGAAGGATTTTGATCTATGACAATTATAGCTGCAGTCATAGTAAAATTTCTTCCATGTGAGTAAACTTTCAGCCTCAGAGAAAATCTGCAAGAACTCAAATGTCAGCCAAATTTTTCCCTACAACTCTAATTCATACCCTGCTCTAGCTCTTTGAGTCTGTTTTGTAACTCATCTTTTGAGTCTATTTTTTATCTGTACCCTTTTCCTCCTCTCTCCCTCTTTCTTCATCTGCCTTGTGACCTTTTACAGCTTATGAATAATTTGTGTATCTGTGAGATCTAAGGTTCAGAAAAAAAATGGTTTCTACAACACAGAAGTTTATGATGTTTATCTGGGAGCAATGATTAACAGCAATTGTACTGATAAGAGAGCATTTACGCTATAACCTTTACCTGCCTATACGTGACTCACTCAACCTGGTAAAATCAATGAACTTTATGGACCAGTCCACACTACGAAATTTGTTTGGGACATCAATTTTGATTCATGAGTGTTAACCTTGGTGAGTGGGGTAATGTTTTGTTGATACCTCTCGGTTACGTCATTAGGACTTTGAGCAGAATAACAGATCAATGTGAAAAGCACCTCCCCTGAGCAACTGTCTTGGCTAAAGTAGTCTTGTAAATGTGCAATCTCTTTTGACATTAGTCATGATTTTTTTCTTTTTCAAATCTGCATTTTCTGTCCAAAATAAATCTAGTTAACTGCTCTACTGTAACAGGCCAGCTCTGTCACTGCAAATTTACACGGGGATTGCTATACATTATTAACAAGCTATGAAAAGTCACTGGCTAAATGTCATGGAAGCTGAGATATAGCAGCACCTTGGGATTCATATAGCAAACAGTTTAGTTTTAATCATCTTGGACCACAAGGTGCCTTGACATTTGCGAGGCAACTTTTTCCTTTTTAACTTCTACTGGAATCAGACCTCTATTATCTCAATCATAATTCTCAACTTCAAATGTGATAGAAAGTTTTACCTTCTAAATTAAAAAAAGTGAAAAATCGATCAAACATGGACCTTATCATTCATTTAATCGATGCTCATATGCCAGCTTGGAAAGGAAAAAAAAGAAAAGCAAGGAAAACTAGATAATTCAGCCACCTTCAGGATTATTAGAGATGTTTCCTGTGAAATATATGACCCTTGCCTTAGCACTACTGAGGCATGACCTTCCCGAGCAGTATTAACACTACAAACTTCTGTGGAACCTATTTAATTTCAAAGAAAAAATAAGGAAGAACACTGATTCATTTTATATATATGTATCATTACAACAAGATTTCTCAAAGCCGTAAAAATTTACTGGGAAATTCATCTACGGTGCCAAATAAATTTGCAGTCATTATCATACTTCACTCTCTAACAGCCAACCTTTTGAATCCTAAGTTCCAATTTACTGGAAGCCAATGTGTCATTTTTGCCCTTTTAAGTAGGATTATGCACAGACAAAATAAAAAAGACAAACATTTTATTCAACTGAAATGGTTATTTCTCAAGAAATACAAGAGCAAGCCAAAATCCTGACCCTACCAACATTAATTTGAAAAATGAAATGTATTTCATCTGCAAGTTACAGTGTAATGTTTATAAAGTTTTGAATGTTCAGATCTTTTTATTTCTTTCAAACTTAACTGCTCTAATTTCTGTATGGTTTTTTTTTTTCTTATTTTACACATCTCCCAAGACATTATCTGTATTGCCTTAATACGCATGTAAAAAAAAAAGGTTGCCTCATAAATGAGTGTATACATGAAATACTGTCATCAGGTTATACAATGAATGACAGCAACCTCCCATTCCCCATTCCCCCTGCACCACTCGGGGGAGGCGGGAGGGAGAAGGAAGTAGAGGAGTTGGGAACAAAGGAGTGAAGTTAAGCCTGGGAAAAAGGGGGGAGCAGAGGGGGAGGTGGTATAGGTTTTGTCTTTGTTTCTCACCATCCTATTCCATTTTAAATTGGCAATAAATTTAATCTTCCCCAAGTCAAGTCTGTTTGCCAGTGATGCCTCTGTGTTTATTTAGACCCCTGAGTTTTTCCGTCTTCTCTTCTCCCTCCATCCTGTTGAGAAGAGGGAGTGAGAGAGCGGCTGGGTGGGCATCTGGCAGCCAGCCAAGGTCACCGCACCACAAAGCTGTATGGTTTTCCAAAGATTTCTACATAACTAGTGAAATTCTCAGTTGATTTCCCTACCTCAAGAATTAATGCTATTTACAGTAATTAAGACAGACACCAAGCCTCTTCAGAGCTTGCCAAAACCTTGCTAAGGAACCCATCTCAGAAAACAGTAATATAACATGAATTTCTTCACAAACTGTACTGTAAGCATGTTCTGTTAAAAAAAAAAAAAAAAAAGAGAGAGACTTTAAGACACAATGCAAAATAGCATTCTCTGGTGACAATTTTTTGGTGTGGTTTTTTCCTCCTATTTCTCACAGTGCCATAGCTGATGTTAAAAGAAATAGTCAAGAAAAGTTGTATGAACCGTTGGATCTGTATACTCCTGCCCATTAACACAACATCACAGCCCACCTGAAAAAGGCAGTATTTGCAAAGAAAGTGTGTATCTTAAACCAGCTGGAACTGTTTTAGTTGTCTCAACCCATAATCCTTGCTTCTCTTACACCCTTTGACCATCCACGACTATAACATTAATTTGATTCAAATAAAAAAACTATCGGCAGTAGAATCTTCTATAGCATTCTTGTTTCACTTACCAGGTTACTGAAAGTTTTGATAGATTTCTTTTATGAAAGTGAGATTAATAGCTATGGGTATGTTACTGTGAACCTGATAGAGAAATCAGAGAGGAAGCTTTTATAATTACCTAACAATGACCAAGCATCTCATTGCTTTAGGGAACTCCTATAGGCAAATCACTTCAGCTGAGAAAACTTTCTTCCAGGTATTTCACTATTCTAAGCTTTGCATCATGCATTTCAAACAACTTTCGTACTGAGCTTTACCAGGACCTTCAAGGAACACTAAAAATGTGGGTGCTGGACATCTCACATACGGCGCTCATCTTGGTGGAAACTGTCCCACTAACGTTTCACCAGCTACAGACTTTATCACATTAAGCTCGGATGCAGTAATTCCCGAAGGAAAACCGAAAAAGGAAGGTATCACATCAAAGAGAATTATCTGCTGTCTGGTCATCCATCTGGTCTGAAGACTGTGGATTGTGGCAGTGATGCAGCAGATGACCCAATCAATGTGTATGCTCTACAAAAAAAAAAAAAAAAAAAAAAGTGTTCTATTGCTTTTAGATTCTGAAAAATTGATGTGGGGGAAAAAACATCGACTTTTGTGTGCATGCACGTGTGAACTCTTAGCGATTTCTGGGATCCTCTGCTGGATCAGCACAGATCTTTGCTGTTACTGTGGTTTCACTAAGTGGGTTAAACTGATTGTCTCCATAAGCCCAATGACTCTGAGTTCAAAGTAATATGAGTCAGCTGCCTTATCACTAATACTACTGAAAATTGCTTCTCCTGATGTACTTTGAAGCGTGTTTCTATGGAGAGAATTTGAGAAAGCAGCCAGTAGGGAACTTACAGAAAGAAGTCTCCCGAGAGAGCTTTTCTCAGGTTATTTTCTCTAAAACCCTTCCCAAGGGTGATACTGTGATTGTTAATTTTAGAACACTGACAATGAAGCTTTCTCCAAGCTACAAGTCTAGCATATCACATTACTTTTTTTCTTCCCCTTCCCTCCTCTGAATTCTCCTCGGAGGTACTGTCAAGAATGAAGCAAGTTTATTTATCTCTGAAGTAAAATTTTGCTTAGAATGAAGTAAAAATAAATTATAGCTCTCCATGGTGGTCAGGAAATGTTAGTTCTGGCTTAAAGAATAGTGAATGTGAATCAAAAAGAAAAAAAATACTAGTAACGCACCTGAGCATATATGTGATTTTAGAAGGCTTTCTTCCATTTATTCAGCTACAGTTATGTTCCTATCACGTTAGCATCAGAGTCCCTCCTAGAGATTTATAACCGGAAGTAACAAGAGTCATCTTTTTCCCTTCCGCTTTCTTTCTTAGTTTATGGGAGAAGTCATTCAATGATTAAAATATGTTAGAGTTTTACGAAAAATCTTTATTAGAGAAAAATTAAGTTGAAAAGAGAAGTCACATACATAGTCCAAGAGATCTAGGTTCAGATCTTGTAGATGTTCCGATTTTTATAGTCAGGAACTTCTCCATATTCATCATCAGTTTCTATAGAACGTAGCTTTGCAAAGGTAAAAAGAATTTGAAAAGGGCAATTAATAGTGCCATTCTCTTGGAGAACTGATTTTAGAACAGGAGCTAAACACCGTAAGGTTGTGACCTTATCCTTATGTTCACTTTTAACAGCCACAGATTTTCACTAACAATCAGAACTTAGCATAGGCTTACAGAAACCTCTGACTGGTTTAAAGATGTCAGACATTTATCGCTGGTTCGTGGCCCCATCTCTACTACGTATTATTGCCTGAGATTTATATTCACAAGGGTCAATGTAAGGAAGAAAAACCTGATATATCAACACATTGTAAGGAATGAAGGAAACAGAAGCAGCTTACTCTTAGTCCTCTTAGAAAAGTGACCCTGTGTGGCAGGTACACCCGCCCCAATAAAGGCCAAAACTTCTCAACTGCTGAAGGGGAAGAGTTAAACCAGAAGCCAGGGTTTGGGGGTTGAGCTGCCCGGTCCACACGGTGACTGGGGTCACATACACAGAGTGCCCCAAGTCAGGTACCCCAGCTACCTGAGACCGCCAGAAACACCTCAGCCAACGGAACACCTCGGTTGAGAGAAGTTTCTAGGTCCCCGACCATATGTGACCACAAGCCCCGACCCGGCCTCGCCTATCAGTGGAGCTGCCTGAAGGCCGCCTGAGCCAATCTCCCTCAGAGCAGCAGGTCTGCCGTCAGAGACTCTCCCCTTCCATCGGGACTCCGTCTAAGGCAATTTCCAGGGTTGAGTGCTTCGCCTTACCAGTGAGTGGTGTGCGCGTTTCGAGTCATCATTCTAACCTTAGATTTGCTTACAGTTCATGTAGTGATCGTTCCCAACTGACCTCCTAAAACTGTGCATCAGCTGTGTTTGTCGTGGTGTTTACAGCCTAATACTCCTGTTCAATCTGGCTGTTTTATCTCAATATCACATAACATTCTTGTTCAACTGGACTGTTGCATTTTGATATTATTCAAGAAAATTGACTTTTGAAACATATTGCTGTCAGCCTTGTGTTTCTATGACACCCTATCAGCATACTATGCTAGATATTCTAACTCGAGGCATCCTTCTTCCCAGAGGAGGAATGTTCCACCTAACAGTCCAAAACAGATTCAGGTAGTTTAGACAAGATTGGAGCTGGAAGCTCTGCAATTTTACAGCTTTCTTCTGTGCTTGAAAAAGAGTGAATAAAATAGAAATTATCACCTCTATAGAAAAAAAAATAAAAGAATGCCACGGTAGGACGGTGAGGACAATATTTAGAGCTTTATTCCTGACTATAATAATATAAATGCAATGTGGGCTAAATAAAACTACTTTTTTACTACTCAGGACACACAAAGCTACTTGGGACATTGTCTACATTTTTATTTAAAAAAATACCTGGCCAGTAAGGGTCTTTATTCTCACAGAATGTCTCAGGACCACCACAACACATCCTAAACATTTACTAATAAAGTTCCATTCTTTCTAAGGTCATTCTCATTATAAGAGACCTTAAACTTTTTCAGTCCACTTGCATACAGCCTTTATTTTCCCTAAGAGAAAAAGCAGATTTTACTGCCAGTAAAATCTCCCACTGTGGTTAACATGAACATTCTTATTAAAGTGATAAATTACGTACTTGCTAAATCACAGTTGGTGGGGTGTGACAGTGTTACAAGAAAGGTTAATCTGTGGAAGATCAGGCTAGAATTAATACAGTAAAATAACCAGAATGGCTAAGCATTGATGAAAGTGTGTTAAGAGTTAACATACTCCTTTCTTTATTTTATTAATTGACCCAATTGGAAACTAGATGCCTTTCTTCACACACCAGTAGTGTGGGCAGAATTAAAGGAGGAACCGGCACGCGTTTGTGTGCGTGTGTCCCTGCAGGACTGATGAAAAGCCACCATTCAGCTGTTTGCGAAAATAATGCAGATTTGCACTCAGATTTCACATACAGAAAAGCTATCATTATCTGGTCAATCCCAGCTCAAACAGAAGTCTCCTTGAGCTTTTTACTAATAGTTCTTCTACATGAACGAATATGTTAAAACAGGTCCTTAGCTGATGTAAACTCTCATAATACTAGTCTTGACATGTTTCTGTGCTATCATTCACAATCCTAGATACAACAAAACAGATTAATATGAGACAGGATTTTCTTATTCTTAATTTATTTGTCCGATTTCCTTGGTTCAAATCAACTGTTTATGTGACTGTGCTGAGAACCATGCACATGAATATGGAAGTTCTGAATTAGCAGATTTTACATAGATCCACTTAAAGGCATTGCTTCTTAATGTCTTAGTGATCTCTTTGTGCCGGAACAGCCACCAAATCATGATTAAATAGCCAAAATAGTCTTCAGCCTATTCCAGCCAAGACAGAAAATAAAGTAAAGCAATTTTTATTTGCACTGCCCCCAGCCCCCAGTCATCTAAGATCTGCCCGTTTTCAGTGGGGGAAGGCTGGTGCTTCCCAAGAGCAATTCCTATCACTTTAGATATCTATCCTACTTTGCAATCTCCAGAAAGGGATTCAACTGTTTAGTCCAGGAAGGGACAATCTGTAGTTTGAGGGTGCCTGTTGCTCCACTTGGTACGTTTACATGCAACTTGTTTACACAGATGCCTGATTTTTGCAAAGGAGATTTAAGCAAGATGGATCTCATTATTAGTGTTATATTACTAGGAGTTTTGCATCTGTAGTGGGATTTTGTATTTATTAGCCAGTTTGGTCTCTAAAGTTTCTCATTACTCTTAAAATTCTTTCCTACTTATAAATAGCCAGAATCAAATATTGCTCATGAGAAGTATTTTATTTTGAAAAGTCACAAATTATGGACAAGTGACTGCAGTTGGGGATTTCTGTTTCCTAAAGAACATGCAAAGCACTCATTGTTCCAAGCTGAAAGCCATCCGGAGGGGGAAATCTACAGGAGTATATACTGGATTATGAAATTCTCACTGAAAAGAAATGTGCTCTTTGAAGTTGACTGTTTTTTGTTATATTTAAGCTACCAAAGATGTTGCTCTAGACTTAGGAGGATTTCTGAGACAGAGCACATCTCAAAGCTAAACCCAACCTATGTTTTTCCCTTGTATCAGTCACACACGTCCTTAAGGACATCTGGAACATAAGGACACATGGTTTGTAAGGATATCTGTTTAACAGCTAGTCATCATAAGGAAAAGGAGAAAACATAAGAAAATAAATGAAACAGAATGACACAAACCTTAAGGAGCAATAGATAACGGAGACGATAACAAACACGAGACCTTTCAGGTCACTAACAGATGGGACACTGAGGGAACCAGTCGAGCACAACAGTGGAGACGTTCAACCAGAACCTTCTAACTAGCAAGAAAGGAAACAACATTATCATGCATGTGATGGGAATAGCAATAGAAAGTATGTCGTGGGTAAACAAGCTGCTCACCAGTATGGTTCTCTGGCCAATCCCTCCATCCAATCCCCATAGTCTGTGCTATCCTCTTACTGAATTCCATTGCTATTTCCTGTGTGACCCTTGCTTTATTCTGTGTGTGGAGATGAGTAGACAGTGAACTTAAAGCTGGACTACCCAGTGAGAAGACCAGCATCGGGAAAGACTCAGGGTCTTAACTTGCAACCAGGTAAGGGGCCTATGGTATGAGTATGGATATTGGACTTCAGGTCCACACTAGTATTTGAGGGATCTGTGAACACAGATTTATCTGTGAATAAAGACAAAGAGGTTGTGTACAAGTTCCACTAGGGAAAACGAGACCATCAGCCAGAGAAGAAGAACAAGATCAGGCAATCCATGCTAATTACTTGTAGGTGACTGCCGCTGTGTTTATGTGGGTGCCTATAAAGGCACTGCTGTGTTGATCCATGATGTGGCCGGTTGGCTAGAGGGGTTGTATTTGCATTTTTGGAATTTTTGCACGTGGCCTCGCTCCTGGCCGGATGTGTAAACATGTAAACATCTAATAGACCAAGTGGAGAAATCCTCTGGGCTTGCTTAAGATCCACCAGATTTTGCTCTCCCTTACTACTCCTGCTTCTCAATTTGAAGCATGAAGTGAGACAGTTTTGGGGAGCAGACATCCTTTCTCACTGCCTCAAAAACTTGCCAGAAGACTAAGCTGTTGCCTTCTCAGTCACTGTCTGCAACCTCTGCTCATGTAAATAGGACTGCAGGTTAACTTACTTCCACTGACTGCTCACAACTTCACCCTGTAACTTACCTTTGTCAGTACCAGAAAGGCTGGTACTTGATTTTTATTACAGCTGAGGTGCTCAGTTGTGTGGTGGGGTTTGTTTTTGCTACTTCTTTGGGGTTTTGTCATGCTGTTCCTTTCTTTTGTGAACCACTACAGGATCTAATGTGAGATCACTGCCAATATTTCATGCTCCTTCACATTAAGTCCTTGACTTAAACTCCTTTGTGTGTATTAGCTTATAAAACAAGTGAAGAGCTCATGAAATGCTAAAGAAAAGGAGAGATGTTACCCAGAAAGATAAAACCTCCGTATTCACAACTCTGATAATAGTTATAACACAGAATTGTGAGCACAT
The DNA here is from genome assembly GCA_034782735.1 of Sagittarius serpentarius. Classification (NCBI taxonomy): domain Eukaryota; kingdom Metazoa; phylum Chordata; class Aves; order Accipitriformes; family Sagittariidae; genus Sagittarius; species Sagittarius serpentarius. The sequence continues at coordinate 1,902,100 of JAVKLA010000014.1, forward strand.
CATTAGCAGGCTGCTACTACTTACTGTCAAGACCAACCTTCCTATCCCCCTTCGCTTATTGTTAGAATCCCCAGGGATCATTTCACAGTGGCTGTCTCAGTGATTCTCAGTGTTAGTCATTTTGACTTTGAATGGTTCAAAACCAAGTGAACTGTAGTGAGTTCCATTTGAGAATATACTCTCAGTTTTACAAACAGTATCAACACCGTTTGTCCCGTGTCTCACTTTTGTAGTCCTTTAGCTCAGTTGCTGAAGGAGAAACCACAGGGTTTGTTCTAACACTGCAAGACCACTGGACTGGGGCTTATCAGGCATGATTTGTCTGGACTTGTCTTAGGCTTGCCTGGAGCGTTGTTTTAGTTTTTTTAGCTCTAGCAGACTGTTACCTAATTTGTTTGACTTTTGCTTATCTTTGTACAATTGTGTGCTGCTATGTCGCTTGTTATAATAATTCTGATATAGCTCTGTGACTAACAGATAGTGATAACAAGTACTAATCTAGTGACACTGTTTAATGTACACAGAATAAATTATGTGGTATTATGGAATACAAACACTGGGTAACAGTAGACGTTTTGAAAAATATAAACACGGGATGACAGAACAAGGCTATAAACAAATTGTCACTAACTCCTGATCGTTGAAGAGATGATACATTTGGAGCTGGGTAAAACTGGCTTTAGGAGTAACAAAAGACAAGCTTCCAACATAAATCAAACACATCTTACATAACAAATGCAGATGTAACACAGAAATGCAAAGGAAGCACGGCGCAGAACACGTTTGAAAATGCTTAAAAGTATCCCCTAGCGTAAGCCCTTCAAGTATGAGAGAGAAGCCCACACCACATTCCCTTGGCAAAGGATTCAGGATGACAACTCACCATAACCCTTTCCCCCTGAATGAAACCACTGAAAGTGTAAAGTTTGTTTGTCAGTTTTAACTACTAAACTATTATTACTGTGATTGAACTGCAATAATTGGATAACTTACATGGTAAGTCTTAGTACTTTTATAACTGGACTAACAATACTTCTTTGGCAAGACTGTTAAGATTCCAGTCAGACCTACAGTAAATTCTTGGCGTTGTATATAAAGCATGTCTCCTGCGCAGTTAGTTGGGACACCAAAGTTTTAATGCGACATACTTGGAGAGGCAACCAGACTTAAAATTTAGTTGAACCTTTCCTCCCCAGCTTTTTCTCATACCTCTAGCGCACTCCCCACTTACAGGCTCTGTTGGGTACTTCTAGCATTAAGCACTATGAAATTTGGGAACACTGACAAAAACCAATCCCTTTCGAACCCAGACTGACTTACAAAAGTGAAGCAACAGTGTCACCTGGAAAAAATGCTACTTGTTCATGACTACTCACTGCTATTGTTTCTTTAACTGCAGACAGCAACACTAAAAGTTTTCCCATGGTGGTGGTCAGGGGAAAAGGCTGGTGAACAACCAGAGCAAGAAGAAACTGTGATATATAAAAAATGCCTCTAATGGCTAGGAACGAGTCATTTCAAATCAAAACTGTTACCTTAGATTCCCCAAAAGCATGATCAGACAATATTGCAATCTGTCCAGATTACTAGCATCTACAGCAACTTCTGCACAGCAGACGTTTTAGGAGAGCATACAGCTCCATTTCATAGTAGTAGAGAAGAACACTGTCAGGTCAGTTTATTTATCAAGGGACATATTTGACTGCTGTCAATGTAGTTACAACACTTAAAAACAGCATTCTCACAGAAAAAGTCAGAGCACCTCTTTGAAAAGCTGGGCAAAGCTATAATAATTCTTGCAGAGCTCAAAACAATTTTGACACAATAAAAGAAAATTGTCGAAAAAGAAGTCGTGAAGAACCATTTGAGTGCAAACATAGTACTTAACTGTGCTATTTTTAACAGGTACTTATTGCTTTATTCAAGATGACTGTGAAAGAATAATGTAGAACAGTACTATACGCCAACTTCTTGGAAAGGTTGTATAGGTGTCAGTGGGGATGAAACAAGAACTGATTTCTAAGAGCTCTTCACACTAACTAGAACATTAGTTGATTTTCTTCTTATTCTGTGTAATTACAAGAACCTGTATACAGACAAAAAATCCCTAGACTTTGTTACCTATACATACGTTCCATAAAACTTGCACAGGCATTACAGCAATGGGTAAAAGCAGAACACTAAAACAGATACCAAGGTTACACAAGAACATTTACAGAAATCAGTACTCACACTTTCTAAGTGAGACCGAATGCAAAATGTAACTTTTTTTTCCCCATGACTTCAAATCTTTCTTTTTCCTTAGCACAGGATACTCCCCTTCAGGGCAAGCATAGCTATTGCATATGAGAAGGAAGAACTTAGACCTTCCTTACATTGCCTGGTATCTTACAAATACTGATGACTATCTGTGCTAAGCTACCAATGCTGCTGCCAACAGATCATCTCCAGTTCCTGATTTAAGGTACGAAGTGGACTCCTCTCCCTCTTCCCACTCCCCCACCCCAAAATGGTTAGGATGAGTATTAGCATAAAGATGGTGTTACGTAGTGCTTAGTCATAAACTGTATTTGTAAAATTTAGTAGTGGAAGTAACATATTATCCATCTTAACCCAATACTTTTCAGCACCTTCGGCATTAATCCTCTCCTGTCCATTCAAAACACTTCTATTACAATACAACTACTTCCCCATCTTTTAGGAGTACATTGAAGGTTCTGTTCAAATCGTTATCTGCCTAAAACTGCATCTCCAACCTTGAACATCTCCATTGCCTGCTCCATTTTGTGCACTCTACTTGTTAAGCTCTGTTTAGAACTTCCTTCATCCTCTCTGACTAAAGGCTTCGTTCTTGCCATCTGCAGTGTGTAGTGCCTTCTGCTTTTGTTTCCTAGCCTTTGGTTGCTAGCTATAGTTTTATGGGTGGGATTCAGTCACCTACACACAGATAGAAAGTAGCAATTTAGGCAACCTGATCTATTCGACCAGGCTTCCTGCTACTTTTCCCAAAGTGCTTATCTTTCCTAGAGGTCCTGTATCATATTTCCTACCCTCTCTGTGTCTCACATTCAGAAGGGAAATTACAATTGCACTTACCACCTATTGTACTCCAGTAAATGTGATTTGTGCCATTAACAGTAGAAGGACCCAGGCTCTATATGGACCTGACACTGCAGGGTCTCAGGATGTGTCTGAGCTTGTCTTGACTCGAACTGAATTTGCTTTGTTGTAGCATCCATGCCGAGCGCAGTGACTGCTGCCTCCCCTGCTCCAGCTTCAGCCCTTGGGATGGCCCCCCTGGGGAGGGTGTCACACATCCCCCCAAGTCACTGCCAGACATTCCATAGCCCTTTGTGAGTGGGGGGATCCAGCTGGCAGCCTGGGAGAAGGAAGCATGCTGTTGATATGGAAACACATGAAAGAAACCCAAGTGGACAAGAAAAATGAGGAGAAAGAAGCCCCCAACATCAGCATCATACTCCTCCTCACAGGGAAGACATGCGAATGCTAATGGCTGATCAGAGACTACCCCACATTTTGCATAAGGAAGACTTCAAATGTCAGGCTTTGCCATGGAGGGACACGGGAAGTGTGAGCATAACACCAAAAAAAGGCCAGCTACTAAAAAAAAAATTGATGTAACAACTTTAACTGCGTTTGCTGATGTGTTTTTCTGTATTAATTAGGTAATTCAAGCACCGGGCTGATAAAACTAGTTCATGGCTCCACTATATGTTTTGTGTTCCCCTCTGCCGACAGTAACACTGATCCCAACCCTGTCTAGACAGCCAAATCCCACCCATCGCACCACAGGACAGTTCTCATGCCTTCAGTCGTTTCCATCCCACTCCACAGCTCAAATCACAATACGAAATGCAGTGCTACGCCTAACTTTATCTGATGAGGTAAAAAGCTTGCCCATTAAGCTACTGTAAGGCCTTCTCCACAGAAATTGATATTGAAAGTTAAGATCTCATGATTAAGTACTCAGGAACAACAATCAGCATTTACACCTGAAGGCTTGATTTAACTGATTTCCTCTACTTTCAGTCTTTCCCAGCATTCACGGACCTACCATAAATATCCAGAAAGAATGTTACCTGACACTTTGTAAGCCACTGCTTTAATTTCTTGTGTACCTTCTTCAGGTCTTAATCACATGAGGCAGTCCTGTCTGTCACCTGCAGTGCTTCACAAGATGGCAGCTCAGGAAAGCGAGCCACTCCTCAGACGTGCCACGAGCACACAGGAGGGAGAAAAACACGGAAATAACTGAAGACTCCTCTGCTAACATTCAGGAAAACACACTTTGAAAGTTTCATGGCCTTGTAATGAAAATTATCTTATGCCATGAGTAGAAAATTTGAGCTCTTCCATACTCTGAAGTCTGGTTGTAGGGGAGTGAAGGGGGAAAATGGAGGATTACAAAAAAAAGGAAGCCCCAACTCCCCCCACCCCCACCCCCCCGGATCACCAACCAGCCTATCAGGAAACAGCTAACAAGTAGGCTCCCACCAATCAGGGAGCGGCTTGCAGAAGCTGTTAGCTGCAGAAGCTGCTGGAAGGTGCTGGAAGCCACAGTCTGGATCCAGGGCAAAGCTAAAGCGGAACAAGACCTACAGAACCAAGCCGATCTCCATCATATTTGAAAAGTCATGGCTGTCAGGCGAAGCTCCCGGTACTGCAAAAAGGGAAACATCATGCCCATTTTCAAGAAAGGGAGAAAGGAAGACCCAGGGAACTACAGGCTGGTGAGCCTCACGTCTGTGCCTGGGAAGATCATGGAACAGCTCCTCCTGGAATCTGTGTTAAGGCACATGCGAGATGAGGAGGTGACCCGAGACAGCCAGCATGGCTTCACCAAGGGCAGGTCTTGCATGACCGACCTGGTGGCCTTCTGTGATGGAGTGACGGCATCAGTGGATAAAGGGAGGGCAATGGATATCATCTGTCTGGACTTCTGCAAGGCCTTTGACATGGTCCTGTGCCACATCCTTATCTCTAATTGGAGAGAGAATGAATTTGAAGGCTGGACTATTCGATGGATAAAGAATTGGTTGGATGATTGCAGCCAGAGGGTTGTGGTCAATGGCTCTGTGTCCAGGGGGAGGCCAGTTATGAGTGGTGTCGCCCAGGGGTCTGTCTGGGGACCGGTGCTCTTCAGCATCTTCATCAACGACATAGACAGCGAGATCGAGTGCACCCTCAGCATGTTTGCTGATGACACTAAGCTGAGTGGTGCAGTTGATACGCTGGCAGGAAGGGATGCCATCCAACGGGACCTGGACAGGCTTGAAAAGTGGGCCCACGGCAGCCTGATGAGGTTCAACAAGGCCAAGAGCAAGGTGTTGCACTTGGGACGGGGCAACCCCAGACATGTGTACAGACTGGGAGAAGAATTTATTGAGAGCAGCCCTGCGGAGAAGGACTTGGGGGTCCTGATGGGCGAGAGGCTTGACGTGAGCCAGC
>JAVKLA010000014.1:1928373-1948551 GCA_034782735.1 Sagittarius serpentarius
TGAAGGAATTCCTGGGTTTGCTTTGCTTGTGCGCGGCTTTTGCTTTCCCTGTTCAACTGTCTTTATCTCAGCCCACCAGTTTTCTCACTTTTACCCTTCCCATTCTCTCCCCCATCCCACTGTGAGGGGAGTGAGTGAGCGGCTGCGTGGGGCTGAGCTGCCGGCCGGGGTTAACACACAGCAGTTGCAAAAAAGTATTCTTCTGCATGAAGTATTAATGAAATTACGATGGACTGCTTTTTCATTTAGATTTACTACAACACACAGGGATATGTAGAATAAATAGCAGAAAAGCTGCCCTTGAAAATGAGCCCATTAGTCTTTAGGAATTTACACCCAGTACATCATGTTCATTTATTTCTTTGCTAACAGTTAAGTTATAGCCAGAAGCAGTCACCTATCAGATACAAATCTAACTGGTCAGCTCACTGAATTTTTCAATCATCAGATTTCACATGCAGTATGGTATTAGCTAGTTCTACGAGTACACATTTGCCTATACTGTTTTTAAAGAAACAGCCTTTATCATTACTATTTCTTCCCGGTTTTAGAACTGTCTTTTGATTGTCTTTTTTATGGTATTTCAAATACAAAATGACCAGGCTACATTGCTTTGTTCAGGATTTAGTACAGCTGATCCCAGCATCCTGTATTATCAAGAATACAATGATCCAGAAATAATCTTACATGTATCAAATAAACTTTCAGGACGCTGAGGCATGTCAGTCAATTGGAAACGGCATTAGCACACAAGAATTCACACAGTGAAAGAGGTGAACTTTTTTGCTGAAGAAACAAATCAAACATGAAAAAGAGGAATTAAACTGAGAAAAATGAAACATTAGAACCATAAAAATGACACAGTTCTAAGTAACTGGTTGGTCTGTGCAGCACAGCTTTTTCTCTCCTAAATGTAAAAGTTAGTTTTGTATAGACCTATGTGACAAGTTTTAAGCTTTAATATCAAACACTGTAATATATGCGATTTGAACTCTGTGCACCCTGGACTTCACTAAAGAAACCGAGTTAGACTGTATTTCTAGATAAGAGTTAAAATTTGGTATTTGACATCTTTGGCAACTATTACATACTTGTGCTAATGGAAAAACAGTAAGGAACTAGCTACATGAAAAACGTATGAATGAGAAAGTTATAGCCAGCATTGCAACTCACAGACTTAAACTCAGAATTCTTAAGTTCAGAATTTAATTTCTTCAGCAACTGATTCAGAAGTTTTATTGTATTTCTAAATAAACCTTCAAGGTAAATATTCTGTTCTCATCACAAAATATCACAAGTAAGCACTTGCAAGCCACCCCCCACTTCCCCCCACTTCCCACCCCATACGCACACATTGTTCTGGGGTAGATTTAATTATGACAGGGCGGAACATAGTTCTGTCAAGGGTCATGAAAGGTACTCAGACAGGCAGTTAGCAGTTAATGCACTGAAAAATTCTACAGATGATGAACAATTCCAAGAGACTGATACTCCAAACCTATCTAATGAGGTGGCCTTAACACTGAAAGTGATAGTACTACTTATGTGACTGAAAGACTAAAAATAATTACACATTAGAAATTATTGAGAGAAAATAGAGAAAGAATGAAAGAAAATAGAAAGGAGGTGGATTAAACTGCTATGGTGGTATTTCCAGGGTATCCTGAAATATGGGAAATAAAGCAAGCTTTTAATACTTGCAGACTTTTCTATCACTGATACCGCTTCTCAAAAAGTTTGGGCTTAGAGTACACTTCTGTGCTGAAAATCCAAAGCAAAGACAACAAAATAGCTACTTGCCTGACTTAACACTAGAGGAGGAAAGGCTCTGAAAACCACTCCTGTACATACAAGCCCACTGCAGACTAAGCATCCAGAAGTTCTACAGTAATTCAGGAGAAGACAACTGTAAGGAGGTATTTCTCTTATATTCAGATGCTTAGGTCAACGGAAAAAAGGGTTGTCACTCAGTTTCCGGCCACACGTACGTGTTCAGACCTAGTAGTTTGGTTTGAATGCAGGAATATCACCCTAACTTAACAGCAAGTGGATAGTCAACATTAATTTCAATTAAGAAATTATGCTGATTTCCAAGATTCAGGATTGAAAATATTATTTCTCCTGTAGTTAATAAAATGTGAATTTGGCAGATGTACAACTATAAGCAAGTGACTGACTAAACACGGTTATTTTCGAATATATGAAGATAATAAACACATCCACTAGATTTATGGAAAAGATAAATATGAAATATAAAGTAATACTAAAATATATTAATTTTATGCTTTATTTAACTTTGAAGATAAACTTAACATTTTAAAATTAGTCTTCTCCTAAAGAATACCTGCTTTCAAGGTATTAGGGCCAGGGTTTCTTCACTCTTAATGCCTGATGTTAAACTGTTCTTTCAAAAACTCTGAGCTGGTACACAGAGCTATTCACCAAGGAAACGAGAAAGAAGGAACATTAGTAAATGAGAAAGGAAGAATTATTTAAAGACAAAACCTGAAATTAGATGCATCTGTCCCCTTCCCCACGATTCCTCTTTTCCAGAACTGGAAGCTAGCAGGATAAAAGCAAGCTGTGGTTTTCCTCATTACTGCCTGTATAGTGTGCTTTAGTGACAAGGAGGCAGTGTCAGTGGCGCACTGCAGGATCGTATTTGCCTCGACACAATCTCTGTAAAACATACAAATGCTAGAAAAATACCCCCGATACTTTAACCGCTTTTCTGCCCTACAGGTCAGTCCAGGAACAATACCAGGGTCTCAAAGGCTCCTTCCTACCCGTAAACGTTACCCTTAATAACTACTAACTTCTCTGGGTTTTACGTTGCTACAGAATCAAATGATTTTGAGAAGTGAGAGCCTACGGCGGAGAGAGAACAGAGACCGAACTAGCTGTTCTTGTTTAGTCAGCAAAACATAAGAACTAGAGCTCTCTTATTTACACCAAAAAATCCCTCACCTTGGTTTAGGGCAATGTTGTACCTCAGGGCAATTTATAAATAAAAGAAAGGTTTATTATTTAATTTTTATAAGACACATATTAACACATACACATATATTTTTAGAAACTGAATGAAACATTTCTCCCTGTTTCTCTCTTCTACAAACATACTGGGTTTTATTGTTTTGTCTAATACTCCGAGGAGTTGGGAAGAAACTAGAGTACAATCCTGTTTCATTTGGGGGGCCATAAATAGAACTGTTGAATAAATAGAACTGTTGATACCAAGTGCTTTTGTTAAAACCCACTCTGCAAGACTATGAAATGAATTACCAGAAAACAGAAGAAAATCTGCTTCAAGAACCAGCTTAAGTAATAATAATGTCGCTACCTATCATACCATTTTCAAACTGATCAGGAACTCTCACAGTTAATGACGCTGTCAATCTTCTTCTGTTCCCGCAATAAACATACTGTTATTTATGAGTAAAGCAAAGCTTATTGAAGTGCAGTGATCTTAACTCCACAGATGCCTTCAAATTCTTTTTTGCTCTTACCATTTGAATTTTGCTACATACCTGCTAATTTGCAGAGAAAATTAATGTTTTTATCAATCAGAAGGAAACCTTTGGTCAGGTACCAATCCATTTAAGTAATTCTCAAACAAGAAGCTAGGCTCAGTGTATGGGTTAGCATCAACACAGGAGGCAAGAACAGTCAGATATTTACTATGACTGACCTATGCTCAAAATTCTGGTTCACTTTTCTGCTGAAGGATCTATTAAGTATTTGAACAAAACACTGTGATGATTATTTGGCCTCAGAAATCTGACACAACCGAATGGTCCTCCAAAGAGTTCTTAGTGAATGGATCAGCTCCTCAAAAGAGAAACAACAAAAAAGGCAAAACAATCTGTTGAGCATTTGGTGATGCTCTTCTGTCTTCCACAGTGACTGCTGGATACTGAAGCAATACTTGGTTTTGTGACTGCAGGTTTACTTATCACCGTGTAAATTACAGAGGAGGACAGTTAAAGTGCTGCTGAGTCCTGACCGCAGTGCTGGACAGTGGTATCAAAAAGACGGGGATAACAAAGAACATAATTTGAACTGCAGAATCTTTAAAAGTGGAAATAACTTGTGAAAAGATAAAATGCACCTGGACAAAACTCTAGATGAGCTCACATAGATAATGCAAGTAATCTCACATGAATTTTTAATAAAGTTGACCATATACTTTGAAGAAAATGTGGGAATCAACAGTGTTAAAATTTCAGCAATATTTCCACATTTGGATATTTCTTCTGTTGTTTCCATTTTCTTGAAAAAAAAAATTTCATACTGTTGCCAGTCATGATCCCTGTCAGAGAAGATGCCACAGTGGCAGTAACAAGTATGTATTCTAGCGGGAACATTCTTAGTGCGCTGCTGGCTACTTCACACAGAAGGGAACTACTTAAATGTGAATGAATAAACATAAAGGACTAATCACACAGCAGGACTTGTGCTTTGCACCACCTTGTGTAGTTAAAATCTGCTATCTCCTTATGCTAATCATTTAATTCCATCTGTTGAAAACCCACTACCCACATGTCTAATGTAATGATAGAAATTGTACTTCAGAGTGTCATTCACATGTCTACCATGCCTATGAATTTCTTCCCATGGATAATGCTATGGTTGTACAAAATAACGTGTAATACACAGGAAAATGGTAGGTGAAACATGCCAATGGAGAAGCTGTATCCTCTTAAAGGAAGTGAGACTATTTCTTAAAAAAACAAACCAAAACCCAGAAGCTTCACTTCTTATCCAGGAAACAAAATTTGTGAGATAAATTTTCAATGAGAAAGTTAATACACAGTGAATCAGGAAAAGAAAGGCTACTCTATTTGTATACAAATTCAATTGCTAAAACAGCCACATTGACAGTTTCTTGAGTAGTCTCGTCTGTCCTTATGCATATCTGAAATATTTACCCAGTGCAGATGAAGCACTATTAAAAATATAATGTGGCTACACAAAGACTGTATTCTTGTGAGTATACATGATTTGCATAATGACAGATTAGGCATTTTCTAGACTTTAACCAATTGACTCTGTAACCTATACAACTCTCATTTAGCGTATTTTGTCTGAGTTTTCTGAGCATTCAGTTCAAAAGGGAAAAAGAGGTACACAGAGATACATACCGCGCGCAAGTGTATGACCCGAATCTCCAGTCTTCTCTATCACCTGCGTGTATTTCTGCGAGTTTCGTTACGTGTTCGGCACAACAGGCAGCACTCGGAGAAAGTTCATTTCGACACAGAGGCGCGCTGCTCGGACTACACCCAAGAGACTGCCGCCGACTTCTCTCTTGTAGTCGCACCTTCCTCGGTTCTGAAGAAACGCTTGCGTGGCCTGTGCCAGGCCTGCAGCCTGCGGCCGGTTAGAGGCCGGCATCTCCTCCCCGCAGCGAGGCAACTGGCTCTGGCCTTGCCCAAGCGCTCCCAGGGCAGCCTACGCGGCTGCTTGCAGGTGTTGCTTTGGCAGCAGCGCGAGCTTAGCTCTTAAAAATGTTCCTGTTCAGTTATCGTTTTGTCAGACAGCCCACTTTTTTCCTGAGGAGAAAGACAAAATGGCTGAGGCGGAACTTTAAATGTTCTGCTAGCGTAGATGCAATGACCACAGGGGAAAAAAAAAATCGCATTTCCATCCAATACAACTAGGGGCACAAAAAAGTCTGGGAGACGTAATTTATACAAGAAAAAGATTCCTGGTACTGCTATGGCTTGTGTCATTCAAGAAGGCAGTGAAGAAAGAGCTCCTTTTGCAAGCAGGTCTCTCTCTAGCAGTGGGCTTTGTTGGTGTGATCGCCCTAGCAAACTGGCTGCAGCCCTGAAACTAGTCCTGACATTCAGCCACGGTATAGTGGTATTTCATGATAGAAGACAAGACAGCAGAGTTTTGTTCTTGCTCAGTTTCAACGGCTACTTCAAGTAAGTGTGTTAGAACAGAAAGAAAGGAGCTCAGAATAATCTCTAATAACAAAAAGTGTCAGTTCAAATGGAGGCATTGATTTCCACGATGACTTTACTACATATACATATGAATATATACACAGACCGGGTCCGCTCTTCTACTGGAGCTGTACAGAAGTTCAGGTACAGCTGGCGGTTGTTCCAAAGAGCACAATGTCAGCTCCTGCGTGGCTGACTGAAACACTTGTGAACTTTCTACGCTGTATTGCAAAGGCAGCAAAAGCGAGAAAGTTTCTCTACGAAGTTTATGTTTGCTTCTTGTAACAAATTTCAAAATCAAAGTAAACACTGCACTCTACTTAATGTTCACTTCTGAAAACCAGAGGGAGAACGGCGAGGGTGAAATAGAATGTGTTTTATCGTTCAGAGATGTTAAGTAAATGCTGAAAAGTTGTACCAGAAGGCTCTATCTGTTTATCTCAACAGTTTCAGTTCTGTGTGTTCTTGCAGAGGGCTATGAGGTTGGATGGGGCTCCCCTCCCCTCTTCCCTGCGCATCGGGGCACTCAGACTCTGGGAGAGGGAGCACTATTCACCTCCCAACTGCTATTCTAACCCCCACGACGATGAGTGAGGAAGGGGGTGGAAGCTTTCACCATGTATCAGCTAGTACTCCTGAGCCAAGGAGGTGAAAGGATGCAGTCCACACCTAGGAAAGGACTGGTTCACCATGGCATTCAGGATGCTTCCCTGTGTGCAGGGAAAAAAAATGGGGCTAAACTGTATTTCATTTATGATGACATTCTAGCACCATCCCGATATACTTCTCTTCATTTGTGCTAGCTTCCAAACTCAGACCATGGCTGCGAGATACATTTCCTATAGCATTTTCTTACCATTTTTACAAGTTCGGATTAGTTGCAAGCTTTGATTTGTCTGTATTTATCACATAAGTCTCGGAAGACTGATCCTGCTACATTTTGAACAGAGCAGCATATCGTACCTCCCATAGGCTTACTGATTGCTGTGCTTTCACTTTCAGATTATGGTGTGTCTGAACAAGTGTCAGGTTCAGACTGTGGCCTATGCTTAATAACTTCTAAGAGCTGCCTCTAGAAAATCCAGTGAGTAAAGAATCTAAGTTAATGAAATGTATAAGTAGTAAATGCTATGCTAATACATGAGAAAACTGGGAAGGTGATGACTGCAGAACAGATCTAATCATGGAGATGCTAAATGCTTCCTGAGAAGTACCCAGTATTCAGTAATGCTGATCTTGGCTGAAATCCACTCTTTGATACCTTTTAGAATAGTATGATCGATCAATGCCTGTAAGCCTTCAAAAAGCATCCTGAAGAGGCTCTGCCCTCTTGATTGGTGCGTTTTTTTCCTCTCCCCTTAGTTATACAGTATATTGTGTGGCAGGCACAAAGTCAAACTAAGGGGAACTCCTGAAAGAATCACACAGATCCACTTTGCTTGGGGGAAAATGTCAATCTGAACTGGAAACAAAGAAGGATCAAAATTACAACAGAAATTTACAAACTTTAGAATTAGCTGGGTGTTGTTTAAAAACTAAATATTGAATGCATGTTATGTGCCTAAACAGAAGATGTTAAATATTTAACATTTAACATCCTCTCCCATACCACATACACGTCATGCTATTTGAAAGTTACTTTACATGTAAATAGTGACATTCAAGAACCAGTGACATCTGCACTGCCTCCAGTTTATGCTGCTACTTTTTAATGTAGCATTTTTAATGCCTACATTTTCAAAAAGAAAATTCAGGAGCCCTGAATTGAAAAGACTAGGTCTATTTTCTGAACATCAAGCCCTGCTGTGTCCCAAGTTTTGTGCCCACATATTCATGTGGGCACATGTACAGAAGTCATTAGTCACTATTCGCTTCAGAAATGACGTTTGTTTTTTCCAGGTAAAGGCACGCTTTTTTTTTGTTTATAGTGATAAGGCTTAATGTAGTATTTAAAATATGTATCTTAAACTCAACTCAGTGCATGGAGTATTTAGTACTGGAAATTTGGAACTGTTTGGGTTTTTCTAATTTCTCCAGATAAACTCTTATTTCACAACAAAAGTGTATATATACGCATATACGTGTAAGTTAATTTCTCCAGATAAACTCTTATTTCACAACAAAAGTGTATATATATGCATATACGTGTAAGTGCATATAAATCTATGTATATAATATTGCTTACACCACTCTTCCATCATGAAATAGGATTTTACTGTATGAATCATGAGGAAAGGAGATGTCTGAAATTATATACCAAAACAGAATGCAGAATTCTTCCACTTACTGCCAGCTATTGTTGCTCTCCTATTTGAAGGATAGATGCGGCCTGAGGCGGATTTTCTTTATTTTGAAGCAGTTGGCTCCAAGTGTAAAGAAAACATCATGCTGAGCTACCAGGAGCAGTGTTCATTCTCATTTGAAAGCAGGTCATGCATTCAGCTTTGCTCTCAATTTCCGAATAATCCCAGCAGTGGGCACCGCACAGGCTGCTTCAGGCCTCTGAAAGGACTCATACTGGTAGCATCCCTTAACACACTTATTAGTGGTCTGGGCCTGCCTTTCTTTTGCTTCAGTTTCTAATTTTGCACACCTGCCACAACGAGGCAACCAAGAAGTCTGCCTACGTCACTGACTTTTTTTTTCTTTTGCGGATAACACCACTCAGCTTTTCCCTCAAAACAAAGTGAAAAATAATATAATCGCTGCAAATTCTGTCACTGCTTCTCAAGAAGTATCCACAGATATGAAACAAAACCAAATGAACTGTCAGCATAATACTCAGAACAATGTATTTCAGTGGATACTGTCATCTTCAGCACAACTTCCCTTACCGAGAACACGAGCTGGGAAGGTATTTAGGTCCTATCCCCAAAGGCGGCTGTTGTTCTGTGATGTCAGTCAGTCAGTCACACACTCAACTTCCTACCCCACAGGGCCTCAAAATTAGGAAGCATTGATTTTTACTTTAAGGTCTTGTGTTTCTGTACCGTACATCAACCAAAAAGGAAAAAGATAAGACTTTGCAGCAGCAAATGGTAATTTAGCTACTTACACTTGGTATACTGTACTCTATTCACACAGCTCTGATTAAATAACAAACTTGGTGAGGGGAATATAAATTGGGGGCCACTAAAACATTATACAGACTATTCCGTTCATCTCAGTTTGACTGTACAACAATTACGGCAGTGATAATCAACTAAGGTGGTATGACGCCATTATCTGATCTCTCCTACTGACTGGCAGTTCCCTGCAGGTGCAGCTATGCTTGTGCCTGGAGTGCCAGACAAAAGTTCGTGTTACTGGTTTCACCAGTCCATCCAGATAAAACACCTACAGAGATACTCAGTGATGATCCAGCTGGGTCTTACCCTGTGGGAAATTAAACCCTTCTAGGTTCTACAAGGTCTGTCACATTATGCATACTAGCTGTTGGAGGCAGCCGGGAGAAGACTCAGAATGTGGACACGGAGACAGCAAGACTAAGTAACTGTTTCTGCAAGACCTGCCTTGGAGCAACCTCATTCCAAACACATCTGTTTCAAATTTCATGAAATAAGAATCAGAGGGAAAAAAAAAGAAAACACACACCAAAACCTGGCAAAGTAAGTGGCTGCAAAACTTCAAAATGACACATGGGTTCCTTCATGGGGACTTGCAGGGTGTTCTCCAGGAGTGCAAAGGTAACGCTACCTAAGGAAATACCCTTTCCATTAAGAAGCCAACCACCATCATCATCTGGAATGCCTTCAGCTGCTGTTTGCTAACCAAGCGGACACGGGCAGACGAGCTGTGCAGCTGTTACAAAAGAATGATTTATACGCTGGCATGTGAGGGATATCACTGCCATGTGTTACAAAGATCGTCAATTTTAGAAAGTCTGCTCCTGAAGCTTCCCCAACTGTGTTAGTGTAAATGAAGGAATCATCAGTGAAAACAGGTACCAGGTACTTCTCTGTTGTGCTCCAATCAGTGGTCAGCCACCCACAGTAAATTAAAAAAATGCTAATTTGTCAGGAAAAGATAATGGCTGTTGTAGTACTCATAACAACATGGACATTAACGGTGTCAGTGGCCTTGGGCTATTTAATAACCAGAAACAGATTAGTATTATGTTTACCTTTAAGAAAAAGTGGGAAGGAGGACTGGGGCACTACAGACCAATTGTCTTCATCTCAGTCCCTGGAAAGGCCATGGACATGGCCTCTTGGAACCCATCTCCAAATATAAAGGACAGGAAGTTAATCAGAAGCATTTAACATGTATTTACCAAGAGCAAATACTGCTTGAGCAATCTGTTTGTATTCTGTCATGAAAAGTGTAGCTATACCAATAAGGGGACAGTGAGGGGATTTAATGTATTTTGATTTTAGCAAGAGTTTTGACACTAACTCCCACGGTATTCTCATTTGGAAAATGAGAAAATCTGAGCTAAACATTAGGTAAAATAAAAATCAGCTGGACTGCCAGGCTCACGGGGTAGTAACCAGTGGCTTGACATCTAGCTGATGGCCGGTAGTGAGTGGAACACCTCGGGTATTGATACTGTCCAACATCCTTCTCAGCAATCTTGGTACCACCACCAAGTGTATGCTCCAAAAATCTGCATACAGCACAAAGCCGGGTTGGGGGCAGAAGTAACACTCAGAATAGCACAGTTTTAACCCAGAGCTGACACACGTGAGGGCTGGGCCCACAGAAGCCTCAGGAAGCTCAGTAAGGAGGACTGCAAAGCCCTGTGGTTGAGGCAGAGTGAGCCCACGCTACAGTATGGGCTGGGAGCTGATGACCAAGCAGTCCTGCTGAGAAGTGTAACTTGAGCGTTATAGTGGATGCCAAGTTGCATTTGCGACACTTTCGGCAATGCTGTGGATGCATCTTGAATACTATGTCTAATTTCACTTCCCCCACCCCCCGCCTCCCCTGTGCTGAAGTAACAGAAGGGAGTCCGGTTCAAAATAATCAGGCATACAGGTGACATGACCTACACGCAGAAGCGAAGGGAACTGTCTTGTTTAATCTTGTGTAGGGAAGTCCAATGAGTACTCCGTAACAACATGCAACTACTTGGGAGTGTTACAAAGATGCTGGAGATTAATTCTATTTGAGCAATGACAGAAAATAGAAGATGGGCTAAAAGTCATGACCGTGAGTAGGAAGGTTCAAGCTGGACATATGGGAAAAAATTTCAGAGAGACTGCAGAGTTCCCTACTTTGGAGGTTTTCAAAATTTGGCTAGACAAAGCCATGACCTGATCCAGCACTGACAACAGTCCTACTTTAAGCCAACGGTTGGAATAGATGACCTGCAGAGGTACCTTCAAGCCAATATTTCTGTGACTCTATGATTATTTCCCCTCCCTATTTCACAAGACTCTGTAGACCTTTTATTACCAGTCTAATGAAGCTTTTGGAGAGAAGCTGGACTGCAGAGGAAACGACAGCCTCTGTAACTTTTACTTAACCCATTAAATGCTGCTATGTTCTGAGAGAATGCCCAGTAGATGGTAGATGTGCTTTGGTCTAGTTGGATGCCAAGTAAGATGGCGCCAATCCAATGTCTGCAGCTACACGTCTGTCATAATTCATATCTTTATCAGTCGCCCACATAAGCTTAATCATCACTACATCATCTTCTGCCACATCTCATTCAACTGTAAACACTTCTGTGCCAGAGTATTTTTATCTACGTGCATTTTTTCCTCCAATATTTTTCTTCTCCTCTGCAGACTCTCTAGCCACTCTCTTTAATTGTAGTATTCATGGCAGGAGGAAAGAAAAAGCTTTGATCCGTAGTTTAACTAGTCCATAATGAACTGAAGTTTCCTAGTTTCAAACACTTGCTTATTTACAGGCCTTTACTAGAACCTCAGAATAAAATCCTCTGCATTTGCAGCCAAAGTCAGCCTTTATTTGCTACTGCTTACTAATTGCTGTCTATAAGCATACAAAACTCGAATGTTTCAATCCTAAAAACTAATCAGTTTGGACTATAAGGAGCCCTATGCTTGGACTTCTCACATCTTCTTGACTTGATGAGCATACCTGGGTAGAATCCAGATTTGAACATGTGCATAACTGATACATGCACACATACCGGTTCTTGCTTAGTAGGTTGCAGTTTAACAATCTTGTTACACTACTAAATATCATCAAATTTAAATTGTATTCATTGACCATCATATCTAAAGTCATCTCCTAAAACAAAGCAAAAAACTAACTAAAGCCAAACCTGAATTTTGGTATCTAATCTCAAAGGTACATTCACAGGCATAAAGTCACTCATGTTAACTTCCCTTATGTGAGAGCTCCTACATGTAAAACAAGATATCCTGAAAGCAGAACATAGTTCAAAAGAATGCATATTCTAATGGTTACATTAAGTGAAACAGCTTCCTCTAGAAGGAGCTCTTCCACAGACTTTTCCAGACTTCATTTCATTTAATTTCCTAATAAATCAGAAGATGTAATAGTTTATGAGAATTCATTCCATTGTTTGTTTATTTTAAAACGACTATATTAAAAAACCAGGATATTAAACTCTAGTTCAGAAATAGAGGGGAAGTCAGACAAAATACAATTTTATAGTCATATAAAATTACTAGCTGGTATTTACTGCAATTCAGTGAGTTATAGTCCACTGTTAGACACTAAACCTAAAAGCGCATTGTTGTTCTCAGACTACGTGCAGCATCTTGAAGAAATATTATCTCAAATGGATATGGAGTTATATATTATGTACATAGAGTTATTGATGTAACACAAACATATTGATACAATGAGTCAGTAAACAAAAGAAATCATCACTTACTAGTGGCTAACACATTTCCCTTTGAAGCAGGGAAAAAACAATACTTCAGATGCCATTTTCGACAAATACTATCAAGTGACAACTTTCTAACAGTCTATCCATTTTATTGAGACTATGAATAAAAATGAAAAGTTTGCCCTTCTTCAAAAGAAGTGAAAATAAAAATAGTTACTAGCTGTATTGCCCTTCACAGAAAACTGAGTTTCTACCACTAGTTTTCCTATCTAGTTTTTATTTCATCATTTAACCAGCTTGTACCAGAAAAATCCCAAACAGCGCCTAATGTACCATGTCTGGTAGACTTTCCACTGGAGAGGGTTTCAGGAAACAAGCCTGTAGATTGCTGGGATTGCACATCAATGATCTAGAAATTTAATTTTTCAGTTAAAACCGATTTGGTTTTCAAACCTGCCAAGACCTGGAGTGAAAAACAGATGCTTCTCATTTTTTTTCCCAGCGCATGCCACCTCTCTAGAGAAGACACTTCAAATAATACAATTAAGGCAGTGCACAAGCTTCCTATCATCCTGGTTTTTTACAAGTTTACCATACTAAGATGACTTCTGTGCTCGCACTGCCAGTGTAGCACCTAGAGTCGTATCTTAATTTCTAAATCTAGCCAGCTGCAGACACTGAAAACTGTTGAGAGATTTACAAAACGTAACACAAAACAAATTAAAGTCATTACCACTATGAAAGTAAAAGTGGGATAGAAAAGTGGCTTCAACTTTATAGCGTTGTGCTATTAAAAAAGTCTGTAACCTTTTCTAAGCCTTGCATCAAACATCACTAAATAGCTGGAAGGAATAAAAATAGGAGACACCTGTTTGCTGACAAAAAAACCCCAAACATAGTCAAAGAATAGATTTTACTCTTCTAGTCGATGCCAGAGAGTATTTACCAGACAGGAAGAGGAAATTTTCAGAAGTGCAATGGGTTGTACACAGCCAATCTTCAGGATAGTCTCCTTCGCCTCTTTGGGTGTCTGCACATTATTTTTTTTTGTTTTTATTACCCTTTTCAAATCAGTTGAGTATTTAGTATGTAAATGAAGTATGTTCATTCCAATAAAGCACTGGTAGTGACGAATTATGTTTTCTGTTCTCTACTTTCATCAATCTTGCAATCAACAAACTTCTGCCACTGCTCTACATTTACTTGGAGGGCAAAGGTGGGTAGATCACTTCCTATTAGTGTCTCTGTTTCTATTTACTATCTGACACAAACAGCAGTTATATTTCTTACTGGAAGACCATCACAAGAAGATTGTTAATGAGAAATTAGAAAAATCATAGGAATACTTAGTAGGAACTGAAGTATCCAGCGTCTGAAGTACATATTTCCTTGTGCTCACTGAGAACAAGCCAGAGCACCTCCAGTCTTGCAGGAAAGAGTGTCTCAGGGGACAGCTATCATGAATGACAAATACTTGTTTGGGGAAAACTGAGTACTGGAAGAAATCAAAAAAGGGAGAAATATACAGCAATATACATGACTTACACAACACTATTACGGATCATATTTATGACAGATGAGCAATTAATAATGGCGGACACATGAAGGAAAGCTTGGAAGGGCTTGGAAATTTTGGGACATAGAAATATCCACATTTAATGTAAATGTTTAAAAATAACCTTTGGGAAGGATCTTAAACATACTTAAGGGCAATCACCGCCTCTAACCAATTAAACTGAGACCTATATGTGGTGGTAGATGAAGAGGTGGGGAAAAAAATGTTTTTCTACTGAGTTCTTCAGGCATTCCTCTGAAGTCTGGTGACAGTAAAAGATCAGACAGAGAACAAGATGAAGCTGAGGTCTAACATTAAATGGCAGTTCCTATATTCCATTTTCTCTCCTCCAGTTCTCTAATATAGTAACAAGTACAAAGAATTATGTGTCAACATTAGACAAAGTTACTGAAAATTGTATAAACAATGCAAACACAAGCTGTACAGCAATGCTTAAAAGGTGAGAAAGATTATTTTGCAATAGCTGTTTGACTTGTTATTTTACAATAGTTGTTTTGACTTGTTTCTAGAATTAGTGCTTCCTAAGACAAGGTTACTTCTACATGAAGTAATTCAAGTGTACACAGTGGGAGGAAAAAAAATCTGTTTATGGGACCATGGCAGCCATTACCTGGTACTATACTACAGGAGGGTCTGAAGGGAGAAAGTTATGCCACTGGGATTAGTTCACGGGGAAAAGCACTAAATCTCCACTGCAGACTAATGGGAACTTGATGAATGCTGATCTTTAGCTGTGTCCTGTACAACTGAAATTGAGAGTTTCAGCGTGAAACCTTCAGGAAATAATGAAGCACGTCAGCTAAAACCAGGTACAGAAAGAACATTTACTTCCAGTTGCATTAATATACACAATTCATGACACTTTAGAGAAATTCTGATAGAATTACAATGTATGTCACATGCAGGCATAGAACACAATACCTTATATATATTCTTAAAGATGAGTAAATATAAATAGTAGTTGAAATTACAGAAGGTTTTTATAGTAAAAAACTACCTTTCTGGTACTATTACTCTGTCAGATGATTTATTTATAAATACAGAGTCAAATGCTAAGGTAGTAACTAACCACATTCATGCATACTAGCACACATGTGCACTTGTCAAAAATTGTATAGCTCCCCTGGAGACTAATTCTGGAAGGTCCATTTTCAATGCTGAACTTAGATGGAAAAATGATTTTTATTACTATTCTGGGCTTCAAAAATGACCAATTTACCTGAATAATCCCCTCCTTTCCCTTTCTCTTGCCCTTGCCCGCGCCCTTCTCTAAAACGTAACAATCTGTACATCTGAATGACAACGCGAAACAGTTTGTCCTAAAAAAATAAAACGTTACAGTGAAGTCTCTTATTTATATCAGACCTACTTTGTTTTCTCACTTTCTACATGCAGGGTATAACAAAACCGAAGAGCTGTAAGCTACACTGTAACTTTTTCAATAAATGCCCTTTTAAAAATAATCAATCAGTCAATCAATCAAACAAAACCTGTGGAAATTCTGTTGTTCCATCCAATGACTTGAAAGATACTGTCCTTCAAATTCTTTATCTGGCCAAAGTTAAGGGACAAGCGAATGCAGTTTAGAAAAAGTTTTTCTTATATGGGCAAGCTGAAACACTAGTAATTCTGTATTTGTTTTAAAATAAGATCTAGTATTGTCCCTTTTTATATTTCTTGTGGCTATTTGGTATTCTAAAAAATAGAGCATGCTCATTTAATTATTCAAAAATACCCTCAAGGATTCCAGTAAACTGTGTCTTCCTGTCTGAGCTACCAGTTTTCACATGAAGCATGGCCCTTTTTTTAACTTGTGGACTGTCACTCAAGATACAAGGTAGTAACATTTCTTATGTTTGCAAAATGCCAGTAGGTTAGAACTCTGTAAAACAGTAAGTAAATTACTTTAAATAACAACCTGTTAAACATTTTCAACTATCACTTTATATGACTTGTTAATTTAATACAATGAAATAGAGGCATCTTCTTTTTAAAATTACGTAACTTTTATGACAGATTTATTGCTGGTTTTGTCAACAATCACTATAAAAAGGCAAAGTCACTGCTAGCAATTTTGCCATTTGTGTACATGCACTCAGAATATGTACTTCAGAAAGAAAAAGAAATAAGAATGCTGCAAATATCACAAACTTCTGAAGATAGTAACAGCAAAAATATCAAAGGTGATGTGTGTTTGAATTACTTGTCTAGTATGCTTTAGTATTCCATATGGAATTCTGAATAAATAAGCAGCACATTACATCTTAAAGCACTGTGAAACTTTAAATCTTGTTCCAGGTGTTGGGACTTTATTTCAGCATGCATGTTTTGGGCAATGTTGAATTAAATATTCTCTGTGTGTGGCTAGAAAAAACTGCAATGTTCTGTTACAGGCACAATCCCAACTGTTCAGTCACTGCATCTTGTATAATGGGGATGTGTACGTGATTCCCAGTAGCTATTCTTGTTTGGCTTCTGTTTCGTGAAGTCAGAAAACAACTTAGCTAGAAAAACAAAAACAAAAACCAAAACCAGTATATACATAGGATAGAGGCATCCTGTGTCTTTTCAGGCAATGAATTTTTAAAAGCTTTCCTTAAAAAAACCAGAATATAATAATCGGCAATAGCCATTCAGATATAAGCTTTAAAATGGTTTTATTCCGAGACTGGGCAGCTGGGTGATTTGTACTAGATTTGTGTTTTGCTTTTGGGTGTGTTTTTTCCCTACTAGTTTTTAGTGCCTCACTTCCAGACACTGTTGTCTGCATTTTTGTAGACAATGCTAATTCCCTAGCAGACTGCACTTAACTGTTGAATTCTGGAACTTTAAAATTGTAAGGAGAGTGGGTAATTTTAACTAGATGCAGTACTATAATTGTAAATACCACTAGTAAAATGTGACAAGACAGAAAATGCATCTATATTAAAAAAAAGTGGTAGCCATGTTTGGGATATGTTTCTTAATGCCTTCCCTTTCTTCATGCTCCACTTTCACAGCTTCTTACCATTTTCAGTTTTTCCTATTTCTATTTTTCTATTTAACTGGCAAAATGCCTCCATAGGTATTTAAAATGTCTTGACATAATCTTTGAGTATCAGTATAAATACCCACTTAAGTGACAGAATGGTAATTTTTCTCTACTTTTGCCCAGAAGCACTAGGGGACACAGCTACAGCAGCTATTCCATCAGGTATACTGCAGACATTAAACATCTTCAGACACATTATTTGTCTGTTTTAAATGCTCATTCCCAATCCTGTGATCTTGACCTTCTCGTCATTTGCTAGCACAGGAGAAACCTCTCCAAAATGGGTATGCTGCCTCTTTACAGCTATGATACATTCCTTTACCTTTCATGCAGGATCATACAAAAAGAGCAACATATGAACTTGACCCAATCTGAATAAGCAAGGGAGCAATGAGGCATATATAAATCAAAAGTTATTACAAAGTATGAAAGCTACGAGCACCAAAGCTTCTTCTCAACAAGATTTCTAAAAAATATTTCTAAAATAATTCAGAACTATAATTCACCTGGATAACTACTTTTTTACAATGACATATTAACATTTTTATGATTACAGTTCTGTTTTTAGTTGAAAGTGTAGAGATATCTTAAGAGTACCAGTTAGCATAAGCAGTTTATTAAATTCATTTACTCTATATTAGCATGTAGCAAACAGACTACAATGTACTCGTTCTTTTCCCTTATAAGCTTGACACATGCGTAAGTAAAGAATTTTACTATATATCCAGAAAGTAAGAAACATACCTACACATTTTTATTATACTATTTCTTTTAATAGTATTACAGTATTTTTCACATGGAGACACAAGCATTTCCTGTTACAAAATGGAGTAAATGGTTAGAAACTGTCATGAACATAATTACCTGTTCTTATTGCTTTGACAGTAAGAATGGGATTTTGATTAAAAAAGGAAGTGAAATGTAATGAAAAATCACGCATATATATTTATATGCATATTTATAAATACACTAATTATACCTGCAGTGGTACAGTAACATGTTAGCACGCCAACTTTATCTAACCATTTTGCATGGAAACTACAGTTCAGTGATCAGCGAACTTGAGAATAAAACTCAAACACCTGTGTTCCCTCTGCTCCCAGCATCACTGAAATGCTAGGTGGTGTTATTACCGGAGGAATAAAGAAGGAGAAAGAAAACATTATGCCACTGTATAAATCACAGAGCGGCCCATCCCTGGATACTCTGTGTACCTCTTGTCCTCTTGTGTCAGTAAAGACAAAATAGAAATTAAAAGGCCTTGGAAAAGGGCAACAAGGATGACCGGAAGTTTGGGATGGCTTACGAAGGAGGAAGGACTGGGAAAGCCAGAAATCTTTAGCCTGGAAAGGAAGGAGCATGGGATAATATGGCAGGGGCCCACAAAAGCAAGGAAAGGATGGCTTGGAACAAGCTTTTCGTGCTCCTTTTCCACTCTAGAATTAGGGGACAGGAGATAAAGCTAGCAGAAGCATTGCTTAAAATTAAAAAACAGAAGCATTTCCTCATGCAACAGGCTAGACCTGTGGGTCTGCTTGCTGAATGGTATGGTCACAGAACAGTGGATGCTAGCAGGGACCTGTGGAGAGGGCTGAGGTAAAGCCCCCTCCTCAGAGAAGAAGTTTATATAGGTTCAGGGGAAGACTGTGTAAGTCCTTAGGGACTCACTGACTTCTACTGAACAAACCGCAACACACTCAGGAAAACCCGTTCGAGGGAGCATGAGAGAGTACTGGAGGACAAATAATACGAACGCACTTTTCATATTCTTTCCTGGCAATCCACTTATGGTCACCATTGGAAACAGCATACAGGGTTAGATGGTTTGTGCCTTGAATCTGCACATCCATTCTTGTATTTTTATGTAACCTAACACATACACACAATGCAAACCCTGAAATATTCATGCTTCGCTAAATGTACAGAATTAAGCAGTGAATTCTGCAAGTCATGCAGAACCCATCTCGTTATCAACATATAAACGGAGGGGCAACTGTTTTCACACAGAGAAGACAGAGAAAGAAACAACGTCCTGCTGACGTATTCAGAGCACATCCGAAAGTGAGAACCTATTGTTTTAGGACTTGCCTGTTTTAAGAGATTCTGATGTTGCAGTGAAATTGGAGTCACTCCTTCTATATACTACATTTACCTCACTGCTCTGAAAAACTGAAGATACATAGCTCTGTGTAATGTGTACTCTGCAACACTGGTCAGACCCTGCAAGCTGTCAACACCTCAATGACATGGAACTCTTCAGTTAACAATCTTCCAACAGAAGCATGCCTCTTCTGTTACATGGCACGTAAGACCTGAGTGATTCTCAAAAGGAATGCTTTACCATTATGCCACTCTTTGGGTTGATGGGGGCACACAGCTCTGCAAATGCTCCACGTGTTAAGCCTTCTGAAGTACAGGAGAACCTTTTGATTATTACCTGGAGGTACAGCTGACATGAACAGCTTCAATGAACAGTTCTATTTTCTTTGGGATGAAGGACTGAATGTACAGTACCGATAAATGACCTTTCTGTTTAAAAGACAGTTTCTTATATATGGTGGTATGACGTTTTGTTTTGTCATCCAGTTGACTAGGAAGTCATACAGAAAATGATAATGCAATATATATTGTTGGCAACAATAGCTGGAAGCATTCACAGCGTGTTCTATCACTGATAATAATTCTGCAATAACACAATGCTTTTCCATCTTTCTCCTTAAGCAAGTTCTATTCAGTTACATGAAACAGTATATGCCGAGGATTCTGAAAAATCCTGAAATTACATGACACCTTTGCCTTCTAATTCTATTTTATCATGTTGATTTGTGTCTGTTACATTCACTAGATCTGC
>JAVKLA010000014.1:1955711-1969111 GCA_034782735.1 Sagittarius serpentarius
CTGCATCCACCTCTGGGGTCCTCAGCACAGGAGAGACATGGACCTGTTGGAGCGGGTCCAGAGGAGGCCACAAAAAAGACCAGAGGGCTGGAGCACCTCTGCTGTGGAGACAGGCTGAGAGAGTTGGGGTTCTTCAGTCCGGAGAAGACAGCTCTGGGCAGACCTTATAGCAGCCTTCCAGTAACTAAAGGGGCCTACAGGAGAGCTGGGGAGGGACTTTTTACAAGGGCCTGTAGAGACAGGACAAGGGGCAATGTTTTTAAACTGAAAGACACTAGATTTCGATTGGATATAAGGAAGAAATTTTTTATGATCAGGGTGGTGAGGCACTGGAACAGGTTGCCCAGAGAAGCTGCGGATGCCCCATCCCTGCAGTGTTCAAGGCCAGTGTTCATCCAGGGAAAGATGTCCCTGCCCCAAGGCAAGGGGGTTGGACTGGGTGATCTTTAAAGGTTCCTTCCGAACTCAAAATATTCTGTGATTCTATGATCATGAATATAATTATTGTATCTCATTTGACATGTGGAGAATTTATCTGTCAATGTGTCTGTGTGCCTCAAGAGTCACTGTCACTTCACCATTTAGTTTAGGATAGAAATTAATCACAGATGATGATTCTCTCAGATACTGGAAAACAATGCCAGCAATCAATGCAAAATATTTGCTTAAATTACAACAGCAGCAATTCCTGGCTGTCCATGGGCCATTTGCCTCGTTAATTCTGTTGAATGCTAATGAAATTCCACAACTATTAACAGAAGGACACAAAGGATCAACAGGTGGAAACTGAACCACAGATTGAAATTAATACATTTGTTTCTTAATCTTCATTTCATAAGAAATGAAATTAGCTTCATTTCTTATAGTACTTTATGAAGCTATCAAGTTGTTACATACAACTAAGAATGATCATTCTTGCCTTAACAGTAGCAGACAGGTGTTTTAAATAAAATTATCCTTAAGCTTCAATTCTGGCCATCAATCAAAATCCAGATATTGAACACATGATTGTATAGGGGAAGATATTTATGCTTCATTCTCAAGTATGTTTATAAAGTATTTTCTTAGTATTTAATATTTCTACAAATGTAGCAACTGAATAGGGACTTAGATAATAACTGTGAGTTGTTACATTTATTAGATGCAGTAGAGCATAATGTATACAATCTGCAGACTACCTTAAGTTTAAAGGAGTTTTGCTATATTACAAGTATGTAAGATTTAAGATAACATGTATTTACTCAGAAGCCTTAAACAGCCAGAGCATGATGATGACAGATCACAGGAAATTTCTTTGCACATGTCTGTGCACACATACTATATAAACTACCTGTCATCTAAATTTGATTGCGAATTAATTTTCTCTTTTGAGTACAAAACACAGGAGTACATTCATATCCATCAACATAATGATTTTAAATTTTTTAGGGTTGGTTTATGTTAGAAGTTTACACAAATAATTCTGAAAAGCACTAGAAGATAAGTTTCCAGATAAAAGGGTCTGATACTAAACAGTGAATGGTTTAAGATAACATTTTTGAGCATGAGAATATGCATCAAATCCAAATGAGTTCACGTACTGCATACAGTAACAACACTGCCCTGAAATCTTATCAAATCAATGCGTATTAATTAAAGCAGTTACATGACAGTATTCATACTAACCTGCAACGAAAAGTTCTTCCAGGTCCATCAACACATACACCTCCATTGTAACAGAGAACCGAGTTCAGTGTAGGCTCACGGCAAACATCAACATCAACTTCACAAAACCTGCCACTGTACCCACTCAGGCAAGTACAAACAAATGCATTGACTGCATCTTGACAAGAACCTCCGTTAATGCAGGGAGCAGATTCACATTCCTGAGGAGAGAAGTAATAATACCTTGACTACACAGTTTTAAAACACATTACTTATTCATTTGTTTCAACAGCAAGTGCAAGAGACTGAATCCAGAGATTAAAAAAAGAGTGTTGGACTTTTTTTATTGTCTGATAAACAGAAGTCTCTAACTCGGGGCAATTTTTGTTTATACAGAGACCCTTTGATTACAACTCCTCATCACTCTTGAAACTATGTTTGTTCCTACTAATTAATCCTGGAGAAATGCAAATATATTTTCATATAAGCAGTCTTACAGCCAAAAGAATGTGCTTCCCACTCATGATTCCTTTATTAAAATTTTGAAGCATGTTTCCAAGCCACAGTTTACACAATTATTCCTTCTAAGTTTTTATAGTACGGCCTATTGCAGTGAAAAAAAGCCACATTAGTAAGACAATCCTGGACAGAATAAAAAACTATTTTTATTAACCAACGCACACAAGCCTTTCATCAGTACTGCGTGATAAATGCTTTCTTATTATCAATTAATGCATAATATTGCAAATAGAAACATGCAGAAATGTTTATGTGTTCACATAATAACAATTCCCTCTGATAAAGCTAATGTGAAAGTCATCAAATTCCAACCATGCAAAGTAGCAGCAGATTAATGTTTCTCCAGAATTACAGGAGAGTTTAGTTAGTGGAATTGCCAGTGCAAGAAATGTGGTTTTGCCCTTGAGCACAGAAACCTAGTTTTTGCCTATATCCCAAAGGAGTTTTATTTTGCTGCTGCCACCCAAATAGTCTAGCTAAATCCAGTATTTTAAATTTATTCTCACACTCCTGTAACTTTAGAAGGCTTAATTCTTTAAGGATATCCAAGGGCACTCAGATTTCCTGCAGGTACTACAATTGCTTTGACAGAATGTAAATTCAGATATCCATAGGGAATTGTGAGGAAACAACTTATTTTCCTATAAGCTCTGCAGCTGGGTGTATATAGGATGATTTATTAGTGAGCATTACATAAACTAATTGAATTATACATCCCACAGGAAGATGGGGCTAGGTCTACAGACTGCCAAAAATCCTGTGTCTAGGTTCTAGAAGTAGTCTTTTGCTATATTAATAACTTTTGTTGTTGGCAAACACAACTCGTCTTTGTTTTCTTTATTAAAAAAATCTCAATTCACAGTTCCAACTTTCTGGCTTTTTTTCTGCTGCAGTACCTTCTCTTGTCTAGTTGTCTTAATTTCTATTCACTTGTATGCATCTCCACTACTCCTGTTTTTACAGCTTTGCTCACTAGCAGAATAAATTAAAAATCTATCAATTAATGGATCAAATTTTTACCTAATTATAATTCAAAAGTTAAAACTCAAAAAATATCAAAATCATCAAAGTAACTAAGGATAAGTTCAAAGCTCAGACAAATGTTCACAGCTTGGGCACAACGTGCCATCACAGTCATACCAAGTTGCAAACTTAATGTAAAATCTTTTCATTTTCTTCTCTGGAATGCATTGTTCTTACAAAATTTTACAAAACTGCTCACAGTAATTATTTTTTACAGTAGCATAAAACCCAGACATTTTGTAGGAAAGAAATCACACCTATCACTTTCCAGTATATTTTGATGCACTGCAGTTAAAAGTTCGTCATTAGACTTGCAAAAAAAGAGAGTACACTGTTACCAGAGAAGTGCTTAGTCTGCACTGTTCTTAACCCAGGCAAGAAAACTGTTTCAGTGAACAGACACACAACTACGCTAAAAATGCCACAAATAACTTTATCCCGAAGTAGGTGAGCTACCACACTACCACCAAATGCTGTAAATCGTAGCCTAAAAGAACAAGGACATTAGATGGCAAACTGAAATTGTAACACAGCTGTGACCAAGTCCTGCTTATCTTGGAACCGACCAGAGACTGACTTTACAGCTTGGCATTAGGGAATAGCTGGCTCTGCAGAAAATTCCCAGGTACCCTGACTCCCTGAAGACAAGCTCACCTAACCACCAATGCTATTTCAGTTCTGTCTTCCTTTTTATAATGGGAGATTAAATTTTGACTATGACCCTTAACCAGACAGTTCCCAAATCAGAGCAGGGAGTTGCAGGGACTCAACAGTTCTAGAAATACTCTCTCTCTTCTCCAGTATCGTAGGGGGAAAAAGACTCTCTTGGGCACCTTGGGTGCCCAGTCCACAACCTAATAAGGTATTATTTAACCTTTTCTTGCCTAGAAGTGGTAAGACCCCGTCAAAAGAGAATTGCCTTTGAATAACTAAGAAACCTGACAATTACAAAAATAGTATTCACAAAGATGGGTCATTTTAGTTTTTCCAAACCACAAATTTGTTGACATACAGAAGTGTCACAATTGCTCACTTATTTATACTTCATTTTCTACCTTCTTATTTTCAGTGGGTCCTTTTAATCTTTACTAAATCTAAAATGCTACTCTGGCCTGGAATTTAAAAATGCGTGATTTTTAAGCTTCAATGACAAAGTCTTAATCTTACAGTAATCCTTCCAAAATTCTACAAATAACCTATTAAACAGAAAAATATCACTACCACTCCTTCAGTCAGTGAGAGCAGCACAGGCTTGGTCCCTTAGAAATTTACAATATTTGCTTGGCAGATACAGAGGATAAATACCAAGTTTAAACGGTGACAAATAACTCAAGCTAACAGACTGGATGCTGTTCATCTGCAGATAAACATAGGTCACTGCAATTTTTTGCCATTAGAATCAAATGTTTGCCAGAAGCAGAAAAGAAACATATTTTGCAATACCTCACTCATCATGAGGCCAGTTTCTCTGTTTCATTTTTCTCTTTCCTCTCCTCTCCTCAATCCCATTTCTGGGGAAAAGAGGCATACAGTGTTGTGAGCAAAAGGGAAGCTCTGTTACCATCACTATGCACTCATCCACTCACACTATTCCTAAAGTTGGCACCTTTATGGCAACTAAAAATCTGTAGATCATAATACAGAACAGAAATGTACACTCTGATCTTGACCAGCAATCCAGTCCTGAAGCCCAAAAGTAATTTGACTTTCATTTCCTAGTGAAATCAAAGGGGAGTAAAATTCTTCAGGAATTGCCAGTGGTTTTAGATTATGAACGTTTCAGGCACCGTTCTGGCTTACGATGTTCTTAATTCCTGCTGCTATTCCCTGCTATTTCTCACACCAAATCATGCTGCCTTAACTGTGCCAGAACAACAGATTAAAGTACTTGTTAAAAAAACAACACAACAATAAAAACAGACCAAAGAAACCTTTTTACAATTTTTTGAAAGCCAGTTTTCTAATTTGTTTCTCAGCACATGACCCATAATCAGTTCTGCACATGTAACTTGGAAACTATTATGAAGGGGTGAAGTATTTGAAGATGAGGACACAGGAAGTTCTTAGTCAGCACTGATACATAGAAGGGACAGAAATCATCAAAGTCTGAGTGAAAGTTTTAAAACCTAGCTAGATTAAAAAAAAAGGTAAGAATAGGACAGGTTGAAAAGGAATATGTATTTAAGAATATATAGTTATTTTCTGCACAAGCCTTTTTGATAAGGCTTTTTAGAACATTGTTTTTGGAATATATTTATTTTAACTTGAACTAATAATGCTTGCGGAAGCAGGAGCAACTGTCTGCAGAAATTTGTCCTTTTGTTATTGTGACATCACCTCAGTTTCAACTAGCCTTGTGCAGTAATAGTGAGAGGGTAACCATGATACATCGCCTTAAGATTCCAAATGCCACGGTGGACACCAGTGTATTCAACAAAGTAGGCAGAAATCAGTATTTCCTTTTGACAGATAAGAGTATTTGCAAGGTGACTGAATGCACTGGTAGCATAAAAAGATCCTGTAAGTGGGAATTTGTAATTTCAATATTGACATCTAAAAAGAAACACACGACAAAGTTTCAATGGAAGGTGAAGAAATAAGTATGAATGTATTATGATCAGGAGTAGTTAATGCAGCTAGCGGTTCCTGAATAGAACTGCTGATACATCTATGTGCAGTGTCACTTACTCCAAGATGAAATCTATGTGCATAGAACAAGTACTTCATTACAACATTTATACTTATTAGGGCTTTGTGTAACTTCTACTAACAATTTGCTAGCAATGAATGATCAAAAAAACCAAGCAAAAACCCCATACCAAAATGAAACTCCCCCCAAAAAATCACAAAAATACTTACAGTTCCTTGTTGGAGTCCTCAGCAAAAAAAGCTGAGATCTCCAGGTACCACCAAGCAGTCATAGCACTGAAACACTGAGGGGCAGTAACTGTGACAGCTTTTGCCTCTTTGACTTTTTTGTTTGATTGCTCAGGACTTTCTAGAAACAGCGAGTACTCTCTTTTTATTACTCTCTCTGATTTCTTTTTCTTTCAAGCAATACTTTCATTTTTAGTCTCCTCTGAGACCACAGAAAATCTCATCCTTTGACTGGGGCCTCTCTGGCTCACTCGGGGTGTGAACAGAAGGCGTAAGGCTTTCCTGTTGCTGCAGCGGTGTACAGGCTCTGTGTGTGAGCTTCTCCAAATTCACAATCAGCCTGGCCCCACAGCCACATGCTGTTCCAGGCTTTGCACATTGCTTCCTTTGAGAAAAGAAACTGTGGTAATTCAGGTATCTCTCTGGTGCAATCCTGTTAAAACAGCTTTACGTGGCAAGGTTTTATTTAGAGGGGGGTGGTTGCAGAGATGGCCTCTGTGAGGAGCGGCCGGGGCTGCCCCGTGCCGGACACAGCCGGTTCCCGCCGGCTCCGGCCCGCCCAGCGCCGGGCCCGGCTGAGCCCCCCCCCGGCCACGGCGGTGGGGCCTCGGGGAAAACAGATTTAAGAATGGGTAAAAAACATTATGCAGCGAGGCATCAGAGAGAGGAGTGAGGCAGAAGTGTGAAAAGCAGCCCTGCAGACACAAAGGTCAGAGAAGAAGGAGAGGCAGATGGCGCTCCAGGCAATCTCCGTCAGAGGTTCCCCCGAAGCCCCTGGAGAAGACCACTGTGAAGCAGACTGGCCCCTTCCAGGCCATGGAGGACCAGAGTGGGGCAGACATCCACACCGCCACGTGTGAGAACACCACGCCGGAGCAGGTGGATGTGCCCCAAAGGAAGCTGCAGCCCATGGTGAGCCCACGCTGGACCAGGCTCCCGGCAGGAGCTGCAGCCTGTGGAGAGGAGCCTGTGCAGGGGCACGTTTTCTGGCAGGTTCAGAGGAAAGTGGTTTAGTTTTTCATTGACAGTAAATTAAATTAATCTTCCCCAAGTTGAGTCTGGTTTGCCTGTGACGGTAACTGGTGACCACGACCCATCTCCCTGACGTTATCTTGACCCACAAGCTTTTCCTCCTATTTCCTCTGCCTGTCCTGGTGAGGAGCAGGAGTGCAAGAGCAGCTAGGCAGGCATGCGGCAGACAGCCCAAGTTAACTCGCCACACCTGCCTATTCAAAGACTCCCAAAACTTCCTTTTCTGTCATACCAGAGCAAGTAACCTGTCCAAACTGAGCTGTACTGCCTAGCTTTTTCTGTGGCCTTCACTGCCCTCCATCTTTTCCCTGTTTTCTATTTCGTTCCCTTCATAGGCAGCTTCAGTCAAATCAGGGCTGCAGCCATCCATCTCCAAGGAAGCCAGAAGAGCTGCTCCTCAGGCCTCATCTTGTCAGGTTCTTCCTGCTCTAAAGGGGTTTGTTTCTTCCACTGCCACCAAAAAAAAAAAGGTAAGTGCCCCTTATTCACTTCAGTTGAGGTGCTCTGCTCATTCCTCACACATTATCCCATCTGTAAATGATGCCCAGTACTCACACTTTCCAGCATACCAATACTACCCTTCCCACCTCATCTTTTAAAAGATGGACCCCTTCAATAACCTTATAAATAAACGATTTAACAAAATAGAAATTACACAACTGTGATTACTTGTACAGAGTTTTTATCAACTTTTCACTTCACCAATCTGACACACTTTATTGTCATCCAAGTATCTTGGATTTTTCTTACATCCGATCTCCTCAGAGTAAAGCAGGAGGGCTCCCTCTCAACAGGCTTTTTTTTCCTAAGTCTGTTTTTTTCTGTGAAGCGTACACTTTTCCTATTTTGACCTAACAAGGAATCCTTTGAGTTTATGTGTAGCTAACAGGCAGTGACCTTGGAAAAGATCTGAAAGTTACAACAGACAAACTAACAACATGAAGTCCCATTGCAATGCTATGGAAAAAATTGCTAATGCTATCCTTAAGTCTTCAGAGAGGGGAACTGTGACCTAGACAGGTGGTTATTCCTCATTTTATGGCTAGGGGAATCTGAAACATTGTGCCAAGTTCTAGAATCTGTTTGCCAAGTTCTAGAATCTGTTTATTATAAAGGATGTCAAAAAACTGAGACCACAAAATGATTTCGGTACTAGATAAAATGCTTTACAGTAAGCTAAGGAAAATAACACTCAACAGAAATTTAAGCTAGATTTTTTTTTTCCCAAAACATTATTACATCATATATCTCATTTTCACATGATACTGCTGAAAACGTAAATTATAGATATGGGTTAAAAATGATTAGACAAATTCATGGAGTACAAGTCTGTTTCTAGGTATTAAAAGCAAAAATCAACGTGAGTTCTCTGCTGTAAGAAGTTCCAGAACTCTCGATGGCTCTATGAGTGTTCTTAGGTTTAGTTTATCACTGGGGCGGGGGGGAGGGGGCAGGAAAGGGGGAGCAGAGAATGAGAATGAGAGAGAATGGCAGTGCACATTTATTTTCACAAGAAGTATTAGATATTAAGAAGTATTTTAACTCCCAGAGAAAGTCAGTACAAAAACGACTACCTGGATTCCCAAATCCAGATATATCCAGCTAGAGATAAGGTCCAACTTTACTACTGTCAGACACTACAAAACTGTCAAAACTAGTTCATCTTCCACCTCCTGTTTTAAAACAAAGACTGGATGTATCTGTAGAACATATGCTTTAAGCACATGCAAGTTAAATACACGTATTAGTTTCCATGGGGCTGTAAACAAAAGGAATATACAGACTTGTGACAGAACAGACTGGTGATTTACTGGCTTTATTTTTACCAAATTTTTGTTACGGTACATTTAAGTCCTCACTGATTTTCTTAGCATAGCAAGACAATTTAGAAGTCAAGCCAAGAAAGTGAAAGAATATTAAGATTTCTAATTATTCAACTCTTTAAGAGTAGGTTTTGTTAAGAGGCCTTAGTTCAAATAATGCAAAACAAGATCCACTACATTTACTAAAGAACAGTTAATTTAGTATTTATTGCTCTCTCAATGTCATGGTGTAGTAAATCTTGCTTGTACTAGGAAAGGGATGACTGTCCCCTGAGAGAGCCCACCTGGCTCGGCACAGTCCACTGGTTCTGCTGGCAGGTAATTCTTCTGCAATCTGGACTCTAGCAGCTGGCCTAGAAAGGCACAGCACTTTGCTCAAGGCATACTGCTCTCTCATCCACATCTGTGGGTCCGTACTGACATCTGTCTTCAGCAGTGGGGTCAATTTGCCTAAGAAATCCCAACTTTCTACATATCGCATCGTATCATTTCCACAGTCACAATCCATAGCTTGAAATAATTATGAGGGGACACATTTTAGCAAATTAACAAAAATAGTGAAAATCCACTATTCTTCCAACCAATGTGTCAGTTCAACGCTGTTTCTTAAAGTGAAGAAATGCATTTTAGAAGTTATGATTATTTTTTTTTCTTATCCTACAGAAAGGACTATTTTTCATTAGTCCTCCTTGGAAACTCTGATTAGAAATAAAAAATTATTTCTAACAACACTTCAAGAGATTCAAGACAAAAAATACCTGTGATGACAGATGCATTTTTAAGTGAAATTTTGCTTTATATCAAAAAAGGCAATTACAGAACATAATGAACATAACTAACTCATGCAAATCCACTATGAAGGGAAAAAAGTCTACCATAAATCACAGAATGGTACCATCAGAATGGTTTGGGTTGGAAGGGACCTTAAAGATCATCTAATTCCAACTCCCCTGCCCAGGGCAGGGACACCTTCCACTAGACCAGGTTGCTCAAAGCCCCGTCCAGCCTGGCCTTGGACACTGCCAGGGAGCGGGAAATATACATAAGCTATTTACGAATCTATCTTTTGACACAGTTGTATGTATGTGGTGCATTATACGGTCTAATTACCTGTGAATACTTATGCTATAAAGGCCAAAGTAACCTTTGCTGTTTGATTTCTTTGTAGACAACTATGAAGTGATTAACCGTAAGGGAAGACTTGAAGCAGAAAACGGTAGTGGCCTTAAACATCAATTCAGGGAGCGAAGCAAGCATCCCGATTATTTGTCAGAAAACTGGATTCCAGGCAGAAGTCACTGACTTGTAGAAGGTAGAACCAAACAGAGCTTTTAAACTTGAATTTTATGGGAGTTCAAAAGAAAGAGATAAGAAAGGAATTCAAAGATAGATACTGCACAACAAAAGAAAGATGCTTTCAAGAGTCAGGTTTCCAGGCATTTAATGACAAGACTGAGAGCAAAATTATTCTCAGGTTAAAAGCGGATTTTTTTGTGATAAACAACAGCCATTTTAGATTAGAATAAACAGAAGTAGGCAGAAAGGAAATCAATGCTGTAAATAATTGCTTTAGAAATTAATTCATGTGTTAAAGCAAGGTTTTGTACGTACAAAATACAGTATGCATACGGTTTTTAATGCACCCTGAATCTGTATTTTTTAAAAAGTCTGAATTTACAGTATTACTCCACAGAAAATGTATGATTTAATGTTTTAATATGATTTCATAGTTACGCAAAACAGGTGTGGATTAGTGCTTTAGTCAGAAATTAGGTATACGCGTTTCAATTCCTTTCAAAGTTATTTTACCACAGTTTAATTTATTTAATTTCTCATGAGTGCAACCATCTGATGTAATTATGACTGCTATTAAGAGACCAAAAGGCCCAGGTTTCCTTTGCTGTGCTTAAAATAGCACTTAGTTTAAACTGTGCGGTTCGCTAAGTTATGAACTATTCCATTCACATGGGAGTTTGAAGTGCACTCTTACTTTGGGATAAATCTCAATTGTATTGCTACCACGTAAAAGCCTGAGATTTACATTAAGAATTGAGATGAATGCTCCAGATGCCTATTCCTATTTTATGCTTAACAAAACTATAAACAAAGTGTATTTTTCTAACCAGTAAAATTATTACTCTATTTTTTCTGTAAATTTGTTGTTAATATTATCACGTATCCATATTGTTTAATTATTAACTTCCTAAAGCTTCTTCATTTGGTGGATTAAATATACATATAACATTTTGTGGAATGAACTGGGAAAACTTATTTCTGTATTTCAGAATGTTGTTTTTATCCAACATCATTCAATTCAGAATTAAGTTCAAAAGAACCAAAATATTTTGCTTTCAAATTTTGGATTATGGACACAAGGAGAAGAGAAATATAATAAAAATAAACCTATTTTTTAGACAACAATACAGAGCAGGAATGTACTGGATCAGACCAGTGCTCCATTTGGCTCACTATTCTGTCTATAACAGTGGCGGAGAGAAAGCCACTTAAGGAAGATCATGTGAACTTTCTACAGTCTATGTCCCATGCACCCTCCCAGCAAGCAGAACTGTCTAATGAGACATGATAGACAGTACTTCCCTGACTGGTTTATTTATCGTTCATTTATGGACCTGTTCTCCATGACTTGCCTAATTTTTCTGAACCTGCTAAGAGATCATCGGCCTCCCCAGCCTCCTGTGGCAGCAAGTTCTAGAGGTTCTCAGATTCCTGTGAAAGAAAGTACTTTTATTTCTTCCAAATGTTTCTCCGATTATTTTCATCGTGTCCCCCCAGTTCTTCTACTACAGAATTTGGTGAAGAAATTTTCCATTTAATTTTATCTACCACTGTCATAGTTTTCTAAACGTTAATTACATTCCCCTCAGCTTTCTCCTCTTCAAATGGAATAGTTTCAGCCATTTAAATCTCTCCTTAAAAGGCAACTATTCAATTAATATTATTTTTGTTGCCCTCCGTAGCTTCTCTAACTCTACTACATCCTCCTCGAGATGCAAGGTCCAGAAGTGTGCACAGTACCCAAGATGTAAGCCCACTCGGGTTTTATAAAGCAGTGAAATCGTGCCCTCCGTCTTGTTCCCTGTACTCTTCCTCATCATGCCCAGCAGGTTTTCTGCTATTCTGCATTGTGACTGCACACAGAGACAATGATTTCACAGAACTGTCAATGATTGCTCCAAGTCTTTCCTGAGCTGTAACTGACAGTTCTGAATTCAGCTGTAGGTAACTGTTAGGCTATTTTTCCCTAGATTATTATCTTACACTGAAGCTTATGTGCCACCTTTTCACTCTCTCCATTTTGTGAGGTCCTTCTGGCACTCCTCAAATGCAAAGAGTTCATTGAGCTTCTCCGGCTATGACCTTACCCTCTCTGAGCGCCCATTTTACACTTCAGCCATCAAGCAATCCCACCAGTTCCCCACCCGGCTTCCTGGTTTTGATAGATGTGAAGAGCTTTCTAGAAGTGAGAGTATCCTTTACAAGGCACTTTTCAGTTTGTGTTTTAGCTTTTTGAGCTTCCTCCCAACATGTGAACTGATGTGTTTTACAGACTTTCCTGTTCTTCCCAAGTGGGCAAGCTTTCAATTTGTTACAATGCCCATTTTTCCCTGTGACAGCCTCTAAGTTTTCTCCTGAAGTCATTCAGGGGCTTTGGGCCACTCTGTGTTCTGGAATTGTGGACACATTTTACCTGGGCTTTTACCATATTATTTGTTTAATAGCCCCTAGTCTGCCTGCAAGTTTCTTGTGGTTTTGGCTTGCCCCTCTTGTTACCTGACAATGCACCTCATTTTTACCTAGTTTCCTTACCTAGTTTCCTTTCCTGAAATTGAATGTCTATCTGCTGGATTTATTTGGCATGCTCTCTCATGCTACAGTCACAAACCCAGCTGTATTATAGTCACTAACAGACATCATCTCTGTCATTAACACCTCTTGAGCCAGATGCTGGTCTTTTCAGAGGCACACTGAACATTAGTCACGTTCAGATTTTAAGTTCTGTCATTCTTAGAGTTCTTCTATACTTGTCAGCATTTCCCAAGCATCTAATTTAAATATTCTCCTACAACCACTTTAATTTTCATTCAATAGCCCAGCTCTATGATGATAAAGGTGCAATCCATTCTTGTACAGGTTCCTCCAATTTCAAAAGGTTTTCCATGTTCAAATGCATCTGAACTGCTTTTGTCTGTACCAGCATACTATTCAGGTACTGGGGCTGAATGTCTGCCTGCCTCTCAGGTCTCATGTGGAACTGGCAGTCTTTCAAAGAAAGCTAGATGCATGTCCTAGACCTCAAGTTTCCTGCCCAGCCCGAACTTAGAACCTCAGTGTCCTGGTTTGGGCTGGGATAGAGCTAATTGTCTTCCCAGCAGCTGGTACAGCACTGTGTTTTGGGTTTAGGATGAGAAGAATGTTGGTAACACCCTGATGTTTTCGGCTGTTGCTCAGTCGTGTTTAGAC
>JAVKLA010000014.1:1975324-1985459 GCA_034782735.1 Sagittarius serpentarius
GTGGTCTGGGATGTCCCCTGGGTCAGTCGGGGTCAGCTGTCCCGGCTGTGTCCCCTCCCAGCCCCTGGTGCCCCCCCCAGCCTGCTCGCTGGGGGGGTGGGCTGAGGAGCAGACAAGACCTCGGCGCCACGCAAGCGCTGCTCAGCAGTAACTGAAACGTCCCTCTGTTCTCAGCGCTGTGCCCAGCACAAACCCAAAACACAGCCCCGTACCAGCTGCTGTGAAGAAATTCAGCTCTATCCCAGCCCAAACCAGTACACTAGGGATAATGGAAGAACATTCTCCTGACTTTTCAAGTGTGTGGCCCAGAGGAGGTGTGGAGGAGGAAAAAAGAATGCTTAAGACAAAAGGTCCTTCTCTGGAGCAGAGAAAAAGTCCAGAAGCCAGAAGGTACACCAGGTCCTCTGGCTCTCCATTTCACAACAAAAATGAAAGGCATTTCTTTCCTGTTATGAAGTATTTACTTAAGTATCACAGCCTCAACTCAAACCGAGCTATTTTATATACACAAACATGAAAAGGAAATGAAAAGTTCCTACAGCTTTTTATCATTGCTATGCATCCGATTATTGGCAGCTTTTTAAAGGAAGGAATTCAAAGCAAGGAAGAAGCACAGAGATCCCCCAACCTTTGTCTAGTCCATGTGTAAATATACAGCCAAAGACCAAAATCAGGCACTTGCAATGACTCTATTAACATGCTACAAAGAAGAGTTTATCTAGTGAAGATCAATAGTGTAATATTCACATTAATATGAATGTTAGGTATGTAAAAATTGTACACATTTGAGGAAATGGCTTTTTTCACAGTATACTCTCAAGTCTCCTAATTGAGTCAAAGAGAATAAAACAAAATCCCAGAATCTATTTTGAAGCCTGTGGCCTCAGCCCCAGCAGCCCTAGAGCACTGGTGTCATACTGTCGTGGTTTAACCCCAGGCAGCAACTCAGCCCCACGCAGCCGCTCACTCACTTCCCCCCCACCCACTGGGATGGGGGAGAGAATCAGAAAATAAAGTAAAGCTCGTGGGCTGAGATAAGAACAGTTGAATAGGACAGAAAGTAAGAAACGAACAATGACACTAATGACAAGAAAGTGACAATAATAACAAAAGGATTGGAATATACAAGACAAGTGATGCACAGTGCAATTGCTCACCACTCGCCGACATGCCCAAGCCGCGCTCGTCTTCCCCACCCCTCCCCAAGCTGGGGAGGACGTCCCAGGGTATGGAATACCCCTGTGGCCAGTTTGGGTCAGCTGTCCCGGCTGTCTCCCCTCCCACCTTTCCTGCACCCCTCCAGCTGAGAAGTCCCTGACTTAGTCTAACCCGACTTAGCAACAACCAAAAACATTGGGGTGTTATCAACGTTCTTCTCATTCTCAACCCAAAACACAGCGCTGTGCCAGCTGCTGGGAAGACAATTAACTCTGTCCCAGCCAAAACCAGGACACATGCTCTAGTGGAACGCGCATGGCAGGAGACTGGACTTGGCAGGCACCCCCAGGAAAACGAGCTGAGAGGGGCTGCTCTGCAATCCTCTATTTGACCAGATCTTGCCAGACTGGTACTTGCATCATGCTAAGCTATATATTGGTACAAATTAGAAGGCAGTTCTGAAATCTGTTTATTCTCCACCCCATGCAAGCATTCAGCAAACAGCTCTGATTGTTCGTGCTCCTTGGACACTCTCGCTCATTTACCGTCACACTCTCTGGGTCACTGGTGTCTTATCAGGTATCACACAGAAGAACTTAAAAACTTTCAGAAATAGGTATTTTGTGAACTTATTGCCAAAATCTAAATTCAGGAACAGAGAAGCCAAGTTCACCTGTTCTGTTACAGCAGATCTAACTACCAAAGAGGCAATTCTCCTTGTAAATCAGCATTAGGGAAGAACTTCTTAATCTGCTCTTATCAAGGAATGCTTCAAAAGCACTGGCAGGACGGTAGTACTACATAGTAATATACTTCAAGTTCACTTTACCTGCAACTCTAAAAGTGATTATTTTTCTTGCATCTGAATGGTGAGGGCATCTCTATAACACTGTATTTCTATTCTACACCATTATATAAAACAAGGTCATTGCATGATTGTAATCTTTTGATTTTCCAGGTCCATTTAGCAAAGACTGTGAGTTTTAACATGTCATAGTCTGAAGGTTATGTTTTTTCTGGTAAACGAATAATTCCAATCTTTGCTCTCATAACCAGCTGTATTTTCGCTCAGTCATGCTTTCATTTCTCTCTCTCCAACGCTCCTG
Source organism: Sagittarius serpentarius (assembly GCA_034782735.1). Taxonomy (NCBI): domain Eukaryota; kingdom Metazoa; phylum Chordata; class Aves; order Accipitriformes; family Sagittariidae; genus Sagittarius; species Sagittarius serpentarius. The sequence goes on from JAVKLA010000014.1 coordinate 1,977,589, forward strand.
ATTAGAAATTATTCCAGATTTGTGAGAGGACATATTAATGACATGGGTAGTATTAATATACACAGACTGCTGCTGGTTTTTGTACTATGTACAAAACAATACGACTTACTTTTAAAAACTCACTTTCCTAGTTAATCTCATGTGTTATTTAGAAGGTGCAAATCTGTGTTTTAAGAGTTAAAGATTCTCAGTTCCAATTTAGTAATTTGCTTTTGATAATGAGATACACGTGAAAGTAAAAATAATTTTAGAAGTTTCCATGTTTTATGAATTTTTAAGGCAGGTATTTCTGATCTTGAAGAAAGCAAACCCTAGAATAGCTCTCTTCAGTTTTTTTATTATTATTTAAAATAGTTTGCTTTATAAATAATCCAATGACAGTCATTCCTACTGCTACCTTTCACTGCTGCTGTTTTCTATCCTCTGCATAGATGTAATATACCCACTAAAGGAAATAAACCTGAAATAAAATTACATTACATCTTAAAAAAGTGTATTGCTAGTAAGATATTTAAAGTAGTGGATTCCAAAATCATCTAATAAATTTTTATTTGACTATAATCAACCCATTAGAAGCTTTGCTGAGATATCTCAATGGCTGCAGCCTTTCATTTGAAGCGGCTGACACGTATTGATATACTGATTCTGAAAGACTGATTAAGGGTTAAAGTAATCACTGATAATTATTGCCTATTTACACGTGCACTACTACATAATGTATTCAGAAAGGAAAAATTACAGTTCCTTTAGATGATTAACATCTTGTAATTAAAAAGGTTCTGTTTTACATTCTTGACCTACTCTTATTTATGCTACATTGATCTACTACTTCAATGCCATTGAATAAATTTTTGACTGAACAGCTCAATGAATGCAATGGCAATGCAGTGAAAATCCATTACCTGACTGTGGGAAAAGAAGACTCAGTGCATAGATTTAATGTGTCAATAAGTGATTACAAAAAATTATGTTTCAAAAGATGAGATGTATTGGGAAAAACATATTTTATATCTTCCTTTCATTCCTAGAAAAAAAACCTTCCAATTATAACCTTGGAAGAGTTTTAAAAACAGTAATCATTCCAGTATTTCTTTAACCAGGTGGAAAAAAAAAGGTATACAGAATTACGTACTCAGAATTGTCAAATTGTGGAGAAATATTCAAAATGTACATTATATAAAGAGATTTTCCTTTTCTGCAAATTGAAGACTTAAACTAGATATGACTTAATATATTTAGTAGTCACAATAAAAGAGAACATGTCAGTAAAATGCCATTGAATTGCAATCAAATCTGCAACAGCTCTTAAAGAAAACAAAATTAACAGGTTACTTCCACTGAGGTGTCCAAACACTTGCTTGGCTGATTTGGAAAAAAAACAGTAATTTATGTAGTAAAATTCTGATCAAAGTGCCAAATTAGAACTAGTCATACGTATTGTTAATGCAAAAAAGTGGTTCTTTCTTGTATGGTCTCCTGTCGATTGTAAAGGTCTGCATAACTCCTCTTGGACAATCCAGTAAAATATTCCTAATGGATTAATGAAAAAATAAACTCTCAGAATAACTACATAAACTGAAGAATGTAACTATTTTTAGTATTCTAGACAGTGTATGCTTATGCAAGATTAAAAAGTTGTAAAATTGTTTTTCTACAAATATGTAATTTTGTGGAAACGACAGTGGGCAGAATGTATCTGCGCATTCCTCAGCTTCTATGTGGCAGTGAAGAGAGGAGAATTTGGGTTAGAGAAGTCGGAGGGCAACACATCCCACCTAATTTTAACTATTGTAAAATTCAGCAGCTAGTTTACAATACATGTCTAAATTCACTTTAAAACAGATAAAGAGAGAAGCACCTTCAAAGAGTGACCTGTATCACATCTTGGACACCACCTACCTTGAATGTCCTAGTGGTGGCAATGAATGCAGAAGGAAATTCAATGAGTGATTTGGACTAGCTGCGTAGTTCTTAAAGGACTAAAATTAGGGGAAATTAAGGCTATTCCTAGTATCAGCTGTAACTGTAAGCATCATTACCCATGTAATGCAGCTTGCTCCACATTTTCTAAATGTACAATCTCTTTCTTTGTGGTATGTATGGGAGTTTTGGGGATAACAGCACGTGTTCTGAAATGATGTTTCCTTAAATAAAGTTTAATCCTCAGGCTCAGTTTTCCCACTCCTCAGAGTTCAGCAAGAACATATCATCACAGTAGTCTTCCATTATTTCTGTCCAAATACTGTGAAATCCTGTACATCACCTTTCGAGGCAATCTATGCTTAAGAGAATGCTTAATGTCACAAAGGGTCTTTAATCTCCACATGTATCTGAAATACAGGAACCAAAATTTATGAAGTAGTGTTCAGGCAGGGAATAACATTGGAAGTTAGAGAAATGCAACTTTGTGCTTAGTTTCTTTAAAAAACAGGTATCATGATATGTAATTAACATTAGATTCAGCCAAGAAAGACTGAATCTGACAGAAAGAACAGAAATGCCTTGTAGTGGTATCTCCATATTCTGCCCTTACTAGGAAAGCTTTAGCAATATTAACAGGCAAAATGGAATTTTAGTCCCGCCAGTGGTAAGTTTCAGACATATGTAGAGAGTAAAAGTCCATTTTGTCATTCCACCCTGAAAAGAATTTGTGAGATTTGCTGTGAATACAGACTATAATCACTACATTAACAGGATTAAAGATTAAAATGAATACACGTAACACAGGAAAAATAATTAAATAAAAAAGAACTAAATAAAAAATGTGATTTTTAAGTATTAGTTCCAACAAAGAAAATAACCTGCTCAACAGTAGAAGTTAGTTCAAATGTTCTTGCCAAAATTCACTAAGTCAAAATATTTTTGATGATAGTTTTTATAAAAAGTAATTTACATTCAGGTGTTAAAATTTCTTCTTTAAATTCAACACCCATATTCTAATACCCTCTGAACAAATCAGAACAAATACATCCCTGGCATTAATCCCTCAGCATCACTGGATTAATCCATTCCAATATGAATAAACATTTTCATTTAAATTATTTCCGAGAGCAAAATGTACTCAATTTTTAATTTGCCTCATTGTAGACACAAAAAGGCTGGCAATCGTTCATGACTGTAACCCAGACAGTCTGTCACTCTCTTCCAATGTGACTGTCATTTAATTTGAAACCTGCCTTCTTTTTCAATCCTTGTTCAAAGTATGAAAACTTCTAATAAAAATAATCTTGCTGTATTATAATCACTATAATACAACCAAACATTCTGCAACGTTGGTGCGACAGACTAGAATACCATAGAACTAGCACTTTACTTAAAACATCGCCTGTAAATTGTTTCATTGCTGTGGCTGTGCCAGACGTGTTACCAGGCTGAAGACAGCTCTTGGAGCTCTGCTTTACAGATTGTACTTGCCATGCTAGAAATTATGTCTCCACACATCGAAGAAAAGGGAAAAGTACCTCACACATACCATGTTTGGGGGATTATTGGTATCGATGGTAACCTGGGGGCTCCCCTGCGTGTCAGAGTGCTGTGGAAAGCAAGGAAATGCCACAGATGTGAGAAGACAAGAGTAGGAAGTAGTAATACCAAGATGAAAAGGAGATAGCTACTCTCCTACTTCTTCAAATCATCCATTCACGGGAAGGATTGGTCTGTCTCATACCTTAATAAGGAAAACTCAGCAGCCTTTTCCAGTGCCCTTTTTACGTTCAAGCTACTTCCTTAATGGGAGATGCCTCAGCCTTTCCTGGAGTTCATTTGCACAATTCCACACCTACATCCTAATCTAGAGATCATCACATCTTCCATCAAGACTTTCATCTTTTCAACTGTAAACCTAAGTAAGAAATTACCCTTCTCTGCCTTCAAGGATTTTTCTCACTAACTTCAGATCCAACCTAGAATCTCTCCCTCTTCCAATCACTGGGCATTTATTCTCAGCCTTCTGTTAAAAAAAAATTATGTTTTTGCATTTCTTCCCTAAGAAACACGTCTCCTCAACATTCAACTGAGTTTTTACAAGCTGTAATGTCCCTAACAAGCTGAAAAATCAGATACTAGACTTGATACCCTAAGTATTTTGGCAGAGGAAAGGAGGAAGTTTGAAATGGTGGTGGGTCCTAAAAATATTTTTTTTTTTTTTTGCAAAATCCCCTAGTCGCAAAACTTGAGCTCCTCGGGAGCTTTTTCTTTTCAACAGAATGGGGCTGAAAGCAGACACCGTGAACATAGGAACAGACCATACAACAAACACCTCTGACTTATGTGTGATCTCTTGAGATGCTCAAGAATTCTTAGCTATGCTCTCTCTTTAAGCTTTCATCCTACTACTAACAAGAACAACTCTGAAGTTTTTCTACATATTTTTGCATTTTATCTATGACTGATGCACTCATGCCAAGTTCTGTAGCCTATCCAACATACATAATGATTTATTTACCTTAAAATCATTCAGCTATTCAGCTTCATTACTTTAAGACACTTTTTTGGTTGGTTTCTTTATACTGCATGCACCTAACTTTACAAAATTTTCATTTTTTAGACAGTAAATAACATGATTTTTTTTTTTTAACAAGAAATTTCTGTGATACTCTCTAGATCCTCCCCTCTTGGTAAGTAAGCTTGACATTTTCATGATATTTTGTATTCGGATGTTATTGTGATCATGTGTTACATTTCTGAGAGTAAAAATACTTTGATTTTTGAAAATATAGTGTATATTCTGGTTTGTTTACTTCTTATTAGACTTAGAAGACAACACATTAGAACTTATACATATATATTTTAAAAATATATGAAACCTTTATATACCAAATACATAAAATTATTTGATTGTTAGGGCTAAAGACTGAGGAAGATGATCATTTATAGACCTCTTCAGTCCTTTTTTTTCCTAGCAGATGGTAAAGAGATTTGAGGGCTGTTTCAGGAGATTAAAAATTCAGGATATTAATTTATGGTAGGTGGCTAGTATGAAAAGAGAGGAAAAGGAAGAAATACAGAATTTTGTGTAAGAATAAAGTCAAAGATGTACTACCTGGAAAAGAAAAACAAATGCATGATAAAAAACAACTGGCTGCTGAGGGTGTACCTTAAAATGGAAAGGAGTAGTAAATTAGCATGGTATACTAATTTATATGTGATACCAAAAAAAAAAGTAGGTCCTTCTATGGTAACTGAAAATTTCACACTCAGTTGAAAAGAGCCAGAACGGAGAAAAAAGATGTCTTTTCAGAACTGCTCAGCAACACCTAGTTCTGCTCTGGCTGAAGTCAATTTTAGTATCAACTATTACGATAAGACTATTGACAATTACTTGTGACCATTCCATGAGATGTCATAGTAGGTATTAATCAAAAGATCAATTAATAGAATTATCGTCTAGATGTATAAGATGGATATTAATGTATAACCAATAATGAAGTCAATTATATATATAAAAAAAAGACTGCATAGCGTAAGTCTATGGAATAAAAATATTGCTCAACTTAAACATGAGCAGATATACTACAAACCATACCGCAGAGCATATTTAAGCTACAGAAAAGAATTAACTCATTTCTTAAAAATTTCAGCATGAGAGTGTTAAACCCCAACAGAAGTAGAAAATGAGGAGCAACAATATTTTCTAACATGCCTATGCATCGCAATATTGTGAATAATAATGGTAACGCTTGTGAAAAATCTCCACATTTGTAGATGTATTTCAGGTCCTAGTACCATACTTATAAGAGCTTATGGGGGCTTAATTGGTGGGGGTTTTTTAACTCAGAATTTTTTTTAAACCACCATTCATCTAACAGTTGTACTCATTACTGATAAAACTCCAAGAAATATATAACCGCAAACAATTCTGAAATATCAACAGAAGTTGTGGAAAAACACTAGAATATGATACTTAACACTGATAGTTATTTACAGCTTCAAAATCTTAATTTGGACAGACAGAAAATATGTATTCAAACATGTCCCATCTTGACCAAGATCAAGCATGGTAACTGATCATTCTTAGCTGACTTTTCGCACAAGAAAAAAAACCAAGAAAATAATACAGAGCAAAAAATAAATCAGCTGAGCTATCTGGGATCAAAAGCAATGTAAAGATCAACTGGTATATGGAAAAATAATGTAATAGTATTTCATAATTAAAGCAAAAACAAGCTAGGATGAGTACTAGGTGAAAAATTCAGGTATTCTAGCTATTCCAGGAAGATGCGGAAGATATATCTTTAAAAAATACGGTATGTAATCATTTCTACCAGCTACAGATTTATTTCCACGGCTTTTGAAATACTTTCTTTAATAAACACATTTTCTGAATACACATATGTACAAAACCTCATTGTAAATAAATGCTTCAGTCTCCTCAAAGACATTTTTCAGCAGAATTTGTCTTTCATCTCCGATAAATTAACTTTGATACCATACGCCCCAATCATGACATTCTAAAACAACCCTCTTACAAATCTAGAAATAGGCTGCCTCTTAAAATTAGCAACTCACTGAAAAGAACTAGTACTCATTTGTCGCAGTGGCATGAATCTTGTGAACAGCTTGAAGGCCTTTTAACATGATTTTAGTATTGCCTCATTCAGCCTGTTACAAGTAAACAAGCTGTAACAAGTTACCTAAGTATGCTGCATGAAAAACTAGGGCTGATAAGGTTGATGAGCTTGTTTTTGTTGATTTCACCTTAAGAAAGAGTACAGCACAGTGACTAATACCAGAGATTTAGATTTACTATTTCTATGGTATTTTGTGTCAGTAGTAGATTTATTTCAATTATTTCACTTTCCTTATATTAAGTCAAGTTAAATTGGTGCTGATCAGACTGCAGAATATTTGAGTGGTTGCAAACTATTCTGAAGTAAGTATTTTTTTCTTTGTTTAGACAAGGTTTGATTTCCACTCTGGACTCTGGATGCCAAAGAAAAGAGAACTTTACAAGACTGGACCACAGGAAACAAAGTAATTAAGACAAATACAGATTAATTTGCTTCATCTAAAACTTTTAAGATTTTTTTTTCATTAAATATCAATTTGGGATCTTAGATATGCATGCATGGCTTCTGAGAACTGTATCTGCCTGTTTAATTTAAAAGTGAATGCAAGAACCAGAGGGATTAAATACAAAAACATCACCTGCAGCTTGGCCTGTCTGTTATTTAAATGTTAGAACTCTAGGCTGAAGCATGATGAGACCATTCAGAAGCAGCAATCTACCTAAGCAAATTACTTCTTGGCTTATTGCTGTGCCTAGTCATAGAAAGGATCAGATCAAGCATCAGATCTTAGCAATTTGAACACTTTCCACTAAAAATAATAGAAATTCAAAAATTCATAATCTTGTGACAACTGAAAGGGAACACACCATATAGAGTCTAGAATTTAACGACAGTCCTATTAATGTTTTAACAGTCTGATAGTCAAAATTATCAGTACTGAAAAGCACTAATGTTAAAATGGTTATACAAAAATCCTCCCAAACCTTGCCAGTATCTAACCCTTTCCACTGGCGCTGTGCTCATGCTTCAAACATCCCTGCGGGTCTAAAGTGTAGATCGTCGATGGGGGTGGAGGGAGGGGCACTGCACAGATTTGCCAGCATCATGATGTCTGTGGCAGGAGGACTGTGATGTGTCTGCTGGGGGCTTTTTTTTCTTCTCTTTGTTTGAAGGAACGTGATATTGATACTTTCTTCTTCCCCTAGTCTTGGGCTGTGCTTGGGTTTCCCTTTATACCTCCCTGTCACAGCCCCCTTCCTTCTCCTGCACTGCCAGCTGCAGCCTGGCCACGGCCCCCAGCCCTCCCAGCCCCGGGCACACACAAAGGACAGTGGTTTGCCAGGCGGTGACTTGGGGGTGGGG
>JAVKLA010000014.1:1991391-2020266 GCA_034782735.1 Sagittarius serpentarius
CCCCGAGTGCACTGGCAGTACGAAGCTGTAGAAGTAGCTGGGAACGTCAAAAAGATAAAGAAAACTTCTCTCCCTTTTCACTGATTAGATCTTGTGGGACTTCTTTGCTACATCAGCCCGTTGTATAACAAGCAGAGCAGAGTTTTCATTGTCACGCAGACAAGATGAACAGCAGGTTCTGAGGCCCAGGATAAGGAAGGCGGGGGCTCAGAGCTGGCATTAAAGATAAAATACAAGATGAGTTATTTAAGCCAAGGTTTTGACTTGGTTTAACATACAGCTTAAGTGCACCCTTAGTCACTTCCAAATATTAGTTTGTACTGACCTCACAGAGAAGATAAGACTGTAAGGGCAGCTAGGAGATCAGAAGAATGGCTATTTAAAGTTAAGGAATCGCTGCTCTGCAGAAATGACGACTGAACCTTCACAGCAAAAAGTGATTTCATCGTAGTGATTTTTAGGCATCTTTTGGATCAGATGTCCAATGAGTGGCAGGCAGTCTGAATCAGAATTTTCAATTTATATACCTCTGTTTAATACCCATCCTATTTTAGCCACCGAAATCTTGAGTACTGGGTGGAGGTGTCAAGGTGCTGGCGGGGGCAGGGAGCTGCAAGGCAGCTCCTGTGAGAAGAGGCCAGGGGCTGCCTCACGCCGGACACAGTTCCAGCTGGCTCCAGTGGACCTGCTCTAAGACACAGCTGAGGCCCTCAGCCAAGACGATGGCGCCTGTGTGAAAACATATTTAAGAAAGGGCAAAACACTGCACAGGCAGGGTGAGGAGGGGGCAAGTGAGAAACAATCCTGGGAGCACCAAGGTAAGAGGAGGTGCTCCAGGTGCCAGAGCAGAGATCTCCCTGCAGCCCGTGGAGGAGACCATGGTGGAGCAGGTATTCCCCTGCAGCCTGTGGAAAGCACTCCCGACACAAGCAGATATCCACACTGCAGCCCATGGAGGACCCCACACCGGAGCAGGTGACGATTTCCTGAAGGAACTGTGGCCTGCGGAGAGCCCATGTTGAAGCAGGTATATCTTGAAGGACTACAGCCTGGGGAGAAGACCCACGGAGGAGGAGGGGAGAAGTGTGAGGAGGAAGGAGCAACAGAGAGGAGCTGTTACGGACTGACCACAACCTGCCATTCCCATCTCCCTGTGCTGCTCGGGGCAGGGAGGTAGAGGAGATGGGAATGAAGATGAGCCAGTGAAGGAGGGGGAGGGGGGGAAGGGAGGAAAGGGTTGCTTTATTTTGTCTTTGTTTCTTACCATCCAAAAATCTATTTTAATTGGCAATAAAATATATTAATTTTCCCCAAGGTGAGTTTGTTTTGCCCACGATAGTAAGTGGTAAGTGATCTATCTCCCTGTCTTTATCTCAACCCATGAGTTCTTTCATCTTTGTTTCCTCCTCCTGCCCTGTTGAGGAGGGGGACTGAGAAAGCAGCTGGGTGAGCAGCTGGCAGCTGGCCAAGGTCAACCCAACACATTTTTGGGAAAAAAAAAAACCCTTTAATCTTTGCAAGAGATCTTACAATTATTTAGTTAACCTCAAACAAAGAAAATCAGAAAACAGAGACATAAGAATTACCAAGTCCGTCAATAAAGGCAGTAAAGACTTGGAAATCCTAGAATCCTTTCAAACGAAGCAATTACAAAATTATCAAACAAAATTCTACAGTCAAAAGCCTTCTATTCTTATTAAACCCATTTTGCAGCAGACTTGGTGACCCAGACACGGTTTATACTTGAATATAAAATAAATTTTTCATAAACATGAAAAATACTTCACTTGAGGCATGTCTGAATCATATGGATTATACTTTGATGTAAGGTTGTTCAGATGGTAAGGTTTATAAAGAAGTAGTGATTAACACCTCAGTCATGAAAATGACCTTCAGGGTAAGTGATCATACCACATTATGTTTAATTATTTATTCCTTTTAAGATGTTATATTGTGCAGCTAAAGAGAAAGTAGTATTAGTGTATTAAGAGGTTTTTAATATCAAACTCAGTGGAGTATACGTGTGTGTTTTCTTCTTGTTTTATTTACATAATTGTGTACCAATGCACGTTCAGAATGCAACATCACATTGATTTGTGATAATGAAGATACAGCTATACTCACATTTCTTTATTTTGCTTTTAATTCTGAATTGCTGATTATGTTCCATTTAATTTATAATTCCATAAACAGTCCTAGGAGTTCAACTTGTTTCCACTGCATCTTCAGATTCTCTAACAAAGGTTTAGTAACCTACCAAGCCAAAATTAAATCTGACATAGCCTTTGATTCTCCTTTGATTTCCTTAGATTATGAGCAAATTTCCTGTATTTATAGTAACATTTATGAAATCAAAGGATTCTGAAATCGTGTAAAGAAAAACAGTCCCCAACTAAGACATATTTAAAAGAGTATCTTAGTGCTAAAAGATGACTATGTAAACATGGTGTTTTCTTACTCAAAAGATCCTCTGTACATTAAGTCTCATATTTGGTACATCACAAAGCATAATGTTTAGAGTTGCTTGTTTCTTTACAACATTTCCAGTACAAATTCAACAGTTCATGTTACAACCATTAACATTCATCACTCCAGCCAACAAACAGCTGACCACTTAGACAAAACCGAATTTAGATCCAGTGACTCAGGAGGTGTCTTTTAACACTCAGGTACCAGCAACCTACAAACAATAAGCAGTAACAGCTGTGATCTTGAGTAAAGAGCTATTCTACTTAGCACCTTCAGCCACTCATTTTTTCACAGTTAGTTCTGTGAACTAGGCCAGACTTCTCTCATGTAAAGACGGGAGGTATGGAATGAGAATGATCACACTGGGGAATTAAAATGTTCCCAGGATTTTGTAGCTAACTCGTTACCTAGAGACTTTATACTATACTGCTGTTAAATTTCTTTCTGGTACCTAAGCATTTAACACCAAAAATGGTTTTCCAGGCCTGTGTCTTTCAACCTGAAAGTTTAATGCTATTTCAAATAAATCAATATCTTTTGCAATGGAGTGTAAAACTGGGAAAAAACCAATGATGTTTCTGAGTGCCTGGAAGTGAGTGGTCAAACTAATGTAAGGAGACAGTTTGTAGCTTTAGTATGCCAGAGTCATAGATCTGAAGGAACAACATATGTCTGTTTGCAAAGATCCTCTTGGGCAACAAGGATGATGTATACCATATAGAGAGAGAGTTGCTAAAGAGCAAATACAAATAAGAGAACAGCAGCAACTGACAGAGCTGGAATTGTTAGACCTTGTGTTACCAAGAGTACCTAGTGGAACTGAGCAGTATTGTTTCATGGAGCTACACTGGCCAGCCAAAGCAATTAAAAATACAAGACGGGCTAAGCTGAGGATAGAAAGTTCCTGTCACTTGGCCATCTGCACCTTGGATGTGGCCTTGCTAGCCAGTGTGATTGAGGACAACTAAACATACACAGAAGGCTACTGCAGAAGAGGGGATGCAGTCATCTCTAGAAGGTATTTTGAGAGGAAAAAAACCCAAACAACAAAACCAAAAAAACACCAACCAAAAACCTGAGGAAAGGAACTGTCTACTTTTGAAAAGGACTAGTTGAGTATTTGGTATTATCCTTTTGCTGCTTTTCTCCTCTTTCTAACATAGCACTGCTTTATTAAGTCACTTTACTACTTATTTTGGCCCAGGGAAAAAACAGTTTCTTGAATGCCCAGATCACTTAGTTTTATTTTCCGAAGCATCTGGGGTGAGGAATCTGACCAGGGTTTATTAGTGATATCTAGGGTTTAAGACCACCATTGTTGCTGCCAATTACACCCTGACAGAAAGGATACATCTGTGCATTTGTCATCTGAACTGTGATCACGTTTTGTAAGAGTCTACCTCAGCTGCAAAACAGTAGATTCTTTCTTAGCAGTGTTGAGACAAAGTTCTATTTTAATTGTTAATACATTATTTTTGATGTATTTTTGTTAAATAGATATTGAAAATGAAATAAAATTATGAACAATGTGAAACAAATCCAAAATAAGATAAATTTATGGAAAACTTAAAATTTTGAGAGATACATTACCTGCCAAAATTTTAGAGCTTACTGAGCAGAGATCAGTGTCTAAAGACTGCCTTCTCTAAGACATTAAACTACATGGCAACCAGAAAAAGATTTAAAATATCTGATGAAAGCTAATACTTTTAAAATAAGTTTTTATAAATGAAATACAGTAACGAAATTTGGCCTAGCCCATTTAATGTATTGTAATTTGTTTCCAGTTTCCATTCAAATTTATAAATCTGTAATACTTTAATAATTATAGTCAATGATTGAAGTCTTCTCTGTACATTAAAACATTTTCGAAATTCAAATGATCACTGAAATCAATACATGCTGTTATGTATCTTTAAAGGTGCCTTGTCCATGACAAAAAAAACCGCTATACTTGAATCTGTGAAATTACTGAAGATGAAAGTGGAAATACACTTATCTTTCTAAGAGTTAAATAAATTACTTTTGTTTTCAAGTATTTTCTTTCACTATTTATAATTCTAAAGCTTGGTAGTCTCAAACAGTGTAATTACTTTTTCTGTAGTGTAGTTAACAAAAAAAAAATTGTTAAAATAAATATAAAAACCAGCTATTAGCTATCTGAATTGTAACTGCAAGAAAAAGTTTTCAAAACTTCAAACTATCAGAGAACTACTTCACAATTCTGTATGTTTGCCAGGGAAACATACACTTGACACATGCTTTTTTTGCTTCATAATCCAGAAAAGCAACATCTTGCTCTGAGAAGACCTCACTTTGAAATCAAATTACTTTCACTCACTTCTGGGCCTGCTAACACTGCAACTTCATTTTAAAGCCTGAGTTCAACTGCTATACCAAACACTCTGTATTGGATAAATTATTCCTTCAGACTTACTGGTACCTTGCATAGCGGATGTCCAAACATCGTCACTCCAAGGCGGGGCGGGGGGGCAGGAATCACTTGTTGTAATTAAGTGATGGGCAATCTATCACTAATTTTTGAGTAATGTTCAGTGTTTGAGAGACACCTGGATATCACACTACCCTTGTTAGTAAATAACTAACACTAAATAGTAGACAACTATTCTTGTAAATATACTAAAATAATTTGCATCAGTAAGTACCTACTTGTAACAGGATACAACTACTACAGCTGATTAAAAAAAAACCTCACAAAAAACCCCTAACAAAACCCAACATCCTATCCTTGTTGGTTAAATGTGTTAGGGATAAGAACTCAAGTCAAACTGCTTAGTCAATAATGAAGAATCATAAAAGCAAAGCACACCTGCAGATTGCTTGTTCCTTTTCAAATTAGAGTCTCATAAGCCCTTCAGGTACAGGTGTCTTGTCTTTTATGAATGCAACTGGGAATTCTTACAGAAAGGTGAAGACAACTATTTTAACATCTCTTAGTTAAAATTATAAATCTGCAGCACCGCTGCCTAATGAACCAAAGTTTCTGTGATACCCAAGAAGTACTATTCAGAAAACAGCCCTTCTGAAGAAAATACTGGGGGAAGGGGAGCTTTTAAATTTTCAGGCAAGCGAATTACATGGATTTTTCCAATTTTTACTGAAATGTCAAGGGTAATTTTGAAGAACACTGCCCAAGTGGTATGTGGACTGAAGTTTGTGGTGAGTAGAAGAAGGATATACAGCTATATGGATACTCTCCAAACTATACTTGTTTTCTTGAAGAAATTACATTCCTTCGTTCAGTGGATATGAATTGCATCCTTTCTAATCTTACGATTTACGTGGAACTCGTGACAGGCTGGAATAGGTAGGAAAAAAAAATTTATGCAGAAAGAATGCAGAAATGATACAACCTGAGGCAGACAACCATAAATATTTCTGCAGAGTCATATGACCCCATGTGTTTTCCAGTTGCTTAAGCTAGATCTATCAAAACATTAAGTATAAACTACTTGTTCTGCAGCATGCAGAATATTTAAATAAATGTCAACATCGTTTTAGAGAAATTTCACTACATCTCTACCCATTAAATATTTTGTCATTAGTTCTGTAAAAATGTAAAGATTAACACTGAAGGCAACAGTGTCAGTGCAACAGGTCAACAAAGTCAAAGCGTTACTATGGTTCTGTGCAAATTCAGATGACAAGGCAGCATTTTATTATGTTTGTAAAATTAACTGTCTATGGTAATACTTTTTTCTTGGCTGAATTCAGAAAACATTCATTTTATTTGCACTATACAATCTCTCATTTAGCACGTTTCAGCTGAATGTATGCGTGACAAAAGGAATCATAAATCAAGTCTTAATGTAAAGAACATCTTGTGCTACTTAGCAAGAATTGGATCAAAGTCCTATTTGAATTAATACTGATTTATCATCCAATAAGGAGATGATCCTGTGTACTCTTCCTCGATTTAGTTCAGACCATTGCTATAAAATTAAAAACATGTAAAATCTGTGAAATAGCCTTCTCCACTGTGATAGAGAGCGGACCATACCTGTGAATCCAGGGGGACAGAAACACCGATAGCCTCCAAGCCTGTTGATGCAGCTTCCTCCATGCAAGCAAGGCAAAGTTTCGCACTCATTTACATCCATCTCACACAGAGACCCATAGTATCCAGGTGCACAATTACAGATGAATCTTCAGAAAAGGGAAAATCAGGTAAGTCAGCAGAAGTGAACAACATGATCTATGCCAATATTCTGAAGCTCTATGTACGTCCTGATGTCCAGGTGGTGTCCCTATTCATCATCCATATTAAAATCATTAACAGACTTTTCTCATTTCTATGTTTCTGAAGCAAGCAGAGCAATTTACTCTTTTATAAATCAACAGAAAAATTGTGCATAATAATTTTAGCTGAACGTATAATGAATGACTTAAGGGCTAATGTTCTTTTGACACAAGTCTCTGAATAACTGCAGTGGAACAAACAGAAGATACATATTTTTCTCTTGCTTAAACTTAACTTTTAGTAAAAATTTACATCAGAAAAGGTCATTGTTGGAAGCTCAAAACAGAGATGTAGCAATCTAACTGAAGATCAGTTTTCCTCTGTTTCACTCTTATTCCAAACTAAAAAAAGAAAAATAAAACGTAAGGTGGAAAAGCATGAGTTGTGCTGAAGACAGTTCGCATTCATTTTTCTTCTTGGGTCACATAAGAAACAAATAGCCAAGTCAGTAGCATTTGCCTATCTCATTTTAACACAGAATCCTTGTCATATGCTGAAGGTCCCATCCAAATGTCAAGGCAGCAAGCACACTCTCATTTCATTTAGTAGTAACCAACCTGTTTACGAGATCCAGGCAAGTTCCATTGTTTGTGCAGGGTCCTGATAAGCACTCATTAATCTCCACTTCACATAGTGTCCCAGTAAAGCCATGCTGGCAGGAGCACCTAGCAAAAACGATGTCACTGTATTACTTCTTAGCTTAATGTAAAAACATTCCAGAAAAATGTGGCAGATTGGGGGGTACAAATTAGGTGGTTCCAAAATTATGTTTTTTTCTGATCATTACAAAGTGCTATACTTTAACAAGCTTCACAAGTACAGTGACCGCAGCCCAGGAAATAAGATTTTTGCCATTATTAGTTGAAGGCCACAGGCTTTGTGCTGACCCCACTGTGCAAAGGCTCAGAACATGGCCTGAGCTGGTTTTCACTTGTTCTGACACCTGCCCTGAAGCCAGCTGACAGCTGCCTCTCAAGCTTTAGCTTCAGCTCTGGAAATAGCACCTATGGTGAGGGTGTGACACACTGAGATAATCATGGTGTTACAAACAATAGCCTTTTGTGTCCATGTGGGCTGGGGAAGCTGGTAAACAGTGCAAAGGAAGTAAATTGTGGTAAGGAAACACACAAAAATAGCTCCAAGCAGGCCTGAGACTGACGATGAGAAAACCCCCACCGTACACATCACAACTATCCTAGCAAAGACTTGCAGATGCTGATGACTTGCAGTAACACTGACAGTTCTTCTTGAGGAGGACCAATCACTGATCACAGGACCCAGACAGTCATTGTGAGGGTAGTCATAACAACAGAGACAAGAGCTAGATAACTGCAAGATTTCTTATATAACAATTCTAACTACACTGTTCATGAAGCTGCTTTGTATTAATTTCAGCTTAGACTATTAGTATTATTGCAACTGGATGTCGTGGTTTAACCCCAGGCAGCAACTCAGCCCCACGCAGCTGCTCACTCACTTCCCCCCACCCCCCCACCCCCAGCATGGGGGAGAGAATCGGAAAGTAAAGCTCGTGGGTTGAGATAAGAACAGCTGAATAGAACAGAAAGGAAGAAACCAGCAATGACACTAACGACAACAACAACAAAGTGACAAATAATAACAAAACAAAACAGAATAATAACAAAAGGACTGGAACACACAAAACAAGCGATGCACAATGCAGCTGCTCACCACTCACTGACTGATGCCCAGTTAGTTCCCAAGCAGAGCTCCTCCCCCGGCCAACTCCCCCCAGTTTCTATACTGGGCATGATGTCCCAGGTTATGGAATAGCCCTGTGGCCAGTTTGGGTCAGCTGTCCTGGCTGTGTCCCCTCCCAACTTCCCTGTGCCCCTCCAGCCTTCTTGCTGGCTGGGCAGGAGAAGCTGGAAAGTCCTTCAATTAGTCTAAACCCGACTGAGCAACAACTGAAACCATCCGGGTGTTACCAACATTCTTCTCATCCTAAACCCAAAACGCAGCGTTGTGCCAGCTGCTGGGAAGACAATTAACTCTGTCCCAGCCAAAACCAGGACACTGGACTAATAACAACTGTTTGTTATATTTTAATTAGATTCTTAAGATTTTTAATTAGCCCTACAATAGATTCTTGGGTCCACATGTATAGTGCACATGTATGTCTCTTTGCCCACAAGATGATTTAGACTGTAATGTAACAGTGTCAAACACACCACAAAAAAAGACGTGTTACATCACTGAAGGACAGCAAACATAATACAGGCAAAGTACCCAAAGCATAGCTAGATGATACACATCCATGTATCATACTGAGTATCTGTCATTCAAATAATTTTCCTCACCTGTAGTGGTTAACCCCATCCACACAGAGACCTTCATTCTGGCACGGATGGGAGATGCACTCATCAATGTTAACTTCACAGTAAGTACCCTCAAATCCTGAAACAGAGATTATAGTAACTGTGAACGAGTGAGTTCTACTACGTAATGTTAATATAAGGGTCACAGATCCTCTTGGAGGTTTGGCTGTCCGAGCTCAGGAACAACTTAGACAATGCAAGTTGCAGGCCTGAGAAACCTCAGCTGCCCCTGAAGCTGTTCACGGAAGAGCCGAGAGAAACATCAGTGCTGACGACCCCTTCCAAGCTGAGGCTCTCTGCCCTTGGTAGCTGACTGACCTGTGTTGCAGCCGCGTGCATGCCTAGCCAAGTACCTGTTTATTTGGATGCTGACTTTGGCCTTCAGACTAGCTCCCTGGCTTAACCTTGGACCTGCCCCATTCCCTGTAGCCTCAACTGGGGATCTGGCACCCTGTGCTGATGCTGAACACCATCACTGGCCCTGCCCCGCTCGCCTCATTCAGATGATGTCAGACGGGACCCTGGCCGGCGAGGTCCCTGCCCTGGCAGCCTTGATTAAGACTCCGGGCTTACCTTCACTTCTGGAGCAGCCAGCCCTCACTGCTCTCCTGACTCCAAGGTCAGGGGCAGCGAGTGGATGCAATCCTAAAAGAACTTTCTCCAATTATTTTTGTTCCTTAGCTTCAACAAGTTCCTTTCTGGAGAGTATAGGAAGCCTTAACATACTTCAATGAACCAGAACAACAGATTTGGACAGAGCATCTGGCTGAATATACTGGGGAAATGTAACCCATTTTAAAGGACTGGGAAGGCTTTCTTGGGGAGAGTGGGGCAGTATCAGAAACCAAAAGCTAATTCAGTAAGTAATATATTACAGAGCATAATGGAAGTTAGAGAGACCACACTTATTCAAAGCAGTCGGCAGATGAGAAAAAACATCTAACTGGTTTTAAAAAATGTGATCAGGATCTTATCTGCACAGTACATCACTTGCATAATACATTAAATCTACCTGCATTAAGATCCCAGAATATACGCTCAAGAGAAGTAAGAGATTTTTCAGTGATACGAGAATACTCCTTTTGCTTAGACAACATGTCTTACGAAGTTCACATAAACGTTCTACCAAATACACCACCATGTTAAAATTATATATAGTGCATAAACAATAGCTACTTAGCTGAATTTTGCACAAATTCAATATGTTTCAACAATGTAGTAATGAAACCATCACAATGAACACAACTATTTGCACTGTAGTGACTGTAACACGGGACACCTGACAGCAGACTGATTAAAGAGCATTTGTAGTGTTCACCAAAATGGTTCTGAACATCATTTAGATATCAATATTAAATTAAAACAACTATAAAAACAGCTACTGCAATTCAGTGTCTATTATTATAAATATGATTATTTATACTGGATTCTCTATTAAAACAGGTAAAAACTGTTATCAGTACTTTTTTAGATACTGAAATAAGGGTAGTAATGACTGTTATATTACGTGTCTGTGATTTTTCAAAGTACTTCATGAGAGCGGGGAAATCATGAAAGATGACAGAATAGTATGGCTTATCTTTATCTAGAGAAAATCATTGCCAGAAAAATTTAGTGGCTTGGTCAGAGTTGTAGGGAAAGCTGTAGAGAGAAATCTGCTGGCATTCCAATGTATGATCTAAACATCAGCCCACATCAAAGCAATTGGTATTTTCTTCTCACCAGGATTTTTTTCTGTTCAACAACTTTCCTGGCTACACCTGACTGAAACGAGTCCTGAATATCTGCTGAAGGTTTCACAGTAGTGTCTGCTACAAAGCTGGAAAATAAAGTCTGGAATGTATCTCAAGCTAACTCTTCAATTATAGCCACTTACGCTTTTATGATGTTATTCTCTTTTTCAGAAATATCTTGAGTGCAAAGCGATACTCTCATTTATCTCCTATCTGTATGTTTCACAAAAACTTTGTTAAAGAGTTGCCGTAACAGGGGACAGAAATTCTCAGACCCAGTGTACTGCTTTGAAGGAGCTGTCTCTGCACAGGCAACCTTGTTATATTCTGAATAGTTTAGTTTATTATTTGCAAATGGGCCAGAACCAGAGTGAACGATCCAAACCCTTTTCTTATCTGTAGTGTGTGTCATCTGCAACTTAAGCCTTCATCTATATTTGCCTGAAGCTTGATTAAGGAAAAAAGAAAGGTAAAAGGACTGTAACTTTGGCTGTGGCGTGCTAGTTCAATGTTCAGTAACAGACCTGGTCGTATCAAGTAGACAGCAACCACTGACATACACACACAAAAATAATCAGGAGTTGTTCTTCTGACACATGCCACCCCAGTGCCACTGAGTAAGAGCAGAGAAGATGGTAACATGTTTCTCTAACTCCGGTTTGATTAAGAAATTAGAGGGCATAGTGAATGCGAGAGACCAGGACCACAGGACCATTTGTAGCCAACTTCCTCATCTGTGACTTCCCATTTATTTGCAATGTTTGACATTTCTGAAAGTAAGTTTTGTTACAGAGTAGAAGGCTATGTCAACGGGCAGGGGAAATGGGACTTCACTGGAAAGTAGTACACTGAAACAGAAAGTAAACCTGTGTAATACTGTAACTCCCACGATATATACACCGTTTTTAGTTTTATCAGGTAATCAGAAAAGGGTGTGACGCTAACATAAAGTAAAACTTAAATACTAACAGAACTTGTACGGAATACCTTCTTATTCTTTTGTGATACTACGTAACGTTTGAGCAAGCATCTTTTTTAAAAAAATAAAAATACCACAGTTGTCAGATTAAAATACATAAAAAAGAAAATGGAGGGCATTCATCATTCTGCTTCTGCCTGTCATCCCCACTTGGTTATGGATGTTTTACAGTCTTTTTGAAGTAAATAGTACTGAAGTAAATGCATAAAGCACCATTTAGACACATTTTTGATTGCAGTACTACACATTTTTGTAGCCCATAGCAAAATATAGCTACCTTGAAAAGACATAAAGTAAGTAAACATACAGCAGGCATGCTACTTTATCTATTATTCCTACAAATGGAGAAAAATACTGTTTTCATCACAAAATTTTACTGGCTGTCTACTAGATTATGAAATAAGCAATCTATGTGTTCAGTTTACTATTGAATATTGTCTTTTTTTAAATGACATAAATTAGCTCAGTCCTTCTTTATAAAAAAATTCAGTAATTTCTTTCTTAATGACATATACCGTTAAAAATTTCATGTAACTATTTAGATGATTTTTTTGATCCACTTCTAAAATTTCTAGACCCATGCAGCGACTTTTTCTAAGGAATTTTTAACCTTTCCAGCAATTTTTATGGAAGATTTCAGCAAAAACTCCTGCTTTCAATTAAAACGATTAATCAGAAACACTCAAATCTGCTTTAAAAGACCCCAAAAATAGTAGCAGTGTTATTTAGTTTTATTTTGTTCACAACTTCTGCATGTCTGTCCTGTAGTACATTTATAATTTACGAAGCTTGTACGAAGGATGTTTCAATAAAAGCATATGCTAATAAGCCAATCCTACTTCACTCCTGATACATGTTCCAGTGTAAATTACAAAAATGAAGAAGTGCACATCACTCATGCAAGCAGGAGAGGTCAAACCTCAAAACGTATACTCAAATGTTAGGATTAAAGTATTTGTAAAATGTTTATGAACATACTTGGACAGACACCAATCACACTACTTTCAGGTCCAAAAGAATACTTAAAATGCTCATACCTAAATGGAACTGGTTTAAGGAATTACCTTGGTAGTTTATTTACATAGTGCTTGTTGAAGCTATGAGTTACCTCATTGGTCTAACATGCATGGACTCACGTGTTCTTGTATTTTACATGATAGTCAAGCACAATTTAAAGGGTAATGTAATACATTAGGTTATTTTGTATAAGCTATAACTGCTGCCACAAGTAGCTGTGATCTTCTGGGATACTTAAACTAAAATGAACATACGGATGCAATTTTTACAGTAATATAGATGTGTTTCCAAATTATTTCATGTGTTGCAAGAGGAAAGAAAAAAGATAATGGGGAGAACGGACTTAAAATGTTTAACATGTCAGATGAACTACTGAAACAAACATTTTTCAGCAGCAAAGAGATCTGCAGTACGTAAAAAAGCGTTCACTTAAAGCAGCCAGCAAAACTTTACTTGTTTATACTGTGAATAAAATTATTTTCTTTGAATTATACACCACAATTTTTAAGCAATTTATTTTGCAAAGTGGTACACTACTGGAAAGCCTGAAAATATGCATGGTGCTGTAATGTATTGTTACTGTAGAAATATTTAGTACTATGTATAGGAAAGTAATATGCACATTTAAATGCAACTACTTGCTGCCTTTGCTACTGCCAATCAGTCAAACTTAAGATCCAAACTGTAAATCAACAGCACATGCAAATGATTTGATGTAGTTCTCCAGCCATATACTTTACAAGGTAGCTTTTCCACATGTCAAACCCAAATGACATATTAAAAATGCAATTTTTGACCTTAGTGCTTTTTATGTGGAAAACCGGAAAGTTTTCTGAACTCAGTTCAAACCAGTCTGAAGATGTAAATGAAAAGATGCATCTAATCAATGGGGAAAAGCAAATGGCACACATTGTCACTTGTGAATACAGAATTCCATTAGGTACCTACTCAAAATTTTAAATATTGAATTAAAGAAAAAAGTGGCTTTTTTGCCCCCCTAGGTGGCCAATATAAAGGCTAGACAAATGTAATTGTAAAGTCTGACAAACAAACAAATTTTTTTTCTTTCTCAAACATATTTTACAGTATTTTTCCTGCCACATTAGAGACACTGAAGATGTAAACAGAATCTCACTGGTATTACCGCTTATCGACTTTTTTTTTAAATAATAGGGAGACAGTACTTCATTTAAAACATCTGTCATTTTAGTGAAAATGTATAGGGTTTTTTGAGGAAGTGAAACATATCTCAAATGTTAACAGTTTTCACAGTAACAGACAGCAGTTTCAAGACTATCAGAAATTAAGGGAGATGAAAAACAATTGCAAGTCACTGCAATTCCCTGTGTTAGACAATTTACTTTTTTTTCCTGTGTATTTTTAACAGTTCAGGTAGCATGAAAGTGACTTTAATAATATGAGGTCTAAAAATACCTGTGTTCTATGGAGAATGTCACAAAAGCAGCTCATCTAAATCTTAAACCCTAGTTTTCTTGTACTCAACGTTAGCACTAGCAGGTGTGACAGTATGCTCAAATTTGCTTGCAATTTATGTGCAGGCAGAATGATCCATCCATTTTAGTTTACAGAAATTCCAACACCCTGTGGCAGTTTTGCTGTCAATGGATGAAGCGTTAAGTGCTGTTGCTTAAGATGGGACAAATCCTATTGTTGCTTCTGTTTCTCTGGAATATGGGAAACAGCTACCGCATGTCTCAACTCTGTCTATGGGCTTTCTGTGAGCTGCAAAGTGCAGGAATATGCAGAGCGTAGAAGCCACACATCTGCTGTTACAGTTATGGTCATTTTCATCTCCATATTCCATTGCAGAGAAATATTACAGAATTTACCTCTGCCAATAACAGAGGACTAATGAGACTCTTTCTGCATAAGCTCTCTACTGTTTTACTCATCAGCACAGTATCATGGATTGTATTTGTCTCCTTACTGTGAAGCACTTGTGAACCAATGTTTGCAAGCAGCAGAGATATCGCAATAGCCCCATAATCATTAGTTTAGGTATTTAGGTTATTCAGTATAACATGGGTAGGTACACGTATCAAAATCAAAGGTGTGTGAAATATTAGACAGGGTAAAAAGGCTATTTCCCTTTGTGAATTGTGTATGCATGTGTCCGAGAAAGAAACTGGCACTGAAGGGCTCAGAAATCTGACAATGGCAATCTTCAATTTATGTAACTTCTGTTCTTTAGCATCTGCTTACTAGATCTGCTTGATACTATAAATTTTGTGCATTATGGTAATTTTCACTTAGTCTTCTTTGAGACATGGGCTGAAAAATATTTTGTCTCTGTTGAAACTTCAAGCTGTAAGATGCTACAGACCAAATAAAAATAATCATTAGCATTCTATGACAAAGGTTATTAGAAAAGAAGGTGTCATGGTAGAGTTATTGACAGCAGCCTGATAAAAGGGGTGAGAAAGTCCTGGAAAGAACTGTTTAAAGCAGGGACTTCAGAAATTACCATGAAGTATCAAAAAAGGAACCATGAAGTCTTGCTTTTGGAAAGAGTACTTGGAGGATAAAGCACGAATAGGATGGCTAATTCCCGTACAATGTGTAGCTATTGTTTCTCCTTAAGATATGACACAGTACTCTCCTTAGATCTCCTTAGAAAGATTAACACCCTTCCCTGGAACAAGACATGTAATTTCCCTACACCCTAAAACTGGTGGTTGTAACCTTATGACCCAAACGATTCCTCTTACATAACCTAGTTTTTCAGTTTCTCAGCTTCTAGCTTTGTATCTTTAAAGATAAAATGAGCACAGGTAAGATGACAAAGCTTTTGACTACTTGTGTGCTATAACGACACAAATCACTGCTCTCCATTCTTTTGTTTTACTCCTCTACAAAACTGTGTGATTCCCAGAACTATGTGGATTTTAAAAAAAAAAAGTCTACAAAAATAATAATCCAGGCAACGGGTAAGGAATTCAGCCCATCTGCCATCTGAAGAAATTGTCCTAAGCTGCCTATATAGTCAGATGGACATAAATATTTCTATAGCATTAGTCATTTGACTCCAAATGTCTGCTTTTGGGTGAAATTAATTATGTCAGAAAACTGCCTCTTTCTCTTCACTGACTGTAAATAGAGCATAAGGGGACCTCCTCAATGTATACTGTGCATACCTGCACATACACCTCCTCAATGTAATACTGTGGACATCTACATCTGGACAAATTAATCCAGACTTTCTGGTGTATTTGTTTCAATAATAAATACATTATTTCATTGATTTAATTTCCTTTCAGCTTAACTCATTAAAATGCTACTGAACTAACAAAAATGCTGACCAAAAAACCTGTATTTTTGAACAGGTTAGGTAAAGCTTTGGTATGAACACTCTCTCTCTCCTGCCCCGTCCCCCGCCCCCCATCTCCCCGGCAATATATCATGTATTTACATATATGTTTCTTGAGAATTTTCCCAAACTAAAGGTAAGCAGAATATTGCTTCTATTGCAATGCAGAGACTGCACAAGCATCCTGAGCTGAGGATATTACTTGGACTAACGAAGGAAGACCTACATCTAATCTTAACAGAAGAGATTAATTTCCACCTTTACTGTAAGAAACAGGAATTCTAAAAACCCTCTGAATTCAACAGCCTTGTCCTTCCCTTCGTACCTTCCATGTCAGCAACAACTGTTATCTGCTGCTTCTACTAACCTTACCGTGCTTTAGCTCCTAGATATACCTACTAGTAATTCTCGCCGAGGAATAAATCACTGTTAAAAAAACCTTTTATTAGAGAACACTACATGTTTTCTGGCCCATGGTTTATGTTAGCAAATTATTTTTTGTCTTGTTAATTCTCTGTAGCATTTATGTGCTTGTGTTTCCCCAGGTTTCACATTTCTCCCTGTTACCTTTTGCCTCCCATTTCATCGTTAAGTAGGCCTGTTGCCCTAGGCAGAGAGCTGATCTTGCACTCTGTAGGTGCATGCCCTCTCATAGTTTTCCTTCATGTTAAATACATCTTTTTCAGTAATCTGTTCTTTCTTGGAACACAACTGTTCTCAGAAAGCTGTACTACTTTCACCAAACTGTCCTGTCTTCCTTTTGGGTTGCCTTTAGGAAACTAACACTTCTATGCTTCGCATTATCTAGAACAGCATGGTCTAATGTTCTTCCTCTAGTTTACTTACCCTCTAGTTCATTTACATATGTAGTTGAATTGCTCTTTGGATCTTTCACATGTAGACCTTCCGGGAAATTTATGAACAGTTCCCCAGGCTCAGCTACAAATATTTCAACATTATTTATGTTCTATAGCTTTGCTTATGTTTCCTACCCTTCTCTTCTGTTACACTAAACTTTAATTTCTATTATTAATTCCAGGAATTCTGTTCTTTAAGAACAGAAAAACATGTTGATAAATTAAGCAATGAAACATTCTACTATTTGCCGTAAGTTATCCTTTCCTCCTCTGTTTGCACTTAAGTTTGTATCATTTCAGGAGAAACTAATGGCAGGATTCAATGCTGAGTATATGCATAATAGCTCAAAAAGCCACCTCCTTCCAACTGCTTTAATCAAACCCTTGCTTATCAATTCGTGGCAAAGTATTTAAGAAGAGGTGTTTTCTGTACACTTTTTCAGAAACTTGCTCAACTGCAGTGATTCCCAAACTTCTGCACTAATGGCCTACCCTACAAGATTCTTGAAACCATGAATACACCAGCGTATAATTGTAGAGATCACTAATTTTTTAAACTGTTCAGCCTGCTTGTGTGGACAACTTAACCTCAATTCACAGTCTAACACTGTTCCCTGATTTACACTATGAGAGCCCAGTTTTGTGTTACGAATGTTATCATCCAGCTCCCTGCTGGAAGCAAACCTCTACAGCTAGGGCATACACCTCAAAAGGAAGTTTTACATTTATATTACTTACAGATTTTTTTAAATCTTTAAAGCAAAACCAGACAACTGTAATTCCCTAACATACATACAAGAACAAAGATGCATAGCCTTGCTTTGTGCTACTACTAATCATGACTTCATTATCTCCCTAGCAATTTGCTGTAGTAATTCTGTCCTAGGCTAACGTCTTACATCAAGTTTGACTGCATCCAATTTATACTCTATCAGCTTTTGTCTTCTCTGCCCTACTATGGCATCCCAATCCCAGCTCCCTGACGTCACTGGATATTCTCTTTTTCTTCTAAAGGAAGTACCACAGTCAATAGCATGATTTGTGGTCCTATTGTACTCATCTCAGATACAGTTTTCTAAAGATGATCTTCAGAACTTGGTAAACACAGCTACGTTTTGCGACTCCTGCTAAACCAGATTCATACCTTCTGATGATGGGACTGTTAACTACTGGCAAGTTGTCTAATCAACATGCTATTTGGTACTAAGTCAGGTATCTTGGGAGTAATCTAGCTATGTCAGTGTGATTGCCCCTTGTGATCAGATCTGTAATCATGACAGGTTTATTGGGAGAGGAAGGGAGGCACATGGCAGACAGAAATAGGAGAATAAAAGAAAAGACAACAACTGTGGAAATAGGTTGCCATGAACTGCTTTCAATTAAATTTCTGTATTTTACTGTCTCTCCTTTTTTGCTAAGAAGCCTGAATAAATAGTCGGTTTTTTCCTAGCATGAATGATTTAACTCATTTCATGAATTATGCCTTTTACCTCTTTTTAATACTGAAATATTTTCCACTTTACAAGATTTGTTAGCAATGCATGTTACTGGTTCACATAACTCCCCTGCTAGCTCCCTGAAGATTCCTAGCTGGAAGCTTCAAGAATCCTTGAAGATTCTGTCAAAGTTCCCCAAGAATCTTGGCTGCAAGTTTTTTGGATTCTGAGAAAATGTGCATAAAAATGTTTTGAAAAGAAGACTTCCTGAAGAATGTTAAGAAAAGACTTGAACTACATGTCTCTCTACAGATGATTTCTGAAAAAGGTTTGAAAATCAACACATTGTATTAAAAGCTGTTTTTAAAAAACAGCTTTTCTAAAAGCTGCTTCAACAAGCAACTTGCCTACCTCCCCAGTGACTTTTTTAACTCGGCAACTTGTGGTAACCTTTACTTTAGCAGTAAAAAACCCAAGCTATAAATACTGCTGACTTCTATGTATTACTTCCATACCTTTGCAGCTTAGTAAACATTGAGTAATACTATTGTGGTGTAACACTGCAATTAATGTATTTGCTATCCTTGGTCCCTCGGACATCCCTACAGCCCTACCATTTATAGGTCTGAAAGTGATGACTTTGAACTCCTGCCTAAATTCTAAATTCAGTAATTGTACTCTCCCTACTTCAATTTCACTGCACTTTAATTAGTTCACGTATTCTTCAATTCCTGTGCAGAACTGCACAGTAATGTTCTGTGCTGTTAAACTGTTGCTCTGTTACACCTTAGGAGTTCTTGTACATCGAGGGAGAAATCGTGTCTTTTAAGCCATGGCCCAGGAAAGCTGTCAGCACCTGTTGTGATTTTGCCTGTTGTGCATACAGAGAGCAATCAGCCCTATCCATTAGGCAGGGGAAGATTACTCCCCTGATATGCCAGGCCTTCCTGACAGCTCAGTGGGAAAAGGAACCATTTCCAACTTGCTCCAACTTTTGTACTTTTAACAATTTGCATGTATTTTGTCTATTTCTGCCTGTTTTGTCAATTTAGTTTGTCAGCTCTGCTGACCAGGTGCATGTCTATCTCTATGTTGCTCTAACAATTGACCCAGAAATAGTAATTCTGAATGCTGGAATCTAAACAGCCATAGATTTAGTAAGTACTGTAATACAGGAAATTAATAGGAGGCAAACTGACCGCTATCTTACCAGTCTTTTAACATAACTGATAGACCTGCTGTAATTCACAAAGGTTTTATGTGCTTTCCAAGGTATACATTGTTACTTTCACTGAAGACAGTATGAAATTCAACACATATTTGCACCTCTTCTGCAGCACAACAGACAACGGAAAAGATTAACTATACCAGTTCTTACCTGTTTTGCAAATACACATTGGATTTCCATCAACTTGTGCCAAGCAGGTTGAGTTGTTTATGCATGGATTGTAAGGCAGCTCACAGGGACTGAAGCGCTGATGGCAGAAGTCACCAGTATAAAATGGAGGACAAATGCATACAAACTGTCCCTGCTTAACGGATTCGTAACAGGTGGCTCCATTCAAGCACGGTTCAGAATCACATTCATTTATATCGTCACTGCAGACAGGCCCTGTCCATCCCGCTGTACATGTGCATCTGAAAAAAAAAAAAAAAGTTGACAAGGCGGCTGAATGAAAATCAACAACTTAGGAGAATCAGTTCCAACTATTTCTATTAAAAACAAAAAATCAAGAATCTTTTCCTGTACATAGCTTTTTTTCTGCCAGTTGTATCAGACTGCACTATGAATAAAAGTTATATTCAGGTTCTTCTCCCACAATTTATTTGAGCAAAAGCAACATTACTTCTTCTGAATCACAGGGTTTATCCACTTGGAGAACCACCTAGTTTAGTTAATGCTGACAGAATCATCTGTGGATCTTCTTTAAGCTGAAACACCACCACAAATTATCAAATGTGGAATGTAAGTTTCTTTAAGTTTTAAGATTAGAAAGACATCTTTTTGTACGTGTGAAACTACTAAGCAGGTACTTCATTGTCTGGGATGAAATGCACCCGGTAAGTGTTCAGTACACTTTTAAGAAAGAAGGCAGGAGGTCAAAGGCACTACAAATGATAGAAGAATCCTCTTTTCATTACATTCTCTTTTTTGTATGCTGTTGTGAAGACCTGTCATTGACCACACAGAACACTTGGACCAAAATCAACATTACATCTGATTGTAAAGAATCTATCTTCACGAATTAGCTAAATGCCTCTTTTTCATTTACAACATGGATATGATGATAAGGTTCTAAGCATTCAAAGATAACAATTTGCTAATAATGTCAAAGCCTGCAAAGAAAATTTCCTCATTAGCGGAAACAAAAGAAGGCTCTATGTGCTTTAAAAGGTATACGTTCCTGTTACTTTCGCTGAAGACAGAATTAAACTCAACATATATTGCAACTATTTTGCAGGGCAACAGACAATACAAAAGATAAACTATACCAACTCTTACCTGTTTTGATTGATATTGATTTGGGGCATTAAACCATTAACTATAGCTTCATAGTCGTAATCTGATAAAAGGAATTGTTCTTAAATACAAACAGGTCGTTCATGGGATAATCAATTAGGTAGTTCTGTTCTGTAGGGCATGGGTATTGCTTGCCACACAAAAGGCAAACTTTTAAAAGCTTGGGGCCCAAAGGCCCCTTTAAAACAAACACAGTGTTTTCTTTGGAATTTTTGATGTTCTGTGTGATTGGTTTGTGGGGTATAATTTCCACGTCACACGAAATGAGACGGGTATTACTAAGGAACTTTATCATTTGAAAGCCCTGAGTATTTTAGCAGTAAGAATTAAAAAATCAGGTTACTGAATGTTTTTCATGGGAAGAAAAACAGTAAAGGCATTCAGGCATTCTTAAAGTAACTATGACAAAAATCGCATTTCAGGACTTTAGTTACAGCACCCAAAACACATTTTTGGAAATATGGTTACAAATAAATACATTTTGTTACTGTGTGTTTACATACAACAAACACACCTGCTTTTGCTATACATAGCAATGTCCATTTAGTATCTAGAGGCAATACCCACTGAGTAACAGTGCAGCCACTACTCAGCACTTTGTTTTTTCTCCTAAGCAATCCATCTATAAAAGTACAAGCCTCTATTACAATAGAAGCCTCTATTACTCTATTACAAGTATCTCCAAATCACTGACACCAGACATAGCGGAACATTCTGTCCCAACAGATCAGAACAAGTATTTTAGATGTTAATTGTTTTACAGCTGCTCATTTTTTTTTTATGAAGTTCTGAATAAATCACTACCAATGAAGAATCACAAAGTGGTATATAGTACCTTGTCTATGCTCCGTTCATAGCTTGGAAAGCTCATAAAACGGAGAGGCTTTCCATTCATGTTAAGAGAACAGGGTTCAGTTCTTTACTGGTCCAACTGTTACAGGTTTAACTGAGGTGCAGGGGAGCAAACATAAAACATATTCCAGTCCCTTCTTTCCTCTAACGAGTTTCATAACTGCCTTTGAGTTATCAAAACTACTCTGTATGGCCACGGGGAACATTATGTCAGACAGAGATCACTGAAACACAGCAGTTACCTACACTATGCAACTAGCCAGTCCTACCCTGGCTTCACGGCAGCTACCAACCGAGATGCAAAGGTCAGTATTAATGTGAAGGAGACAGTAATACTTTAAAAAAAGATGTAATATATGCTTTTATGAGACCACATAAAAGTAAGATAGTAATTGTTCAACTTCCTTCTGTTCTTTTACCAACTTGTAAACTCATATAAAAGGGCCTAAGAGTATTAGCAAAATACAACTAGAGTTTTCATCTACCTTCTAAAGAGACAAATGTAAATGTGGCAGATGTTCTGCATGCAACCTTTTGTTTATTCCTAAATCATTTAGAAATAATACAAACTTTTTTGAACTTACTTGACAATATTTGCTGTTTAAATAATGCCAAGTTTTACAAAAGCTATCTAAAAGTGTAAGTTTATGTATATAAAAAACTATCATATTAATCAAACAATCAATCTCTTTAAGCACGAAGTCTGCTATTACATGTAAATTTCTCTTCTGTATTCACTAGGAATATATTTAGAACTTTTTTAGAAACTGTCTAAGACTAAAAGACATCTATTTAGTCTAAAACTTACACAAAGCTAAAATATATAATCTAAAAGACATATTTATACATAGAAATTACTTTGGGTAACTGAAACAATTTTATCATCGCTAAACTCATAAAATTAAAGACATTTTCTCTTAAGAACAAACAAAATCACTATATTCACACAGTTGTAAATTCTGAAGCTAAAGTTTTTACAAGGCCTTTCTTGAAAGAATTTTGGCATTAATGAAAAAATTATAAAATTACAAATATTAAATCTCTAAATAAGGTATATCGTAGATTTCCAGATTAACTATGAAAACATTTGACTCGTATTACACAATAAGCAAATGGCATCTTATCCTTTCATTCCCTAAGTTGTGTACTTGGTTTTGTAACTCTTACTAAGAGCAATGAGAAGATAACCCATCAGAAACATCAAGTCATATCCCACTCTTTCTGTTACATACTTTACAGTCAGTTGTGAGAAAAACTTGGGGGGGGAAATGTTAATTTTTTATTGATAATTTTGTTGAAAATTATTTGACAGGCTATTGAAATTGTATTTTAATTTTAAACATTAGACCATAACATCTTCAAAAAGAGAAAGAATACACTAGCAAGAAAGCATGCACTAGCACATGTAATGAGAGAAAGAACATTTAGACATTTAACAGGAGAAAGATGATTTAGATTGACGTAAAAATTCTTAATTTTAACTAATTTCCGTTCCCCCAGAATCCATATAGTTTCTTTTAAATAACCAAATCTAAATATTTCCGTTGATATTACAAAATCAAATCATGCATGATTCTTCTCTTTAAATTACTTATAAAATGCACACAGTGCTTTGTGACATGTGTAGAACTACTCCAAGTTCAGCTTTCGTATTATCTGTTGCCTTTCCATCCATACACCTCCATAGATTTAAGAGCTTTCCATACAGACACAAATAAAAGGAGAGAGTAATGAAAATATACAACAGAAATTATATCCATGGTGTTATATTTTACTACCTGTTTAAACATTGAAGTCATAGTTAAGAACTGCAACCTGTAGTCATGAATGGTACCCAGATAAACCAGTATTACTGTTTTAAGTTCCTTTATATGATGGGTTAAGTAGTACATTATTTGGTTCTCACTTGCTTGAAAACTCCCTTTTTATTTCTCACATTGCAGTGAAATATATCGGTATCACCTGCCTTATGTTCTACCTTATAGGTTTTAAGGAATCAAGTAACAGGGAAGAGTCTTAAGAATCCCTGAATGGCTGATGTTGGAAAAAGCCTCTGAGGATGCTCTAGTCCCCCCGTGCCCAAAACAGGGTCAACTAGAGGTTTCTCAGGTCTGTGTCCAGTCTAAAGATGGAGACGCCACAACCTCTCTGGGCAACCTGTTCCAGCACCTAACGACGCTCACATTAAAAAAAAAGCATTTTCTTATCTTAAACGGGAATTTCATGTATTTCAGCTTTTGCCCGCTACCTCCTGTCTTGTCACTGGATACCACTGAGAAGAGTCTGCCTCCATCTTCTTCACCCCCTTCCATCAGTTATTTACACACACTGGCAAGAGCTGCCCTGAGCCACAGACATTTTTTCAGCCTGCCAACCAGAACAGCAATCTACTATGAATCTTGAAGAGTTCTAAAGTGACATTCTATCAATTAGAAAATCCTATTGGTGGGCTCATTCCAACCCAGCTCAGCTAGGAGCTCTGGAAAAATGCCAAAGCTTGACAAAAGCAGTAATGCAGATGATCATTCCGCAGCAGAACAAATTTCAGAAGCAGCCATGTTTTGTGTTCAGACATCTTACAGAAGAAAAACAGAAAAAACTGGTCTTTTCAGTCCTCTGTATTTTGTACTAAATTTTCAGAAAATACCAGTCACAGCACTTGCCTTTGCCACAGACAGAGGTGTTTCTACAGAAAAAAAATGCAATATTCAAGATGCAGCAGAACTGTTTTTTCCTTAGTGGTTCAGTCAAAGGAAGGAGTCCTAACCTGAACCCTCAGATACACTGTGCCCATCATTCACCTGCCTCTTCATTTGACAGGATCTTCATGAAAAATGGCAAGACGTTCAGTGAAGTTTAGGTCGGCTTGTTAGCTATACAATACACGCATCAATGGTCCATTCTACAGTAAGAGTTTATGCTGTCTAGTGCATTCAATCAAATCAACTAACAGCCTGAAAAACCTCAGCGCTCAGTGACAAATTTACTCCCTATGAGCTAGAGGCTATTGGACCATCTGAAGCAGTAAAATGAGAGCTCACTTTCAATAGATGCACAGCTTTGAATTTACAGCACCAACACACACCACAAAGTTCCAAAGACATACACTTCCAGTCACCACTGAGGCTTCAAATATTAATTTTTCTCTCTCCTCTTTCCTCTCACAAACACATTTCTTCTTTTATTCTCTGAAAGCTTAACGCACTCTTTGTTCCTCAGACAGCTATCCGACCCATCTTACATACTCCACCAGCTTTGACCTGCAAAAGCCCTCTTCTATCATCTCTGATGTTCTTCCAGTGCTACTTGTTCTCCACTCTCCTATGTCCCTCCTAGATGTTCTCCTCAAATTTCCACCCATGTTTCTCCTCCTCTGCCCTGAATTCATCTGAGCCTCTCTTTACCATCACGTCCACTATTCTTTCTCTACTTTCTTCCTAGAGCTCACTGTTTGTCACCAACAAAATGCGGCACAGGTTAACTAACTAAGAGAGTCAAGATTGGTGGCAGCCTGTGCTGCAGTCCTCATGCCGTGACGGAATTCACAATCTTGAGATATGGGCCAACTGACGAGCAGAGTCAGGACTCTGAATTTTAGGAGAGGAAACTTTCAGTTCTTTAAGGAATTAGCAGATGGGACCCCCTAGGGACAAAGCTGCTGAACAGAGCTGGCAGATCTTTAAGGACATTTTTCTCAGAGCACAACAGGTCTTGATTTCCACATGTAAGAAAGCAGGCAAGGCAGGCAGGAGACCAGCATGGCTTAGTAAGGACCTCCTGGACAAACTGAAGAGTAAGAAGGAAATGCACAGGGAACAAGGGACATGTATCCTGGGAAGAATACAGGATGCTGCCCCGATTTGTAGGGAAGGGATTAGGAAATTAAGGCACATTTACAGCTCAATTTGGTAAGGGATGCAAAGAGTAATAAGAAAGGCTTTTACAGGTACGCTGGTCAGAAAAGGAAGATTAAAGAAAACGTACCTCCGCGATAATTAAGACAGGAGAACTGGTGACAACCGACATGCAACAGAAGGGTGAGGTACTCAACAATATTTTGCCTCAGTTTTCAATGCTAATCTCTCTTTCCACATCCCTCAAGCCTCTGAACCTCATGGCAGGGACTGGGGGAATGAAGTCCTTCCAGTGCTAGGAGAAGGTCAGGTTTGAGACCACCTGAGAAACCTGAACATACCTACGTATCATACAGTCCATGCGACTCGATGAGATGCACCCCAGGGTCTGGAGGGAACTGGCTGATGTAGTTTCCAAGCCACTCTCCATCACAGCTGAAAAGTCACGGCAGTAAGGCAAACTCCCCAGCAACTGGAAAAAGGGAAGCGTAATGTCCATTTTTTAAAAGGAGGATGCTGGGAGCTGCTGACCAGTCAGCCACAATTCTGTGCTTGGGAAGATCATGAACAGATCCTCCTGCAAGCTATGTTGAAACATATGGAAGACAGGGAGGTGATTAGAGACAGCCAACATGGCTTCACCAAGGATACATCATGCCTGACCAATCCAGTGGCCCTCTACGATGGAGTGACTGCATCCGTGGACAAGGGAGGAACTACAGATGTCATCTACCTTGACTTCTGTAAGGCTGCTGATACACTCCCACACAACATTCTTGCTGCTAAACTGCAGAGAGAGATGGGTTTGACAGATGCGCTGTTTAGATGGGTAAGAAACTGGCTAGATGGCTGTGTCCAAAGAGTTATAGTTGATGGCTCAATGTCCAAATGGAGATCAGTGATGAGTGGTGTCCCTCACGGCTCTGTACTGGGACCAGTACTATTCAGTGTCTTCATCGATGACATAAGACAGTGGGATCAAGTGCACCCTCATCCAGTTTGCAGATGACACCAAGCTTACTGGTGCAGTTCATATGCTTGAGGGAAGGGATGCCAGCCAGAGGCACCCTGACAGGCTTGAGAACCTGGGCCTATGCAAATCTCAGTAAGCTCAAGAAGGTGAAGTGCAAGGTCTTGCACCTGGGTTGGGGCAACCCCCAGTATCAATACAGGCTGCAGGATGAAGGGACTGAGAGCAGCCCTGCCGAGAAGGGCCTGGGGATACTGGTGGATAAAAAGCTGGACGTGAGCTGGCAACGTGTGTTCGCAGCCCTGAAGGCCGTGTCCTGGCCTGCATCCAAAGCAGCATGGCCAGCAGGTAGAGGGAGGGGATTCTGACGCTCTGCTCCGCTCTGGTGAGACCTCACCTGCAGTGCTGCGTCCAGCTCTGGGGCCCCCAACATAAGAAGGACACAGACCTGTTGGAACGAGTCCAGAGGAGGGCCACAAAAATGCCTATGGAGACAGGCTGAGAGAGTTGGGGTTGTTCAGCTCGGAGAAGAGAAGGCTCTGGGGAGACCTTACAGCGGCCTTCTGGTACTTAAAGGGAGCTCATAAGAAAGACAGAAGGTGACTTTTTACCAGGACCTGTAGTGACAGGACAAGGGACAACAGTTTTAAACTGAAAGAAGGTAGACTCAGATCACACATAAGTAAGACATTTTTTACAATAAAGGTGGTGAGGCACTGGAACAGGTTGCCCAGAGAATCTGTAGATGCCCCATCCCTGGAAGTTTTCCAAGGCCAGGTTGAACAGGGAAGGCTTTAAGCAACTTTATCTAGCGAAAGATCTCCCTGCTCCTGGCAGCAGGGGTGCACTAGATGTTCTTTAAAGGTCCCTTCCAACCCAAGCCATTCTATGATTCTATGACTTTTGCCACTGCTTGTATAAGGTGGCCGTATGCTGAGCCGGCGGTGCAGGGGCTCAGCCGGGCCCTGGCTTGAGCTGGTGTTGCTGGTTTAACCCCTGCTCTGGGGCCAGGGACTGCTGCCTCCCCTGCCCCAGCTGCAGCTCAGGAGGTGGTCCCGCTGCAGAGGGGGTGACACCCCACCACCCCCTGCTGTCACTCCCTGACAAACCATAACCCTTTATGTTGGGGGGCTGGGGGCCACAGCCAGGCTGCAGCTGGCA
Organism: Sagittarius serpentarius; assembly: GCA_034782735.1. Lineage (NCBI taxonomy): Eukaryota > Metazoa > Chordata > Aves > Accipitriformes > Sagittariidae > Sagittarius > Sagittarius serpentarius. The sequence continues at coordinate 2,019,169 of JAVKLA010000014.1, forward strand.
GCCCAGAAGAAGGAAGTGGGCGGTGAGAGGGAAACACCCAAGACTGAGGATGAAACTAGTTGCTTAATCTGTTCCACACTGCAAAAGTAATATTAGTTTTTATTCTGCTCTTTTTTTACATACTCCTAATAGGGGACACATACAGTAATCTTTATGAATAGTAGCAATGGTGTAGAATTTTTAAATGACTGAGGCAAAGTCATAAAGGATAATAATGGCAAAGACTAAAATTCCTATTTCTTTTATTGCTGTGGTTAAGAAGGCAGGACAAATTAACTCCTGAAATAAAAATGCTGTGTTAGAAACTTGTTCACTCATTGCCCTTTTCTGAGGCGTGCCAGAAAACTTTTGGTTAATGTAAATAACAGGAAGATCTTTTCCATACCAGTGCTTTCTATTTCAAGCTCCTGAACTGAATTATACAGTTCAGTGCAGGTTTACAACCAATGCCCAAGGTCCACCTGACTGCTGTACGGAGTGCTGGGCACTGTGAAAGTACTGCAGTATCTCAGCTTAGGGGACCATCATTTTTTTAGGAACAGCATGTCTTGTTGCTTGCATTTGTCCTGAGCAATTCTTAGCTAAAGATAAAGCAAAAATTCATATATTTAATTGTAGTTTAGATAAATTCCAGAAGTGTTTAGGTGCTGTCCCAGTCAACAATGGCACGTCAGTAGGTCAGATAGAAGCCTTTCAGCTTTGCCTTGGAGAAATGCTAGGACATCCTTCATTACTGAAGTCCGTTATGGTTGGACTTGATGATCTTAAAGGTCCTTTCCAACCTAAATGATTCTATGATACAATATCATCCTTCATTATTACAATTACTACAATAGTCATGATCAATTTTTGTAAACTGAGTTATTAATTTGAGCACAGAGACTGAAGCATCCTCTTACCTTCTCCATTCAGCACAAAGAAGCACTATCAAACTACCACTCCTGTGGTTAGTCAATAAGGAAGTTCAGCTCCTTGGGCTGTCAATCTGACAATGGGAAGTTTCATCAGGAGTGAAACTTGGTGTGATGGGTTGACCCTGGCTGGACGCCAGGTACCCACCAAAGCCGCTCTCTCACTCCCCCTCCTTGATTGAACAGG